>CM077666.1:253800165-254390165 GCA_039707655.1 Elymus sibiricus | reverse complement strand
ACTAGGGTACCCTAGATGCTTGCCGTACGACATCGGTTACCCAGCGTTTATGCCTGAGCTGCGGCAAGTTCGCTGGCCCTCCTCGCGAAGCTTCAAGCCAGACTTACCCGACAAGTACGACGGCAAGCTCAACCCGCCAGAGTTCCTTGGCATCTACACCATTGCTGTGCAGGATGTCGGGGGAAGAGGCGACAAGGTTCTCGCCAACTACTTCATGTTGGCACTCAAGCCCAATGTGAGGTCTTGGCTGATGAACTTACCGAAAGGCTCCATTTCTTATTGGGCGGATCTATGCCATCAGTTTGTCAGTGCTTACCAAGGAGGCCACAAGCTTCCTGGTCAGCCTAGCGACTTACATGTGATTCCCCAGAGGGATGGTGAGCCCCTCCATAAATACATCCAGAGGTTCAGCCGTGTGCAGCATAATATTCCTGACATTCACCCTGCTGCTGTGATGGCCTCGTTCCACACGAACGTACGCAATCATAGGATGCGGGAAGAGATGGTCATTAACAAGGTCAGGGATATCGTTGAGTTGTACGCTCTGGTTGCACGGGCTGAGGAAGGGAGGCGACTCCTCAGGGAGGATATAGGAGCTGCAGTCGACTCAGAAGATGACGACGCATCCACTCCGAAGAAGAAGGGCCGCAAGCGCAACCGGAAGCGCAAGGCCAAAGCAGTTTTGGCAGTAGAGTGATCAGGGAATCCCGGCAAGAAGCCAAAGCCTGAGGGCACCGGCAAGGAAGTTGCCGCCTGTACCTGTGGCCATGAGGCTGCTGCCAATGAGAAGACTGATGGCCCATACTGCAAGACTCATCGCACTGCAGGCCATGATCTCGAAGAATGCCGGCAAGTTGAGCATCTTCCGAGAAGCAGAAGCTTGAATATGAGAAGTGAGACAAGGAAAAGGGTCAGAACAGTGTTGGTGGATCCGGCAAGAAAAATTGTGGCACCCGCGGGGGCCGCGACGGCAAGGCCAAGCAGCAGAAGGAGAAGCCCGCTCGAGGCCATGAGAAGAAAGAGGACAAGGAAGATGGTGATGACAACGAGGAAGAGTCAGAAAACGAGTTCCAGAATGTGGTGCATGCCATGTGTGTTGACGGTGGTGCATCTTTGCACTCCTCGCAGCGGCAACTAAAACAGTGGGTTTGCAAAGTAAATGCAGCGGAACCGGCAGCAGAGGCATAGAAGCCACTCAAGTGGTCCCACACACCCATCATTTTTGACGCTGAGGATCACCCTGATCGCACAATTGCGGTCGGGTGCTTGCCGTTGTTGGTTTCACCAACAATTCGCAACCTCAAAGTAACTAAGATGTTGGTTAACGGTAGGGCTGGCTTGAACTTGATCTCACCGGATGTGATCAAGAGGCTGCAAATTCCCGATGAAGATCTGAAGGAAACAGGCACAATCCAAGGGATCAATCCGGGAAGGAGCAAGCCTGAGGGCCAGATTACTTTGCCGGTCACGTTTGGAAGTGCGCTGAACTACAGGACAAAGAAGATCATCTTCGATGTCGTTAAGATGCCACTACCATATAATGGAATTCTTGACCGCCCAGCACTGACGAAGTTTATGGCAGCATCACATTACGCCTACAACACACTCAAGATGCCAGGGCCAATGGGCGTGATCACCATCAAGTCCGATCAGAAGGACGCAATCATCTGCACCGATAAGCTCTACCGGGAGGTAGTTGTAGCATCTGCCGACAAGGCACTTGCTCCTGCCGACAAAGCTCCCGGGGGGAAGAAGAAGAAGACTGGCATGACCTCTGGCAAGTCCTCTGAAAAGTGCACTGCAGAGTGCAGCACGTCCGTTGAGGAACCAGAGAGCTCTGCCGGCAAGAGCAAGAAAACCAAGGCCATTGCACCTGCAACGAATCAAGTGTCTGCAAACGAGTATGGGACGGGAGGTACTTTCACTGTAAGTGCCACCCTTAACAGCAAATAGGAAAGCGCACTCATCGCTTTCCTGTGGGCGAATGTCGATGTATTTTCCTGGCAAGAATCTGACATCCCCGGCGTTCCCAGGGAAGTAATTGAGCACCACCTTGCCGTCTGTCCCCATGCGAAGCCCGTCAAGCAGAAGGTCAGGAAGCAAGCCTTGGAACGGCAAGAATTTATTGCCCAAGAAATTCAAAAGCTAGAAGCAGCAGGTCTAGTGAGAGGAGTGCTACATCCAATTTGGTTGGCAAATCCAGTAGTCATCCAAAAAGCAAATGGAAAATGGAGGCTTTGTATCGATTTCACTGATCTGAATAAAGCATGTCCAAAAGACCCTTTTCCTTTGCCGCGGATTGATCAAATTGTGGACTCCACTGTCGGCTGTGATTTACTCTCTTTTCTTGACACCTACTCTGGTTATCATTAGATTTTTACTGCCAAGGAAGATGAGGAAAAGACGGCATATATTACTCCATGTGGTACGTATTGTTTTATACGTAATCCTTTCGGACTAAAGAGTGTCGGAGCAACATTTGCAAGGGCAGTCCAAATTGGTTTTTAGACCCAGTTACACAGAAATGTGGAAGCCTATATGGACGATATTGTGGTCAAAACCAAGGACAAATCAACACTCATAAAAGCTATGGAAGAAACGTTTGCAAGTTTGCGCAAGATCAACATGAAGCTCAATCCCGAGAAGTGTGTGTTTGGTGTTCCATCCGGCAAGCTTCTTGAGTTCTTTATATCTCAGAGAGGAATTTAAGCCAATCCCGACAAGATCAAAGCAATTGAGCAAATCGAAGCACCGAAGCGTGTCAAGGACGTCAGGCGCCTTGCCGGTTGCGTTGCCGCATTGAGCAGGTTCATCTCCAAGTCAGCTGAGCGCGCCTTGCCGTTTTTCAAAATCTTGAAAAAGGCAGGTCCAATGAAATGGACCCCGGAATCAAAGGCCGCACTCCAAGACTTAAAGGACTACCTCTCCTCTCCACCAGTCCTGATGAAGAGGCAGAAACCGCAGAGCCACAAGCCGAGAAGCCGGAATCTTCTCCGGCAAGGCCAGGTGCCGACAAGTCTGAACTTGTGTAAGCAAATGAGCCAGAACAACAAATCGTGTAGAAGAAGAAGATTGTGCAGCGCCCAGTTTACTTTGTCAGCTCTCTTTTGCAGGGGGCTAGATCAAGGTATTTTGGTGTGCAGAAGTTGCTCTTTGGTCTTCTTATGGCCTCAAGGAAGCTGTGCCACTACTTTCAAGCACATCAGATCATCGTCGTCACTCGCTTTCCACCGCAACGTATTCTAGAAAATCCAGAAGCCACCGGCAGGATAGTGGAGTGGGCATTGGAGCTGTCAAGCTTTGACTTGAAATTTGAAAGTATTTCAACAATCCAGAGTAGAGCCTTGGTGGAGTTCATTGTAGAATGGACGCCAACGCTAGACGAAGAAGTGCAAGAGACCTCTGTGCAAGAGACCTCTCTCCCCGGCAAAGAAACTGTTGATGAATGGATCATGTACTTTGATGGTGCTTTCACGCTGCAAGGCGCCGGTGCTGGCGTGCTGCTTGTCGTACCCACCGGAGAGCATTTCAAGTATGTGGTTCAAATGCATTTTCCAGGGAGAAGGCCACCAATAACACTGCTGAGTACGAAGGATTGCTTGCCGGTCTATGCTTTGCAATCGACCTTGGTATCAGGAAGTTGATTATCAGAGGTGACTCGCAGATTGTGGTGAAACAAGTCAATAAAGATTACTAGAGTCCCTTGATGGAGGCATAAGTGGACGAAGTGAGAAAGTTGGAAGAGCACTTTGACGATTTGCAAATGGAGCACATCCCCCGTGCTCAAAATGACATTGTTGATGAACTGTTGAAGCTTGCCGCCAAGAGATCTCCTATGGCACCGGGAACTTTTGTGCTACAACTGACTCAGCCATCTGTTACACCATCAACAGAGACAACAAAGAAAAGAAAGTTAAACACTGGTGGTTATTTTCCGGCAGAGCTGCCAGTAGCCACCAAGAAAAGTGACACCACCAACAAGATATCTCTTGCCGGTGAGTAGCAATCTCCTACAAGGCAAGCCCTTGCCATCGAGGCAAGCGCTCTCGCAGGAGAAGAAGTGCCTTTAGTCCTTGTCGTCGAGCCACAAGCTTCGGCATGGGCACAACCAATTGTCCAGTACCTCCAAATAGGAGAACTTCCCGATGAGCAAGAAGAAGTGGAAAGAGTAGCCCGTCAATCAAGTATGTACCAGTTTGTCGACAACATTCTGTACAGAAAGAGACCAAATGGGGTGAAATTGAAGTGCATTTGCCGGGAAGATGGGCATAAGCTATTGGCGGAGATACATGAAGGGATGTGTGGCTCTCATATTGGGTCACACACACTTGTCGACAAGGCATTCCTGCAAGGTTTCTATTGGCCAACAGCCCTTCAAGATGCAATGGTAGTGGTGACCAGATGTGAAGCATGTCAGTTCCATGCCAAGAATATTCACCAGCCAGCTCAAGCTCTTCAAACTATCCCTCTTTCCTGGCCCTTCTCGGTCTGGGGGCTCGACATCCTCGGCCCCTTTCCCCATGCAACCAGGGGCTTTGAGTTCTTGTACGTAGCAATTGACAAGTTCACAAAGTGGTCTGAAGTGGAGCCAGTAAGAGAGGTGATGACACAGTCAGCTATCAAGTTTCTCAAAGGATTGGTTGCTCGTTTTGGCGTACCCAACAATATCATCACCGACAATGGCACCCAATTCACGAGTCATGCCTTCACAGCATATTGCCATGAGCTTGGAAGCAGGATCTGCTACGCCTCTGTTGCTCACCCGAGAAGCAATGGGCAGGCAGAGAGGGCAAATACTGAAGTGCTGCGAGGTCTCAAAACCAAAACTTTTGACAAGCTGCACAAGTGTGGATGACACTGGGTGGAAGAGTTGCTGACAGTTCTTTGGTCACTCGGAATGACACCAAATCGAGCTACCGGCCAGACACCCTTCTTCCTTGTATATGGTGCAGAAGCAGTGCTCCCCACGGAACTCAGATATGGATCACCTCGAGTCTTGGCTTTTGACGAAGAAGATCAAGAAGAGTTGTGGCAAGATGATGCCACGCTCCTCGAAGAGGACCGTTTCTAGGCTGCTGTACATGCTACATGTTACCAGCAAGCTTTGCGCCGCTATCACAGCCGCAAAGTGCATGCCAGGAAGCTTGAGGAAGGTGACCTTGTTCTTCGTCGGATCCAGTCCGCGAAGGGAGCAAACAAGTTGACGCCAAAGTGGGAAGGCCCTTATCGGGTGGTACGAGTCACTAGACCTGGCTCAGTCCATCTAGAGACCGAAGATGGCACTCTTGTGCTTAACTCATGGAATATTGAGCATTTTCGCAAGTTCTATCCATGAGGCGCGATTGCCGGGCTGCCCGACAATCTCTTTTGTACAAGTAGGCCAGCAAGGCATGTAATCCTTTGTACAGAGCCGGGTACAGAACTCGTGCGTAGTGAAATAAAGCTAAGTGTTTCACAACTCTTTGTCAAAGTGCATATTTATCTGTGTATATTGCATGCAATGTTGTGTTACATTTTTGCCTTGAATGAGATGATTAACGAACTGTCAAGGTTTCTAGCATCCTCTTCTCTTTTCTTTCTTTTTCTTAAAGGACAGAAGAGTTCCTCGCGTACAAGTTTCCCGGGGGGAGTGACAGTATAGATACCAAATGACGTTCAAGTTATTATCAAGTACAAGAAGCATAACAAAGAAAGCTAAGTTGCAACACTTTGAAACAAATTTCTTTGTTGTAGTTTCTTCTTCTCCTTGAACAATTTTTGTCTTTGTATGAAAAACCTACACGTGAAGGAACCTTATCGGGGTTGTTGCGCTCTTATTTCTGTTTCGAGTCCGCTCAGTAAGATTAGCTGTGTCAAAACCGATAAGTGTTATCTTGCTGGGAAGCGGCACCTCCGGCAAGCTGCTAAGGATCCATTCCTCAAGCGCTAACGGCAAGGGTGTGCGTACTGGCAAATTTTCGGCAAGCGTAGGGTAAAAATAAATACAATGGCAGAATCGCATAAGGAAGGAGGCATACATTCATTCAAGCATAAGATATATTACATTAAAAGCATAGTGCAGATCTAACTTAAGATAAATTGTCTTTTGTACATGGATTACACTAGCAGCAAGAGATCGCTAAGGAGGTAGTTTTTGAGCTGGCCCTGGGTCCTGGAGATCTGGACAACTCTGTCGGCGATCGGAGCCACAAGCTTCTCGGCGGCGCTGGTATCTGTCCCTTCCGGAAAGCTCATGAAGGCCTTGGAGATGTTGATGCCAGGATTGCGATGCACAATCTTCACAAGCACCTTGAAGAGCACGTCACGGCAAAGCTAGCGGTGAATGAAGCAGCCCGTTCCTTATGGTGTGTGTTCGATGCATCGATGAGACCCTTGAAGAACAGCGCTGGCCTCACGCTCGTGACCTCCTTTTGGTTGACGGTGAAACCCCGGTTCCTCATACCCATGGCGGCCAGTTGCACACTAAGGCATTCTGCGATGTCAACGAGCTTGGTGGTCCAGAGTGAGAGGGACCCCTCCAATTGGTCGAACTTCTCCTCGGCGTCTGCCAGCAAGCTCCGCTCATTTTCAAGTTCTTCCGCCAAGATCTTTGTCACGCCCAATATGCAGTCCTATCCTCAAGGAACTCAGAAGTCCTGCTAAGGATAGAAGGGCATATCAAAGACGCTTCGCAAGGTGGATATCATTACAGCATACCATGTACTGAATAGATGAGAATATCAGATGTTGGAAGTCGGGCTCCGGGGACCCAAAGGTTCGAACACTGGGGTGAGCTCCTTCCTACCGCCTCGTCCCCTACCACAGCATAACTACGGCAAAGCTATGGTGGGAGCGTGCTAGTGGGAGCGGGCCGGAGACACAGCAGTTTACCTAGGTTCGGGCCACTTTGCGGTGTAAAACCCTACTCCTGCTTGGTTGAGATTGCTCTGGCGCGAGAGTACAACGTTTGGGGGGTAGAAGAGTCGATCCCCTCTACAGTGGCACCATGCCCTCCTTTTATACCTGGCTTGGTCCTCTTCCCCCGAAAACTTTGGCGGGAAGGGTCGCCACACAACGGCAAGTTTGAAGGGGGACAGGGGCGCAGTCTATCCTGACAAAAGGTGGTTTTCGTCTGCAAAGCGATTATCCATGACGCGCCGGTGGGCTCGGGGATGACCTCCGCCCTGCGCATCCGCCGTCTTGGTGTTCTTTCACCGATCGGGCAACCTTTGGGGGTTGCTTTGGGAAACGAATCGCTGGCCTTGCTCCCTTAGCACAAAAGGGGAAATCCTCTCTATCCGCGCCTACTGGCGCAGCCTCTGTCGTCATTCGTCATTGCGCACGTCACCCACGTGGTGGGCATGAGACCGCGCGACCGAGCCGAACAGTACTTGCCTTGCATGTCTTCGGGAGGGTGCCTCGGGAGGCCGCCTCGAGAAAGGGCCTCGCGAGGCTCTTGGTGAAGTCGTGGCTGAGTCTTGCTTGCCCGCTCCCTGAGGAGGGGTCCTCAGGAGGCCAGGGCCTCATGAGGGGTCTTGCTCGAGGTGCCCGCTGGTGGGCCACCTATTGGGCCACAGCCAGGCGATGCGTTCTGGGCCACAGGCAGACGGGCCGAGATACCCTAGGTTCCACGGGCCCGACAGTAGCCCCCGGGCCCACGACGTGCACGTTCCCGCCTATTCGAGGGCAAAACGACGCGGGTCCTAACCGCCAGTGGGCCAGGCGCGACGCGTGGCACACGATGTGACAAGGGGCACCCCAACTTCTCCCACGATGCCTCGGTAACCACCTGCGCTGACATAAAGCCTGCCCGCGCACGGCGCGAGACCATCATTGCCTTCCTTCGTGCATCCCGTCTCCCTGCGTCTTCCTTCTTGCACACAGCTCCTCACGACCCCATCTCCGAGCTCCGCCTCTTCCCCCGCTTCCACTCGTGACTCCGCCGCGTTTCGATGGCGCCCGCCGGCAAGAAGGGAAAGGCAGTGGCCCCATCCCCAAGTGCGCCCGCCATCGGGGCGGCGCTGCAGCGCTCCACCATCATTGACAGGGAGGGCCTGGACAAGGTGCTCCCGCTGGTGGCCAGCGACTAGAATGAGGGTCGGGTGACCAAGATCTGGCCGGGCTCACGCGCGTGGCGTGACCTGGGGGCGACGGCCTACACCTTCTTCCTCCACAGTGTTTATACCGGGTTGGTGCCGCCATTCTCAGACTTTTTCTATGCCATCCTTTCCCATTATCGGATTCACGCCCTCCATCTTCAACCCAATTCCATTCTCCTCCTGGCCATGTTTGCCTTTTACTGCGAGGCTTTTGTGGGTGTGATGCCTTCGGTGGCGCTCTTACGCCACTTCTTCAGCATGCGGCTGACCGCGGCGGACCAGCGCTCTAGATGCATCTCGTTCCTCGCCGTCAAGGGGATGGAGCGCAGCATCATCAACCTGAAGGTCGCGAAGAAGGTGGAGGGCTACCGGCAGCGCTGGGTCTATATGGACGCGTGCCGGACTAGCCCGCTCCTAATGATCCCAACGGACCCAGCTGAGAAGAACTCCGGGTGGGGGCACGCGAAGATCACCGACCCGAGGATGGAGCCTGTCTTGGAGCGGATGGCCGCGCACCGGGCCACGCGCCTGTCGGGGGCGACGGTCATCAAGGAGTACTTGCGGTGGCACATTGCGCCGCTCCAACAGCGCTCGCGCCCTGTGTGGGAGTTCACTGGCGCGAGGGACTCCATGAGGCTGAACTTCGGCAGCCTGAAGCAAGACATGCTGGACGAAGCCCTGGCAACTCTGCTTAGCATCCCCGCTGCGGACCCACCTGAGGATGCGCTCCCACTGTTCTGCTATGAGGACATGGCGGAGCTGGTCGCAGAGAAGCCCCGCTTTGACCGGTGGGGCCTCATGCCAGAGGGCCACATCGGGCCCCGTGAAAACCCTCTCGTGGTGGCGCTGGACTCCGGGGACAGCGGCAGCGATGAAGACTCGGGGAAGGCCACGGAGGAGGACTCCGACCGGGCGCCACCGTGCACCCACTGTTAGCTCCTCTATGACCTCGAGGACGACAACGCCGACAGCGCGCAGCCCGCGGCGGCGCCCTCCCGACCAGCTAGCGCGGGGGGAGAGGAAGGTTCTGGTACTTTGGCAGATGGGTCGCGAGAGGCGAAAGCGGCCCTCAGCCAAGAGGCGGTCGAGTCCCCAGCGGCGGAGGCCTGTTCGGGAACCGAGACCTCCTAGGCCCTCGAAGAGGGCGACGACGTGGCCGGGACTACCGCGGCCCGCTCTGGGGGCCCGGAAGATGGAGCTGGGGTGATGCTTGAGGGTGGCGGCGACGACCCGCCTCTCGCGGAGAAGAGAAAGTGGATCGCCAGCGATGAGTAAGTCCCCATGCCCATCCCAGCGTTTTGTGTTCATACTGCCTGTCTAAGCTCGGGGGCTGAGCCACCATTTTGTACAGGAGGTCTGTCAGTGACCAGAAGAAAAAGAAGAAGAGGACGGCAAAGATGAAGATGGCCCCCATGAAAGCACATTTGCTCCCTTGGTGGTTTTGGTAATTTATGGCAACATACATGTTGTTGGACTAATGCTTCTATCTAGTGAATTTCAGACAAGTTCAACAATGGCGTGGCATGGATAAGAGGATGTGGAACCCTTCAAAATGCTAAGGACAAGAATTGGCAAAAGATCAAGACTCTACATTTTTGGTTTAGTGATCCAAGATCACGTTGAGTCCATAGGAAAGCCAATACTATTAAAAGGGGATCAAAACCCTCAACCACTCTCTCTATCCAAATATGTCCAAAACCTACATTCCAACTCGGCCCCACCAAAATTTCCTATCCGGAGCCACCGAGTTCATCCAGACTTAGCCACTGCCAAAACCCTAACAAATCGGATCCACCGATATGGATCTCGGTCTCACGGAGATGGCCTTGCCAAATCTCTATAATCGTTTGCACTTACTTCGATCCCACCGAGTTTTGCAAATCGGTCTCACCGAGATGGCTTGTCAACTCTCTGTTGCCTTATTGCTTCACTTCGGTCCTACCGAGTTGATGCAATCGGTGCCACTGAGATGAGGTTTGCACTAGCCATTGCACTTCGGTCCATCCGAGTTGTTCCAGTCGGTCCCACCGAGATTCCTAACATTCATTTCTTTTACATAGTTCGGTGCTACCGAGATTTCTGTTTCGGTGCCACCGAGTTGGGTCAAAAGTGTGTAACGGTTGGATTTTGTGTGGAGGCTATTTATACCCCTCCACCCTTCCTTCTCAGTAAGGAGAGCCATCAGAACGTGCCTACACTTTCACCATACATTTTCTGAGAGAGAACCACCTACTCATGTGTTGAGATCAAGCTATTCCAATCCAATCATTTGAACCTTGATTTCTAGCCTTTCACAAGTTGCCTTCCACTCAAATCCTTCTTCCACCATAGCCAAATCTGTGAGGAGTTGTTTGAGTGTTGGGAAGACTATCATTTGAAGCACAAGAGCAAGGAGTTCATCAACAACACACCATCTATTACCTTTTGGAGAGTGGTGTCTCCTAGATTGGTTAGGTGTCACTTGGGAGCCTCCGACATGATGTGGAGTTGAACCAAGGAGTTTGTAAGGGCAAGGAGATCGCCTATTTCGTGAAGATCTACCCTGAGTGAGGCTAGTCCTTCATGGACGTAAGCCATGGTGGAATAGACAAGGTTGCTTCTTCGTGGACCCTTCGTGGGTGGAGCCCTCCGTGGACTTGCGCAGCCGTTACCCTTCATGGGTTGAAGTCTCCATCAACGTGGACGTACGATAGCACCACCTATCGGAACCATGCCAAAAATCACCGTTTCTTCATTGCATTTGATCTTCCATACTCTACCCCATTTACTTTCCGTACACTTGCATGCTTTACTATTTCCGCTGCTCAATCTCTAGATATTCATCTGTAGAAAGTATTGGTGTTATCTTAACTTGTGCTAAAATCTGCCTAAGTTCCAAAAGAAACTAAAAACTGCACCTTTGGTTGGTTAAGTGTCTATTCACCCCCCTCTAGACCTATCTCCTCGATCCCACACCCCAACCCGAAGGGGCACCGATGCCTGCCGCAAGCGCTGGGCGGCGTGGAGAAGCCGCTCGCCACCCCAAAGCCGAGATGGGGCGCACGGAGGTCGAGGAAGAGCAGGCCGTACCTCCAGAGCCGCGCGTGGGTGTGGCTCCTGAGGCCGAGATGGATGAGCCTTGGGCAGCCGCCTCCAGAGGTGGGGGTGCGCCCCTTGCGGACCCCGCCGTGAGAGAAGATGCAGCGATGGGGGAGGTCGAGGCACCCACTCCCCCGCCAGATGCCTCCCTTAACGTGGAGGGGGACGACGCCGGGCGCACCGCGGCGAGCTCTCAAGCTGTACCCGCGCGTGAGGCCCCCATGGCGGGCATGGTGAGCCCCCATGATGTGCCGCCGTAGCCGAACGCGGGGGAAACCTCAGCGGGCCCCCCACTCTTGGTGAACGACGCCGGGGCCTCCCCGACCGTGGCGACGGAGGGCAGTGAGGGGCCGGGCCCGAACTAGGCCCTGGCGCTCGTGAGCAACCGCACCTTGCTTATGCGCGGAGCCTTGCGTGATGCCAAGGCCGCGCTTGATCGGCTCAGGGCAGATTTCCAGGACGCGGAGACGCGCCTTGTCGAGGAGCGCCTGAGGCTCACCGAATGGTGGCGCCGGCTTAGCGTCGCCATCAAGATAAGCCATCCAGAACGAAGCCACTCGTGCGAAGGGCGAGAAGGGACGTTGCTGAGGTGAAGGGGGCCTGTGCGAGCGCTCTTCGGGAGGCCGAAGCGGTCGTCAAGCATCGCGAGAAGGCGGAGGTCCGCCTAAAGGAACTCCAGGATCAACATGCCGCGCAGGCGCAACTGTTCCATATGCGGGAAAGTGTCGTCGCTACTCGTGAGGGGGAGCTTGCATCTTGTGAGGCAGACCTTGCAACTCGCAAGGGAGACCTCGCGAGGGTCTCGGCTGAGCAGGCCACGGAGCGTGGGCGCCTGGAGACGCTAGGGCGCCAGGTGGCCGACAGTCAAGATGCCCACGCGAAGCGCGTGGACAAGGCCAACGCCGAGATGGAGGCCAAGGAGAAAAAGGCCCAGGAAGACGCCAATGCGAAGATAACGGCGGAGCGCCAAGCGCTCGCCGAGGAACACGGCAAGGAGTTGAAGCGGCAGGAGGACCACTTTGAGGCGGAGCATGAGGGGCTTCGGCAGGAAATTGCCAGCCTTAAGGTGGCGCTGACTGAATCGGAGGCCCGCCGAGAGACTGCGCTGAAGGGCCAGGCCATCGCCGACACTGAGCTGGCCTCACTTCGTCTCCAGGCAATGGGCGCCACCAGCACTGTCGAACAGGCCGGAGGCGAGGCAAATCAGGAGCGGGAGCGGCAGCTCAAGTGCGCCAAGACGTTCCACCTCCTCGAGCTCCGGGCCCGCAGCGCCCTGAGCTCCATCTGCAAGGAGAGGTTCGAAGCCCCCCGCGAGCCCCACAATGCCAACTCCATTGGTTTCTTCACCAAGCTTGTGGAGTGGCTCAAGGACGGAGCCAGGAAGGCAGACGGCATCTTCGAGGAAGAGTGCCGTGACCTCTTCTCTCAGGCGGCGACTCGCGTCTTCAGCCACCTCCTTCACGCCGACCCCAACTTTGATTTTGATAAGGTAATAGCCCCCGTCCCCGAGGAGCTCCGCGATGGCCTCGCGAAGGTAGTGGAAGGCCATGTGGGCGCGCTGCTTGGGAAGTTCTCTCGTGACAGCAGCGAGAGCTCTGATGGAGGCAGGGACGACCGCAATGGCGGCGACGACAGCGATGGCGACGACGACGATGGCGCAATTTCTTAGGATCCTCCTTCCTTCTTTATCCTGCACTAGACCAATGTGGCCCCGTGTGGGCGTGAAGACAATGCCTTTGTGTTTAAGTACTTTATGATATGCTGTGATGTATGCTTGTGCCCTCGTGAAGCTTTCTCTCGAGGCCTGTTTTCTCTTTTTACTTGCCTTGTGTGCTCTACGTCGTCAGGGCCCAGCCCCCGAGCAAGATGCAGCCTTCGTTGGTATGCTAGGACTCGTGCCTAAGCAAGGCCAGGAGGTGCAGGGCGCTAAGGGCGGTAAGGGCTCCTGAGGTGCGATGCTCAGGGAGCCCCTCTTGACGTGCAAGCGGCTCGCGAAAGGAGAAACGCCAGCTCTCAGCGAGGTTGCTAGAAGGGAAAGCTTGGGAGATGGCAAGGGTGGCTCGTAAGGTATTTAGACTTAGCTTTTACGGAGGGTAGCATTTGGTGAGCCGCCACTTGGAGGGTGTGCCTTGCAAGGTTTTCGCTCGCGAGATCTCCTGCTGAGATGGCCGCCGTAGGTTGGCTCCCGAGGCAGGGCATGCGAAGCTTCCTGAGGCTCAAGGGGGGCGTCTTGCCATGGGGCCTCCTCGCGAGGCCTTCCAGGTGACCTATTCTTGAGATAACTACATGCAGAAAGTCCCACAACAGGGGAGCAGCGCACGCTCGCCAGCTCGCTCATGGGCGTTACATGAGGAGATAAGACACCAAGGACCTTGGTGGGGTGGCGTGCATGGGAGCAGGCCCGCGAGCCAAAGCCTGGTTGCTTGGGTTTTTCAGTGCTACTGGGACTGACCCGAGCACAGACACCGTGTCCAGCCCCCGCTTGTGTGAGGCTCATGAGGGAGGTCATGAGCGCACACGGCTCGTGAGGCAAGGATATGACTAAATACACCATGTATGGAAATTGAAGCTTTACTGATGCAAGATAATGGATTCCATTACACACCCAAAAAGAGATGCGGCTGCCGTGTCCGGCACGGGTCAGGTTGAGGTTGGTGCAGCCCATGCGGCGCCCTCAGTTACACACCCAAAAGAGAAAAAGAAGGGCTGCCGTGTCCAACACGGGTCAGCTTGAGGTTGGTGCAGCCCGTGGGGCGCCCTCAGTTGATTGTTCCACTAGCGCGGAGCATGGGGCTTCCACCGGGGTGTGGTTATGATCGCGGCTCGATCTTTCCGCCAGCGCGGAGCATGGGGCTTCCACTTGGGCATGGGCGGGAGCTCTCGCGTGCCCTTCAGGCGAACGCATTGAGCGTCTCCAGGGCGTGTACAGCCCCATTTCGTTCATACGCGTGTGGGTCACGGGTAGAACTTGCGGAGGTGTTGGTTGTTCCAGGCGTTAGGCACAGGAACTCCGTCCTCCGTCTCCAGCCGGGCGGCGCCGGGCCTGGAGACATGAGCAACCCTGAAAGGGCCTTCCCACATGGGTGAGAGCTTGTGGAGTCCCTCTCTGGAGAGGATCCTACGTAGGACAAGATCACCGACCTCGAGAGTGGGAGGGCGGATGTTGCGGCTGTGATAGCAACGCAGGGCCTGCTGGTACCGTGCGGCGCGAAGAGCGGCCTGACGACGGGCCTCCTCAAGGAGCAGCAGGTCGGTCTCCCGCGAGCCGTCCTAACATGCCTCATTGAAGGCAAGGACTCGCGGAGAGCCGTGCTTAAGCTCCGAAGGAAGGACCGCCTCGGCTTCGTAGATGAGGAAGAAGGGGGTCTCGCCAGTAGGATTGGTTGCCGTTGTGCGGATGGACCATAGCACAGACTGCAGCTCGTCAAGCCAGCCCTTGCCGTAGGCTTTGAGCTTTTTCTTAAAGCTTCTCATCTTGAGGCCCTTGAGGACCTCAGCGTTGGCATGCTCGCCCTGGCCGTTGCTTCGCGAGTGCACCAAAGAGGCGTAGCAGATCTGCGTGCCGAGGCTGGCGCAATAGGACTTGAAGAGGCCACTTGTGAACTGAGAGCCATTGTCGGTGATGATGCGGTTGGGGATGCCAAAGCGGCTCACGAGGCCCTTGATGAACTTGACGGCAGAGGCTGCCGGGATGGTGCGCACGGGCTCGACCTCTGCCCACTTGGTGAACTTGTCGATGGCAACATAGAGGGGAATCATCTGGAGGCCTTGCACCGGCTGGTGGATTTGCTTGGCGTGGAACTGATAGGCCTCGCAGGCTTGGACCAGCGTGGTAGCGTCATGCAGCGCAGTGGGCCAGTAGAAGCCACTGCGGAACACCTTGCCGGCAAGGGTGCGCGACGAGGAGTGGTGGCCGCAGTCTCCCTCATGGATGTCGGCGAGCAGCTCGCGCCCTTGTTCTTCAGAGATGCACCATAGTGAGACGCCATTGGGGCGCCTGCGGTACATCTCGCCATCTTGCAAGCAGTAGGCGGTGGCCTGCCGGGCCATGTGCTCTGCTTTTGAGTCCTTCTCTGGAAGGGTGCCATGGAGCAAGTAGGCCTTGAACTCCACGACCCAGCTGTCTGCTTGAGGCTCCAGCACCAGCAGAAGGCGGGCTCCTGAGGCTGGGCCACAGTCTTTTGCGCCCATGGGTGGTGCGGGCGAGAGTTCCTCATGAAGCAACGTGGTGCTTGCAGTGGGTGGCGCAGCGGATGGCTTCAGGAGCCTTTCCTCAAAGATTCCAGGATCTTGAGGCTCGCGACGAGATGTCCGCTTGGCGATGTCGTCTGCTTCTTTGTTGCTGCCGTGGGGCACGTGCTGGAGCTCCAGGCCTAAGAAACGCTTTTCAAGTTTACGTACCTCCTCCAGGTAGGCGGCCATGTGCTCGTCTGTAGGACCCCAAAAATATTTCTTTTGAATTTCAAAATCTTTTCTTTAAAAGAAAAATGATTTGAATTACTATGGCTCTATTTCTCTCTTTCTTCTGTTTTGAAAACTATTTTAAGTTTTCAATTGGGTTTCTACAATTTTAAAATGGTTTCTGATTTAATGGGTTCTTACTTGAGTAAATATTTTATAGGACCAAAAATTCTTTTCTTAGAAAACTTTTTGAATAAGTAAATTATTTCAATGAAATGGTCCATTTCATTCTTTCAAACACTTAGAAAATTCTCACAAAAATTATTCTGCCATTTTTAAATTACCATCCAAGTCATCCTCACACCCTAGGACAGTTCCCAATACTTCTCCTCTCAACAAAAATATTTTTATCATATTTAGCAAATTCCAAAATTTGAATTCCATTAAAATCTAGTTCCTTTGATTTACAAAGGAACTATATTTTTCCTAGCTCTTCTGCACCCACAAAAATTATCCCATCTACTTGACAGTACCCACACTCCATTTCTCCAAAAATATTCTGTTCCACAGTTCAAAATTTTCAAATTTCATTCAATTGAAATTTGGACCAGATTCAAACTCTCTGCTCAAAAGCTAATTTAAACTACTCCAAAAATTCTGAAATTTTGCCAGCATCTCTGTTATGCATCAGTACCTCACCACAAAAATTCTGAAAAATTCCAAAAATGCCTAGGGCCATCTAGCATTTCATCAAGCACTTGGTGTGCACTGTTCATTACTGTCGAAAAATTCAGAAAATTCAGTAAATTCAGAGATGGGGATCATCGTTGCTGTGCCGCGCCTTCCACTCCTCCTCTTCATCACCGCCTCACTCCAAAACATCAATGATTCACCACCGTACCTCCTCGTCAGCCTCTCGCCGCCGACAGACCGGTGGCAGGCCGGTGCAATGGCCACTGCTCTCGGCCATGGCGGACGAGAGTTTCAGCACGGCCACTGACAGCCACCATCACTCCTTCCCACCGCTCCCTCCTACCTCTCCTCCACATGGAAGCTCTCCCGTAGCTCCCACACACTGTCCAAATTGCCCCAGCCCCGCCTGTCAGTCGCCGGATCCACCCGTTGCCGCCATGGACGTACGGGAGCCCATCGTTGGGATATGTGGATAGAGCTCGAGGACGTCGCGCTGGCTAAAAGGGGCAGGTTAATCACGTGAAATAAAAGGGATGAAGTTTTTAGCAAATCTTATTGTATTGGAAGCAGTTTTGTTAATGGACTGGTTGACCACAAATAAAGGCTTTATAGACTGCTATAACCGTACAATGACTCTCACCAATTGTCAAGGGAAGACAGTAAAGTTTGGAATGAGGGGGATTTCTACCTCGCAAGGAAAGTTAAATCAAGTGGACATGACAGAATTAAGCAAGGTTCCTGTGGTATGCAAATACCCCGATGTATTCCCTGGAGCTACCAGGCATGCCACCAGATCGTGAAATTGAATTTGTTATTGAACTAGCACCTGGAACGACACCCATCTACAAGAAGCCTTATCGAATGGCTCCGACAGAATTGGTTGAGCTAAAGAAACAAATTAAGGAATTATTGGAAAAGGATTATGTCCGACCCAGCTCATCACCATGGGGATCACCGGTTTTATTTGCCAAGAAAAAGGATGGTACCCTAAGGTTATGTATTGATTACAGGGCACTCAATATGGTTACCATAAAAAATAAATACCCACTACCAAGGATCAACGACTTGTTCGACCAACTGGCAGAAGCCAAGGTTTTCTCAAAAATAGACTTGAGATCACACTACCATCAGTTAAGAATCCGATCATCAGACATACCGAAGACCGCTTTTACCACCAGATACGGATTATATGAGTTCACTGTGATGCCTTTCGGATTGACCAACGCTCCTGCTTATTTTGTACATCTCATGAACAAGGTTTTCATGAAATATTTGGACAAGTTCATGGTTGTGTTCATTGATGATATACTTATTTATTCGAAGACGCTAGAAGAACATGAGGAACATCTTCGAATAGTCCTGGAAGAATTGGGGAAAAATCAACTATATGCCAAATTCAATAAATGTGAATTTTGGTTGCGAGAAGTTGGTTTTCTGGGACATGTACTGACAAAGGATGGAATAGCATTGGACCCTAGTAAAGTAAAGGATGTCTTAGGATGGAAGCAACCCACCAACATGACCGAGATCAGGAGTTTTCTTGGTTTGGCTGGCTAGTATCGATGATTTATTGAAGGATTCTCCACCATAGCCAAACCCATGACTCAGTTACTTAAGAAGGATAAAAAGTTTGAATGGACTGAAGCATGTGAGAAGAGTTTCCAAGAATTAAAAAAGAGGTTAACAACGGCACCTGTTCTGACCGTGCCAGATGTCCACAAGAATTTTGAAATATACTGTGACGCTTCCAGAAATGGCCTTGGATGTGTATTAATGCAGGAAGGAAAGGTTGTAGCATATGCTTCAAGACAACTACGACGACACAAAGAAAATTATCCTACCCATGACTTGGAACTAGCAGCAGTGGTACATGCACTCAAGGAATGGCGACATTACCTTCTTTGTAATCGATGTGAGATATACACGGATCATAAAAGTCTTAAGTATATCTTCACCCAGCTAGAACTAAACCTATGACAACGTCGCTGGCTTGAGCTAATTAAGGATTATGATGTGGGAATTCATTACCATCCTGGTAAAGCAAATGTTGTGGCAGACGCCCTCAGCCGAAATCCATGCACCGACAATAATAGTGTGCAATTCTCACAACATGAGTTCAACCGGGAATTTGCCAAACTTAACATGGTTCTAGTCACGGAAGGAACCATTGCTCGCCTAGAAGTAAAACCAACATTGGAGGATCAGATCAAAGAAACCCAGAAAGGACACCCCAGTATCGAGGGAATTAAAAGGAAAGTAAATTCAGGCAAGGCATCCGAATTTACCATCGACACCCAAGGAATCCTATGGTACGGGAAAAGATTATGCGTACCCAATAAGGAAGAGCTAAAGCAACAGATTTTGGCAGAAGCCCATACCACCCCATACTCCATTCACCTAGGAGGAACCAAGATGTACAAAGACCTTCAAGACAAATTTTGGTGGCACGGTATGAAAAGGGATATAGCCGTATATGTCCCATGGTGTGACTCTTGTCAGCGCATAAAAGCAGAACACCAGAGGCCAGCAGGATTGTTACAGCCACTCAGAGTGCCTGAATGGAAATGGGATGAGATAGGGATGGATTTTATTGTCGGATTACCAAGGTCACGACACGGGAATGATGCTATCTGGGTTATCATAGATTTATTAACCAAGGTGGCACACTTCATTTCGGTAAAAACAACATATTCAACACAGAAGCTTGCTAAGTTATACCTCTCCCGAATTGTTTGCTTACATGGGGTACCCAAGACCATAGTCTCTGATAGAGGCACTCAGTTTCTCTCTAGGTTTTGGGATCACTTACAGCAAACCTTAGGAACACAACTGGTATTCAGTACGGCGTACCACCCACAAACAGGAGGGCAGACTGAACGGATAAATCAGATATTGGAGGACATGCTGAGAGCTTGTGTCCTTACCTATGGAGTCAGCTGGGAAGACAGTTTGCCATATGCGGAATTTTCATATAACAACAGCTATCAAGCCAGTCTAAAAATGTCACCCTTCGAAGCCCTATACGGACGAAGGTGCCGTACCCCACTCAATTGGTCTGAAACCGGAGATAGGCGAATCTTCAGCCCAGTAGTTCTCAAAGAAGCAGAAACAAAAGTAAAACTTATCTGAGACAGACTGAAAGCAACTCAGAGCCGTCAGAAAAGCTATTATGACCAGAAACACCGTCAGATCAGCTTTGAACCTGACGACTATGTGTATCTCAGGGTATCCCCAATGAGGGGACTGCAAAGATTCAAGGTCAAAGGGAAACTGGCACCGTGATTTATTGGACCATTTAGAATAATTGCAAGGAGAGGCAAGGTTGCCTACCAATTGGAGCTACCAGCAGAATTGTCAGATGTTCATGATGTGTTTCACGTGTCACAGCTGAGGAGATGTGTCAGTAATCCAGACAAACAAGTCCAACATTAGGACCTGGATATCCAACCAGACCTTACATATAAGGAACGTCCTATAATTTTTTTGGAAGAGTCAGAACGGAGAACCCGTCGGAGTGTGATAAAGTTTTACAAGGTCCAGTGGAGTAATCACACCGAAGAAGAAGCAACATGGGAAAGAGAGGATCACCTAAGGACTGAGTACCCGTACCTATTTGTGGGACAGCTGAAATCTCATGGACGAGATTTTTCTTAAGGGGGTAGGTGTTGTAACACCCCCAAAATATTTCTTTTGAATTTCAAAATCTTTTCTTTAAAAGAAAAATGATTTGAATTACTATGGCTCTATTTCTCTCTTTCTTCTGTTTTGAAAACTATTTTAAGTTTTCAATTAGGTTTCTACAATTTTTAAATGGTTTTTGATTTAATGGGTTCTTACTTGAGTAAATATTTTATAGGACCAAAAATTCTTTTCTTAGAAAACTTTTTGAATAAGTAAATTATTTCAATGAAATGGTCCATTTCATTCTTTCAAACACTTATAAAATTCTCACAAAAATTATTCTACCATTTTTAAATTACCATCCAAGTCATCCTCACACCCTAGGACAGTACCCAATACTTCTCCTCTCCACAAAAATATTTTTATCATATTTAGCAAATTCCAAAATTTGAATTCCATTAAAATCTAGTTCCTTTGATTTACAAAGGAACTATATTTTTCCTAGCTCTTCTGCACCCACAAAAATTATCCCAGCTACTTGACAATACCCACACTCCATTTCTCCAAAAATATTCTGTTCCACAGTTCAAAATTTTCAAATTTCATTCAATTGAAATTTGGACCAGATTCAAACTCTCTGCTCAAAACCTAATTTAAACTACTCCAAAAATTCTGAAATGTTGCCAGCATCTCTGTTATGCATCAGTAGCTCGCCACAAAAATTCTCAAAAACTCCAAAAATGCCTAGGGACATCTAGCATTTCATCAAGCACTTGGTGTGCACTGTTCATTACTCTCAAAAAATTCAGTAAGTTCAGAGATGGGGATCATCGATGCCGTGCCATGCCTTCCACTCCTCCTCTTCATCGCTGCCTCACTCCAAACCATCAATGATTCACCACCGGACCCCCTCGTCAGCCTCTCGCCACCGACAGACCGGTGGCAGGCCGATGCAACGGCCACTGCTCTCGGCCACGGCGGCCGAGAGGATCAGTACGTCCATCGACAGCCGACATCACTCCTTCCCACCACTATCTCCTACCTCTCCTCCACGCGGTAGCTCCCCCGCAGCTCCCACACCCCATCCAAATCACCCCAACCCCGCCTGTCAGTCGCCGGAGCCACCCGTCGCCGCCATGGCCGTACGGGAGCCCAGTGTTGGGATATGTGGATAGACCTCAAGGACGTTGTGCTGGCACTTCGAGAAGGCTCCACTCATCTCAATGACATCCACCGACCGCGCTCGCCGCCCCAAACCTACCTTGCCGGCCGGAATTACTCCGCCGCGATCTGGATAGCTTCGGCCATCTCTGTCTCGCCTATAAAATGAGCCCCCGACCTCCGTTCGGTACTCACCACACCTCCACCCACTCCCAATCACCACCTAGAGGAGTCAGACGACCTCGGGAAGGTCTTCTTCCCCGACTTCGGCCGCCCAATCCGCCACTGCCACCGAGAACACCACGTCGCCGTCCGTCCACCTCCACCCTTCAAATTCCAACAGTAGCCTCCTCGTACACCCACTCATCCATTCCGCGCGTCAATTTGACGTCCGGAGCCCTCCCCGACGAGATCCATCACCACCCGACGCCACCGTCCGCCGGAGTTGACCCCGCCGTCGCCACAGTGCTCGCCGGCGACCACCACCACCACCCACCGACGCGGAACACTCCCCCGAGCACACCCATATCATCGCCGTCCTCTGAAATGCCGGCGATCGCCGCCGGTGACCACCGCACCCTCTCTATGCATGCGCGCGAGGCGCGTTCAAATTTCAAACCTGACGGGTGGGGCCCGTCTGTCAGTGTTTAATTCTTTTCTATTTTATTTCAAAAACGTTTTCTGTCTGTTTATGTTTTCTGAATTGGAAAGCGTACTCTCGCCCGAGGCGCTTTCTGTTTTTACAGCAGGGACCCGCTAGCAAGAATTTTAATTGCAGAAAGGCCCCTGGTTTTAAAACCCTTATTACTTTTTAACCATAACTCCTTTTCAATTGAATCTTTTTCTGAAAATTTTCTTTTTCACTCTAGTTTTTTTAGTATTTAATTAAAAATATTTTGAGCCAACTTTTTGTGCTGTCACAAATTTTTTGATTTGAATTTGAATTGTTATTTTATAGAAAACGACGAGGGAAACTTTGCCAAAAATTTCTAGGGATCACCTTCTGCCTACTTTGATCAAAGCAAGCATTTTTGAACTTGGGATATGGTGTTTGCATGCATGTGTGCATAAGTTTGAAATGACCACCGGATATGTAGTGGATAGCAAGTGTCTGCATGGTCATATGTCTTCTGTGCATTTCTTGCATGCATTTTAGAACCATTCTAACTTGGATGAAATTGTCGTGCCGGTGGGCACGGGTCACATCATGACACGATGGTGTCACTGGGGCATGTGAGGCATGCCAGTCATAATAATAACACCTCCTGAGTCGACCTAGATCAAGTCTTGTTCCGTCATGCCTAGCTAAAAATAGTGCTGCCACTTGTCTTCCCGCGAGGGGAGTATGGCTTAGTAAGTTGCTAACCCCTTTCCATGTACACACCACATAGAGGGGCCATGATGAGGGTTCCATGGCCATGGACTAATGCCAGTCATCAAGTCAGGGGGCATGGGTGTATCCGGCTGGGCCGAGAGGGGGGCACCCCTTGTAATCCGTGCTTTATAAATTATGATCCCATGCTATTCAAGACGGCGGTCTCCCCGTCTTAGAGTTTTTCTTGAATGATGCTTTGGGTGATTCCAGGCATCCGGAAGGTTAATCTGGTGTGTGCTGGTCAGGTGTGTTTTCAACCCAAAAACCGTAATCGGAATTAGTCAATGTTTCAGGGTTGACTAAAGAAATCCTATACTTGTGGGTAAAGAGTACAACCTCAGCAGAGTCAGAACTATTCGAATAGCCGTGTCCACGGTAAAGGATGCTAGCTGGGAAGGGTCAAGTGTCGGTCCCGGTGTCGGTCTTCGGAGGAAATAATTAAAATTGAGTATGATTCATTTTTGCAGGATGATTATTGTCACTACTGATGCTATCATGAATATTATTGTTAATATGAATATTACTGTGGACTAACCATTTTCTCTTCTGTGCAACCTTGAGTATCTCTTGGGATGGTTGTGCCACCTGGATACTCGTTTCTATTTTTTTTCTTAGTATCTCTTGGGATGGTTATGCCACCTGGATACTCATTTCTATTTTTTTCTGAGTATCTCTTGGGATGGTTATGCCACCTGGATACTCATTTCTATTTTTTCTGAGTATCTCTTGGGATGGTTATTGCACTTGGATACTCATTTCTATTTTTTTCTGAGTATCTCTTTGGATGGTTATGCCACCTGGATACTCATTTCTTTTCAAGACCTCTCGAGGCGTTGCATTTAGACACCCGTTTGGCATTTCTTTTCAAGACCTCTCGAGGCGTCGCATTTATACACCCGTTTGGCATTTCTTTTCAAGACCTCTCGAGGCGTCGCATTCAGACACCCGTTTGGCATTTTTATTGGAATCCTCGGGTGGTCCAACGCCCGATGTTCCATTTTATTTTTCTTGGTTCATTACTAAGATTATATATTTAGCCATCAACACCGTATTGATATTTATCATGCCATACCTTAATGTCGGTCAGCATATGCATATAATTTAGTCCATCATGAACATATGCATTCGGTATATCTTTAGTTCATAATGTTTGCGAGTACATTCCAATGTACTCACTGGCTTGTCCCTGGCTTGTTAATTTGGCCAGACCTGGAAGAAGATGATCTTGTGGAGGAAGAGTGCGCTAGCGAGCCCGACGCTTAGAGGTGTTCCCAGTCAGTCAACCTATGGTCTTGGAGTCTACCACATGTATCATCCATAGTGCTTCCGCCCCACAAATAAAATAGTCAAGCCTCACACTGACGCTTGGCTTTACTTTATTGTATCAGTGTTGTAACATCACCACACCACTGTCTTATACCGCCACTGTCATATAATGACAAGTCTGTAATAAATGTTGAGCACTCTGGCTCAACCTTGTGTAATATTATGTATGTACTGGTTATCTATATCAAGGGAGTCCACCAGTTGTTTTGATCTTGGGGCTGGTGTGACTTGAGGCTATTCCGTGATATATTCCGGAAACAGGCCCGACATCGTCCTTGGGCTTGTAGCTTTTGTTGGAGAAGTTGATGAGAAGATACGAATCGCCCTTGATGGTGAGATGCTTGATGCCTAGAGCGAAAGCAGCCCTGAGGCCGACGATGAGGCCCTCATACTCCGCAATATTGTTGGAAACCTTGTCGGTGTGCCTGAAGCAGAGCCGCACAGCGTAATAGAGCTTGTCTCCCATTGGCGGGGTGAGCATGACTCCAGCCCCCGCGCCCTGCCGTGAGAGGGCGCCGTCGAAGTGCATGGTCCAGCCGCCAGGCGCCTCGTCCCCAGGCAGGAGGGATTCATTCTCGTGAGGCTCCCCCTCGTACGGGTCTGTCCACTCCGCCACGAAGTCAGCTAGAGCTGCGTCTTTGATGACTCTGGTGGTGCAGAACTCCAGCTGGAAGGCCTGTAGCTTGATGTTCCATTCGGCGACGCAGCCGGTGGCGTTGGGGCTGCGTAGAACTTGCTCCAAGGGGTAAGAGGAGATGATCTTGATGGGATGGCCTTGAAAGTATTGGCGCAACTTCCTGGAGGCGATGAGAAGCACGAGGAGGAGCTTCTGCTGCATGGGGTAACGCTCGCGCGCATCCCTTAGCACCGTGCTGACGAAGTACATGGGGTGCTCGACGAGGCGCATGGTTGTGATGGCAGCTTGCTCTTCAGGTGGCTCGCGAGGCTCGGCAGGCTTGGGAGGCTCACGAGGCTCAGAAGGCTCGAGAGGCTTGGAGGGCTTGTGAGGCTCACAAGGCTCAAGAGGTTTGCGAGGCTCGGATGGCTCGGGAGGCTCACGTGGCTTGGGAGGCTCATGAGGTTCAGAGGGCTTCTCCTTAGCATAGACGCGGTCCTCTCGCACCGCCACGAGCGCCACGCTGGCCGTCTAGGGGTGGCCGCCAAGTATAGTTGCAAGGGCTCGCGAGAGCATGGCGCGACCATGATGGGCGGGCTCGTGAGGTACCTCTTGAGGTCTTCGAAGGCGGCATCGGCCTTGGGAGTCCACTTGAAGGGGCCGGATCTCTTCATGAGTTTGAAGAATGGCAGGGCTCGGTCGCCGAACTTGGAGATGAATCGCCCCAGGGAGGCCATGCATCCCGCCAACCACTGCATTTCCTTGAGGGTCCAGGGAGGATGCATTCTCTCGATGGCCTTGATCTTTTCCGGGTTGGCTTCGATGCCACGGTGGGAGACCAGGAAGCCGGGAAGCTTGCCGGAAGGGACTCCAAAGACACACTTGTCGGGGTTGAGCTTGAGGTTGACCTTGCGCAGGTTGGCAAACGTTTCCTCAAGATCCTCGATGAGGGACCCGGCCTCACGAGTCTTGACCACGATGTCGTTGACGCAGGCCTCCGCGTTCCTCCCCATCTGAGGCCCCAGCGTGATGCGCATCAGCCGCTGGAAGGTGGCGCCAGCACTCCTCAAGCCGAAGGGCATGCAGACATAACAGTATACGCTGCAAGGGGTGATGAAGGCCGTCCTCGCCACGTCCTCTGCCGCCATCTTAATCTGGTGGTAGCCTGAAAAGGCATCCAGGAAGTAGAGCAGCTCGCATCTGGTGGTGGAGTCCACAATCTGGTCGATGCGCGATAGCGGAAAGGGATCCTGAGGGCAGGCCTTGTTGAGGCTCGTGAAGTCGACGCACATTCGCTCCTTGCCGCCCTTCTTGGGGATGACGACTGGGTTGCCGAGCCATTCGGGATGGCGCACCTCATGGATGACTCCAGCTTCCTGCAGCTTGTGCACTTCTTGAACAATGAACTCTTGCTTCTCGGGCGCCTGGCGTCGTGCTTTTTGCTTGATGGGGCGTGCGTTGGGGCACACCACTAAGTGGTGCTCGATCACCTCCCTCAGTACACCGGACAAATCAGATGCTTTCCAGGCGAAAACATCCGAGTTTGCCCAAAGGAAGGCGACGAGCATGCCTTCCTATGCAGGAGAAAGTCAGGTGCCGATGGTGAACGCAGGGCCTGAGCCGCTGCCGTCAACCAACACCTTCTTCATCTTGGCGCGGTCCTAAGAGAATAGTTGCTTCTTCTTCGCGGGCGCGGCCTCAGGAGGCTCAGTCGCGTCCTCGTCAGCTGGATGGGCGGTTGCGGCAGCCTTGTAGGCATGCTCAAGGGAGCAGATAGCATCCTTCTCGTCACAGGAGACGGTGATGATGCCGCTGCAGCCTGGCATCTTGAGGACGTTGTAGGCGTGGTGAGACACTGCCATGAACTTGGCGAGCATGGGGTAGCCTAAGATGGCATTGTAGGGCAGGCCGAGGTGGGCGACGTCGAAGTCGATGAGCTCAGTGTGGTAGTTCTTGCGGGTGCCGAAGGTGACGGGGAGGCGCACCTGCCCCAGAGGCAGCGTGGAGCCATCGGTCACGCCCGAGAAGGGCCTCGTCAGCATGAGCTGCTCGTAAGGCACCTGGAGCTGCTTGAAGGTCTCGATGGAGAGCATGTTAAGGCCGGTGCCTCCGTCGATGAGGGTCTTGGTGACCGCGACGTTGCTGATGGTGAGAGTGCACAGCATGGGGAGCGTGCCTACGGTGGCCATGGACTTGGGGTGGTCCTTGGAGTTGAAGGTAATGGTGTACTATGACCACTTGAGCGGCCGAGCGTCCTCAGGCTTCAGGAGGGCAGCGTTCACCTCGTGAGAGAACTGCTTGAAGTGGCGGTTGGACGCGGGAGCCTAAGCCCGGCCGAGGATGCAGGCAACTGCGCGAGGCTCCTGGTAGCCCCCTGTGCCCTTGTCAGGCTGGTTGACGTCGTTCCTCTGAGGTGGCAGTGGTGGAAGAGCAGCGTTGGCCTGAGGGTTTGCCTCACGAGGCTGATCGCGCCAGGCGGCCTCACAAAGCTGGTCGCACAAGCCTTGGCGGAAGTTGCCATTGCCGTTGCGGCTATCCCAGCGGTTGCCGTTGCGGCCGCCTCCGCGACCGGCGCCGTGGTAGTTGTGGTCGCCTCGGCGGCCCAGGTGCTCGTCGCGGAGCATCTTGAGCTCCTGGCAGTCTTCGGTGCTGTGGGAGTGCACATTGTGGTAGACACAGAGCGGCCGGCCGTCCTTCCTGGGCTCGTCACGGTCACGGCCACGCTTCTGCTCGGGCTCCGCCGCAAGCACGGCAGGGCCCTTGCGTTTGATGTCCTTGCTCTTGGCCTTGGTGGCCACCTTCTTCAGCCTTGGCGCACTAGTCAGCGAGGTCAAACAGCTCAAGCACCGAGTCCAGCTCGTCGTTGATGGCGAGCTTCTCGCGCATCTTGACGTCTGTGATGCTGGTGGAGAATGCAGAAATGACAGCCGCGTCGGAGGCGCATGGGATCTTGTTGTGCACCTGGCTGAAGCGCTGGATGTACTTGCGGAGGATCTCGTCAGGGCGCTGCCGCACATGCCGCAGGTCGTTAATCGTAAGGGAGCGGTCGTGTGTGCCCTTGAACTTGGCAACGAACTGGTTGCAGAGCTCGCCACACGACAAGATCGGCGCCTCAGGGAGATTCATGAGCCAAGAGTGTGGGCCGTCCTTGAGGGCCATGGGGAACCAGTTCGACATGACCTTCTCGTCGCCGTTCGCCACCTTAACGCTCAGCGCATAGAGCTGAAGGAACTCCGTGGGGTTGGGGGTGCCGTCGTAGCGCGGAGGCAAGTCCGGCTTGAACTTGGCGGGCCACACCACCTGACGCAGCTCGCGAGTGAAGGCACGGCAACCTACGCCAATCGAGGGAACACCGCCGGCGAGGGTGGCGTGGTTCTAGCGCCCAGCTACCGCGACCTCCTGGACGGCCCTGTCTTGGTGCCGGCGTTGCTGCTCGAGGAGCACACGCTCATCAGGGGGCGCGCGGTGGACGATCTGGCAGCTGGCCTCATCCCAGGCCAGCGAGGACGAACCGCGGGGCGGCTCACGCACCCTCGCGTCACGCTGGTGCCCGGCGAGCTCATCGCGCAGAGGAGGTGCCGGGCGAGCGCCATGAGCGACGTCCCCAATGCGAGACGGTGGATGGCGGAGCGAGTGGGAAGGAGCCGGAGCGTCCCCAGCGGCGTTGATGAGCTGGGTGATGCGACCAAGCCAGGCGTCGTAGCCGGTGTTAGTTGGACAGTAGCGGAGCAGCTCATGCGCCATGAGTAGGGCGGCCTGCGCGTTCGGTGGCCCACAGCGGGCGAGGGAGGAGGAAGCCGTGGCGGTGCGGCCTTCTGCCTGCACGGAGGGGTGCAGGGAGGAGTCCTGCTGCTCGTGGGCGGCAGGGTCGGTTGCAGCAGCGACCTCGACGTGGCGGCGGCGGTTGCCGTGGATCACTAGCTCCGTCTGAGCCACGCGGCCTGCCCTGCGCTCAGCGCGCTCGTGGTGAGCATCGGCCATGAGGCTGGTGGAGTGGGGGCGGAGTGGAAGAACAGTAGCGCACCCCTACCTGGCGCGCCAAATGTCGGAAGTCGGGCTCCGAGGACCCAAAGGTTCGAACACTGGGGTGAGCTCGTTCCAACCGCCTCGTCCCCTACCACAGCACAACTACGGTGAAGCTACGGCGGGAGCGCGCCAGAGGGAGCGGGCCGGAGACACAGTGGTTTACCCAGGTTCGGGCCACCTTGCGGTGTAAAACCCTACTCCTACTTGGTTGAGATTTCTCTGGCGCGAGAGTACAAGGTTTGGGGGGTAGAAGAGTCGATCCCCTCTACAGCAGCACCCTGCCCTCCTTTTATACCTGCCTTGGTCCTCTTCCCCCGAAAACATTGGCGGGAAGGGTCGCCACACAAGGGCAAGTTTGAAGGGGGACAGGGGCGCAGTCTATCCTGACAAAAGGTGGTCTTCGTCTGCAAAGCGATTATCCATGACGCGCCGGTGGGCTCGGGGATGACCTCCGCCCTGCGCGTCCACCGTCTTGGTCTTCTTTCACCAATCAGGTAACCTTTGGGGGTTGCTTTGGGAAATGGGCCGCTGGCCTTGCTCCCTTAGCACAAAAGGGGAAATCCTCTCTATCCGGGCCTGCTGGCGCGGCCTCTGTCGTCATTCATCATCGCGCGCATCACCCACGTGGTGGGCATGAGACCGCGCGACCGAGCCAAAGAGCACTTGCCTTGTATGTCTTTGGGAGGGTGCCTCGGGAGGCAGCCTCGCGAGAGGGCCTCGTGAGGCTCTTGGTGAAGTCGTGGCTGAGTCTTGCTTGCCCGCTCCCTGTGGAGGGGTCCTCAGGAGGCCAGGGCCTCATGAGGGGTCTTGCTCGAGGAGCCCGCTGGTGGGCCACCTATTGGGCCACCGCCAGGAGCTGCGTTCTGGGCTGCAGGCAGACAGGCCGAGATACCATGGGTTCTACGGGCCTGACACCAGACAAAGGCTTACACTCACCACAAGCAACATCATGAATACATGAATACAACAATACATAGCAATCATCATACAGAAGAGCAGGATCCGACTATGGATGAAATCAAATGAAAGAAGAACGACATCCACCCTGCTAGTCCCAGACTGCCGACCAGGAACCCATCCTATGATCGACGAAGAAGAAGAAGCAGAAGAAGAACTCCAAATAGAACAAGCATCGCTCTCACGTCAAATTGCCACTTTACATGTACCTGCACCTGTTGTTGTAGTAATCTGTGAGCCACGGGGACTTAGCAATCCCATTAGCATGGGTATCAGGACTAGCAAAGCTTAATGGGTATGGAATGGTTAAGTGGTGAGGTTGCATCAAGCACTAAGCATTTGTATGTGGCTAACTTATGAGTACAAGAATAAGAAGAGTACACTACGCATAATCGGGCGCAAATTAATATGATCAAGAAGTGATCCTGAACACCTACTTATGAGTCATACATAACCCCACCGTGTTCTCTTCCCGAACTCCATCGAAAAGAGACGATCACGGTTACGCACGCGGTTGGTGTATTTTAATTGGATCTAGTGTCAAGTTCTCTACAACTGGAGGTTATGAATTTCCAAGTCACAACATAACCGCGGGCACGGCTTTCCGAAAGATTTAACCCTGCAAGGGTGTCCCAACTAGTCCATCACAAACTATCACATTTCAACAATGGTAAAACAAAACCAGCAAGACCTCCCAATGTGCCGACACCCTGATAGGAGCCGCGCGTATCTCATCTCAGGCCACGATCAGATGGGAAAGCCTACGAGTAAAACCAGACCTCGAGTTTCCCGCGATGGCCCCGTAGTCTGCCCATTTCGAACCAGCACCATCAGCACTGGCCCACCTATATTATGTGGAATTAAAGAATCCGCGAGGTGATCAGCCCCTATGCATTAATTAATTAATTTCAGTATTATTATGTTGGCAAATTTTAAAACCAATGTTGGGCCTTGCTGGAAGAGTTTTATTCAAAGCGAACTGTCAAGGGGGCCATAAACCCGGAACATGTTAGGAACGCTCATCAAGGAACGTAACACCGGTATTACGGAAACTAGGGTGGCATGAGTGGAACAAAACACCAGGCAAAAGGCTGAGCCTTCCACACACAACCAAGTATAGAGATGCATTAATTAAATGAGTGATATTGTGATATCCCATGATATCCCCCAACATGGAACAACCTGCACTGCACCTACAACTAGCAACGCTATAAGAGGGGCTGAGGAGAGCGGTAACGTAGCCAAACAACGGTTTGCTGGGTAGTGGTGGTTAGAGGCTGTATCATGGCAATTTGGGAGGCTGACAAACAAGTGGTAGGTAGCGAGACATAGTGATAGCATCGAGACAACTAGCAAGCAAAGATAGTAGTGATATCCAAGGTAATGGTCATCTTGCCTGAAATCCCGCTTGGAAGAAGATTGAATCCATGAAGTAGTCGAACAATCGTAGTCAAACAAATCCTCACAATCGCAATGTTACTGGAACTATCGAGAAGAAGCACAACCGGAAAGAAGCAAACAACATGGTAAACAAACATACACAATCATGGCATGATGCACAATCAAGTATGATGCATGACCAGATTAAATGAGGCATGGCATGGCAAAGTGCAACAATCAAATACTACACTTTAAATGAAGATCAATATGCAACGAGTTGCATATTGATGAAACTTCACAACAATTATTTAGTTCACTCCCGTTTATGCGACTCATCAATATTAAATGTTGTAAACATGGCAAGAGATGAAGCATGATTAAACTACCTATCTAAGCAATTTAAACGAGGCCGGAAACAACGCATAACAATTCCAGAAATTCCCCATATGCAAATTTTGAATTTGGTACTGTTCTGCCTAAAACACAATTTTAAAGTTGTTAAACAACAAAAGTAAATGCACCATGTGATTCTACACTTTTTTGTACCCCATTTACATATATAGTTCATTTAATTCGGAGCTAAGGTTATTTAGTTATGAAATAAACCATTTTAGCATGTCCTTTATGCAAATTAATGCAAACAGCAATTTTAAACATTTTTAACAAGGATGAAAGTTGGATATTGTGAAACTACATGAAATTCTAAGCATTCTACATATATGACATGTTTAAATCCGATGCACGGTTATTTAATTATGAGCAATGCAAATAATGGCATTTTTTTTGTAATATGCAGTCCTAGATTAATTGACAAATTCAAAGGCAGGAAAAAAAACTACGCGGGCTGAAACTAGTGCACTGCCGGGCTTAACAGAGTGAGCGCTGAATAACCAAGTGGCGCGGGGCGGCGGATAGGAGCGGAGCGGCAGCTCACCTTGCGGGCTGAGCCCATCTGGTGGGGCGACTTAGGCGGGCAGCGGCAGCTGGGCCGAGGCGAGTGCGCGGCCCACGTGTGAAGCAGAGGGTGTGAGGCAATGCAGGGCTCGGGTTAACATGGGCGAGCCGGGGCGCGTCGTCCTTCTTCTCCTGCTCGATGCAGAGGAGGCGGCGGCGTGGGACTTGAAGCGGCGGGGCGCTAGGCATGGATGGGCGGCGCACATGGTCGGGAACGGGTGTGGGGTTGCAGATCGGGGTCTTGGGCGCGGAAAGCGAGTGGCGAGGCTACCGGCGTCGGATCTGTGTGGCGGTGGAGGAGAGCTTCGGGGCAAGGTTCCTAAGTACAGAGAAACGAGAGAGAGATTTGAGAAGCACAGACATATGAGGCACGGGAGGAAAACGAAGAGGAAGGGTCGGGCGGCGGTTGGCCGTGCTCGTTGGAGCTCCGGCTGCTCCTAGTGGCAAGGTGGCGGGGTCAGGCACCGAGCGGTGCGGCTCTGGATCGGGAGCTCCTCTCCTGATCTGGAGCTCGGGGCCGAGGGCGGCGTGGTTCGGCGGTGTACGGGCTGGCGTGGGCCAGATATGGGCCTAGTGGGCCCTGGCGTGTGGGAGGGAGGAGGCTACCGGCGCATGTGGCGGCTGGCCGGTGGTGGAGCGCCAAGTGGCGGAGGGGAAGAGGGTGGTTGCGGATTTTTATGAGGGAGGCTAGGGTTTCCAAATCTGGAGATGGAGGGTGTCCATTTATAGGCACGAGAGGGTCCAGGGGAAGCTTCAGAGCCCTCCGATCGCGATCCGACGGTTTTGGTCAGACAAAAGGCTAGGCTTGGCTAGCTGGGCTGTGTAGGTGGCATTGGGCTAAGAAGAGATGGAAGTAGGAGCGGCCTGGTGACAAGTTTTATTTACGAAAAATGTCTGCAATTTAACCGGCTATAGTGCCGCTATAGTTTAACCGACGGGGCATCAAATGACCTCCGAATGCGACGAAATTTGGCAGGCGGTCTACCTACAATATAACAAGACCGCATGCCCACTTTCACCCCATTCCGAGAACGTTTTATTCCCACTTAGAAAATAATTATTAGGTGATGCCGCGGGCGCGTGCGAGTGGATGGTCTCAGAACGGTCAATGAAAGGCAACAAGGAGAAGAGGGAACTACGAATGGATGCAAGTTTTGAAAAATGATGACAACGGAGTGCCGACGCAATGCGAATGATGCGATGATGAATGCAACAAACAAATAATTAACGTGGCTAACATGAAAAACATGGAAGGCTTCTGGAGCGTCGGTCTCGGGCTGTTACAATCTTCTCCCTGTCCTGGGCTTGAGCTAGGCGGCGCGATGGCGGAGAGCTCTGCTTTTGCGCGAGGAAGAAGAAGATGGGCAGTGAGATGGATTGAGCACCGCGCTCGCAGATTCCTTTTTATGGGGAAGGCATGGGGGCTGGCTCTTCACTGCTCAGCGTGGTCGTGCTTTTTCAGGCGCATAACCACAAGTTAGCGTTTCAATCCACCTCTCCCACATCCACATTTAATGCGCCTTCATGGGTGTGCAGTAAAAATGATCATTATGACAGTTATCCTCTGCCACATGTGTCTGTGCATTGTTTTGGGCCTAGCCCAACAACGCCTCACACGCGTGTGTGGCCCAGTCCCGGGGGCTCCTGTCGGTGTATTGAACATGGGTGTTCATACCCTCATGATGCACATACAAGTTGCAGCCTTCCTGACGGCAAGGACTTGTCGGAGGATAGCTTATCTACACACTCAAGACTTGGTAATCAAAACCATGAAGAAGACCTCCAGGCAGGTCATCGAGAAGTACTAAGGAAGTACTGAAGAACAAGATTCTAGTTGCCGGCAAGCTTCGGGCCAAAGACCTCAAGACCGGCAAGCTCCATCCCACCGCGCGCTCCACTGTGGCAGTCGTTAGAGACGTGCCGACAGGTGTCGAGCGAGCAGGCGAGTTGGTAGAGCTTGTCGGGGCACGTGGCAACCCGTCGCTGAAGAAGCAACTTTATCGCCACCCGTCCAGAGGGCGTGGCAGAAGAATAGAGAGGTAGCTGGGCGAATGGTACATGTGGAGCTGGACTCCCTTGCCGGCATTCATCCAAAGCATGACACCTGACGGCGCAATAAATGCTTTTGTGTCCTAACACATCAGAGTTAGGTATATAGCACTGTAGCGACTACCACCTCATGTAATTACCATTTTGCCATTGTGGTGACCCCTTAGTCTATAAAAGGAGGCCCATGGCTACCTTTACAAAGGTCGACACTTTGCACAATTACAATAAGTAGTTGCACTTCCCGCGCACCTTGCCGGCAAGTAACACTCTCTCGTAACTTGTGCTTCCACCAATAATGCACCAAAGCAGGAGTAGGGTTTTATGCCTCACGGTGGCCCGAACCTGGGTAAACTCTGTGTGTTTGCATTGCTAGAACTGCTCTTTGCATACGTTGATTCCCACAGTCGAACCATAAAGGGATCTTATTGATCCCAAAGATTGTCATACGCATGACATCCGTGATGATACGTGTTTGTCACAGTAGGTCACGTTTTCTGTCATGCATGTACATCCATGACGATTTTATGACAGAATCAAGATAGTCATACATGTGCTGTCATAGAAGTGTTCCATGACAATACTCAAATTATCATCACGGAAGTCTCCACTTCCAGGATGATAAATGGCGTGTCATGGAAGTGTTTTCGTCAAGGGTAACCGACATGTGGCATCCACCGTAATGGGTCGTCGTTAAGCTATCGGGTTTGGGTTTGGATCCAATAACCTGTTAATAGCGTGTACCAATGGCGATTTTCCATGTGTAAAATTCTCATTCGCCAAGGGAACCACGTGTCAGCTCGGAGTTGCGATAGTTGTCTTCCATTCATTGGATGAGAGACGCCTATGACACGTCGACACGTGGCATGGCCCAATAGTGGCCTATTCAGGTTAGACGGACCGGCCCAGCCAAAGGCCCACAAGATTTTGTCAGATGCTAGTGGGTCGACCCGTTAACAGCCTGCCATGTTTTGGGCCAAATTACGGCCCATATTAGATACGGGCCATTAACAGTGCGGTGTGTTTTGGGCCCATTTAAGACCCGGTTTGTATTATGGCCTGTTAAAGGCCCGTTGAACAATTTGACCCAGTTCGGCTCGATGATTGTTTCGGCCTGTTAGCGGCCTTCGCACAATTGGGTCATTTTTGGCCCAGTTTAATTTTTGGTCATTTAACGGCCCGTGCGGCATTTGGGCCTATTTCTGGTACAAGTGACTTTCGGCCTCTTAACGGCCTGTGTAGCATTTGGGCCCATTTCTGGTACAAGTGACTTTCGGCCTCTTAACGGCCTGTGTAGCATTTGGGCCCATTTCTGGTACAAGTGACTTTCGGCCTCTTAACGGCCCATGGTCTTCGTGGATAAATTTCAGCCCACTGTGACTATCGGCCTGTCAAAGGCCCGTGATATAATTGGGCCTAATTATGGCCCGCTTTGCATCCGGCCTACTTACAGCCCATCATGTTATTAGGCCAACCAAGGCTCGAGATAAATTTTGGCATGTTAACGGCCTATCATACAATTGGGCCAATCATGGGCCGAGGTATATTTCGGCCTGCTGTCGGCCCATGAATTGTTCGGCACAATTCAGGCCCAATCTAATTTTCAGCCCGATTAAAGTCCATGGTATTTTCTGGCCCAAATAAGCCCCGCGGTTTACTCAGCCTGCTAAAGGCCCGAAACTACTTGGGCCCGGTTTACGTTCAGGCCTGCTAACGGTCCGAGATGATTGTGGGCCCACATTTCGACCCATATATAGAGTTGCGGGCCGGCCCGTTTCCGTAGTCTAATTTTTTATATATATAGCACTGACAGACCAATAACGTTTTGACCCATTGATCTCCGTCGAAGCTTACGGCCTAGCGACGATAGCATATATAGTAAATAAATTACAGCATAGTGACTAAGAATAAACGGGATATTACATCCACCGGGCATCAAAGTTCGCCACCAGTGATAATAAAGTGCAACCAGACAGCGGATTACATACACTGGGCATCAAAGGTCGCCACCAGTGCAAATAAATGCGCCGACAAAATAATATACAGAACCGACAGCACTTCAACACAGTTAAGAAAGGTTAGGACTACACGGCAGCTCCAGCGCAAGCAGCTAAGCAAGCCGATGAGACTGCGCTTGTTTGACACTTATATCCTCCAACTCTAGCTGCATAGCATCAATAGACGCACTGTACTTCTCGTTGATCTTCCATAGAGATTGGAATTCCAGTAGGAGTTGAGCTGAGCCACGTCTTTCTGCTTGAAGTTGAGACTGAAGAAGTCGAACAGATTCAGGTGGCGGCTTCATCGAGCTTGTGTCACTGCTAGTAGCGAGTAACTTGAACATTACATCAAGACATGACTTTGGGGTTGTATCGCTATCTCCAAGATGTGTTGCCTTCTTCCCTGCAATATATGTTAGAGGGACAAGCAATGGGTTCATCTCACTATCATTGTGGCAGTTATTCCTGGCATCAGAGATATCACTCTGAAAGAGAAACAAGCAAACAGATAACAGGTTTTGCATGTATAAGCATCAGTGCTGTCAATTCATCCCATTTCTTATTGACAAATAAAGAGACACGGTTTAAAATAGCATTAACATCATATGGCATAGTTCATAGTTCAGACATGGCAGGAAATGGCATTGTGTAGGACTGGCCAGCTTCACCACACCACTGGATTTTTACAGATCAAGAACACAAGCATACATGCAGTGCTAAAGAAGGTATAATCATCAATGGCCAGTGTGCTATGAATTTATCCCATTTCAGATTGGCAAATAAAGAGACACTATTTAAATAACATTAACATAATATGGCATAGTTCATAGTTAAGACGTAACAGGATATGACATTGTGCTGGAGTGGGTAGTTTCACCACACCACTGGACTACAGATCAAGAACACAAGCATGCATGCACTCTAAAGAAGATCACTTGCTCTGTTTAGTTTAATTTACATGGTATGAATAAGGAACTTGGTTGTACAACTAAAAACTGAAATTGAGAAGGACAAACTTATGTTTATGAACTTCTTCATAATATACTTTAAACATGCAATTTGATGCAAACGCGAAAAATAAACAACAGTTGCAGTCATGCCTATCCAAATATACACAACAAAGTTTGAAGGCTCAAGAAGGACAAACTTACGTTAGTAGTGAAGACCGGCTCTATAAAGCCCTTGTCCATGCTGATGGGGGGGGGGGGGCAATTCAAGTAGTTTACCACAAAATCTTCTTCATAAGCATTGCCTTTATTCTACATTTTGTTAAGCGTAAATATAGATGTGATAATATAGGAACAAATGGAGAATATTTAAGCTAAGATGCAGAGTGATGCTACATAATCAACTAGCTATAAATGTAAGTATAGCGGTACATGCAAAAAGGTACTGACAAGAGCAATGCAGAGCTAAACTTCTTCAATAGCATTTGTTTTATTCAACATTTTGATAAGAGTAAATATAGATCTGATAAGGTCTATAAAATGGAGGGCAAGGGGAAATAAGCTGCAGACTGATGGTACATGAACAACTAGCTGTCAATATAAGTATAGTGATAAAGGACAACATGTACTTACAAGAACAATGCAGAGCTAAACTTCTTCATAAGATTTGGGCATTCTTTCTCCCGCGCTCGACATTCTTTCTCCCGCGCTCTCTCTAGGTCTCTCTTGCATAATATTTGTAGGCCCCTTCATTCCACGCACCCCGTCTCTCTAGGCCTCCCTTGCACACAATGTATCTCGCTCCCTAACCATTCATGTGTACTCCATGTGACTTCTCGCATTCTCTCTCTGTCGCACAGACACGCGCTCCATCGATCACCGAGCCTTCTTCCCTACCTCTCTCACACCAGCATACTCTGATGTCTCTCTCTGATCCCCGATCTTTTGTCTACCTCTGTTTCTCTCGATCGTGCACACACACACTACCATCTCTATTTATGTCGATACCTCTCGCACACACACTCTTTGTGTCTTTGTCACACATGCACTCCCTCTCTCTCTCCCTCTCTCTCTCTCTCTCTCTCTCTCTCTCTCTCTCTCTCTTTCTCTCTCTCTCTCTCTCCCTTTCAGACACACGATCTATCTCGAGGTCAATCTCTCGTATGCATGCTCCCCCCTCTCTCTCTCTAGGTTACTCTCTCTCTCTCTCTCTCTCTATACCGGCTCTCACGCGCACACACCATTTGCTTGTAGGATGATCCCTTGTAGGAAAAAAATCTGGTGCTCCAACGCCTCCCATGCTCCCATGATACGAGAGCTCTCGGGCCGTTGGATCGTGCATACAACCTCTGGACCTGAGTGAAATTTTGAGACTCTTTGGGGGGTTTTCTGCAATTTTTTACGACCTCTACCTGTGTCCATTTGATCGACTATCCAACGGTCCCCACAGGAACGCTGGAGTATTATTATTATTTTTGGACATCACACAAACACTTGAGTACATATACGAAGAGAAGAGGCACACGTAGTCGGTCTCTCACTGTTTCGCACACATGAGAGTTACGTAACGCACCGTAAACAAATAAACCCATAGCTGGACGATTTCTACATGCTCGGGTACCGGGTACATGGTGGAGCGCACTTTTGTACGAAGAGTCAGCTTGCGTGATAATTTGATCCGTAGGTGTTGATGGTCCGGGACCACACGTGAACGACCTGGAGGCGGTGGCTTGCTACTGATCGAGTTGCCACGTTTATAAAATACATTTTTTTAGCGGGGAAAGAGTTCTGTTTTTCAATGACGCGTTATACAATTTATTAAAACGATTGGTATGGAGCAAAAAATGCAAATCGTCACTATACATGTAGGATGGAGTTTCAGCGCTTGCTGCTAGCCAGGGCTGCTCCCTTCACATTCTCACCCTCTCCTGATCTAAACAAGATGGGAGGTAGCCATTGTCTCTCTCCTCACCGGTGGTGAAAGATTCGAATGGATCCTGTTCACCGTGGAAGGGCGGCGATGCAGCGTTGATGCGGTCGCCATCGGTGAGGGAGGAGACGCTCTGCCGGTGCATCCTGATCTGTGGACCATGCCGTCCTCTCTCACCCAGTGCCAGAGTAGACGCGACCTTTCACTGGCGCAGGCATTGAATCGGCGCGCCGGCCGAGAGAGTGCCAGCCGCTGCACGCCAGGCTGAACACGCCTCGTCACCGCATTCAACCGGCTTCAGACTGCCCCACCTACCTCCATTGAACCCGCGCGTGTGCCGAGAAACCAACTCCGGCCACACGTCCGTCCACGAGCCTGCCGGCATTCAACACAACGCCGCTTGGCTCCTCGCATTCACCCGCTACTTAAACAAGGCCAGACGCCTGGCAAGAACCGCATCACACCTCCGCTCCCCATCTCCTCCTTGCACCATTTTGTCCACACTCTCCATAGCATTCGGCGAGCATGAAGATGAGTTCTCCGGCATAAAAGCCGGATGGGTGCCAAGCCGAGCCTGTCGGATATGAGCCAGGCAACTCGTTGCTCCACCTCCCTCCCCACCCCAAGCCGTTAATACCATGGGAGAGGCTGCAGGAGGGCAAGTGGAGGAGCAAGCCGCCGCTCCAAGCTGGACACTGGTGCAGCAACTCGCCGCTCCAAGCCAGCTCGTAGAGGAATGGCCAGTTGCTCCACACCGGCATGCGGGGGAGCACGGCGTCCAGTGCACTGTGGCTGGCCGCGCCATCCGCTGCAAATGTTGGCGGAACCGCGGCTTGCCGGCGGAGGCGGCCAGCACCTCCGCGGCCGCCGTCGACAACGAGGAAAAGTAGACCATGGGAGCTGCCGCCGCTTGGGTCCCACGAAGGCCACCGCCACCGCGTCGGCGGCATACACACCCGGTGTGTTGCCGGTTTAGCGCACAACACCGTGGACCCCTGCCTCGGCTTCACAGAAGCGGAGGAGCCACTCTTCCCCTGAGTCATCCCCTTCGTTAGGCGGAGGCGGAGGCCATAGAGGCGGAAGCCACGGACGGCCGCCGCGGCCGACATTAGACTATTACCTCCAGAGCCGGACGAGCTTCGTATTTAGTTAAAAAAATGTCCGAAATGTAATTAATTTCGTGTGGTCTAGTTTTGTTGTGCTTGCACTGATATGTTTGTTGCTCTCGGCAACTAGCTCTGCTTCGCCAATTTATTGCATCTGTGGAGGTACTTTACATGGTGTTGGCACGCCCATATCGCCATGCCCTTATATTGCCATTGTTTTATTGCTGTCAATCCAATGCCACTTGTAAAATGATGCAATGTCGCACAGGGAGTAATATGCTGCTGTCAATCTAGTGCCCAAACACGGATGTCATTCTCCATCTCAGGCATGTTTGTGCAAACAGAAGTAGATACCTCAATTTTAGTGGAACTCCACAAAATTATATGGGAGTCCCTCCAATGCCATTGGTAGAAAATGCACCTTTTTCATCAATGATCTCAAAAGGAATTTGTGTTATGGCTGTGAACTAAATGTTGTTTCGGAGAAGCATTGATGTTAGTAGGAAGAACAAGCGATTTTTCTTTATTTGTAATCCAACTCACATCTTTTTTTTTTAGCTTTGAAGTGAATCATTGAGATGCATAAACTATTTCAACTATGGCTATTAGTTGGTTCTAAACATTATCTATGAATGTGAAGATATCTGTGAGCATGAGTTTGATGTGAAAGTTGAACTTGGAATGTTGGGCTTGCATGTGAACTATACCATGTCCAATGGTTTGTCTATTATTGTTCTAAAAATAGTGTAAGTTATTACATGGCCCAAAAAAATATATTTTGTGCCACATCTCAGCATCACAGACTTACATACATCTCAGTCGATGCACGCACAGCACAATATGCATGCCGACTGGATCAACATTTGAACCTAGCTATTATGAAAGAAAATTCGGATTGACAATAGTTTTAGATAGCAGGAGACGCTTAGCCTGCTCTGCCTCTGCTAGCTTCTTCCATCTCTTGTTTGGCTTGGGTGAAGAGAGCATCTGATTGCTCTTTTCACTTCTTCAAGAACTCAGCTACATTCTCAAGGGTTGTTGCACGCTTTCTTTCAGCGCTTACTAGAGCCACGAGGACACGAACACTTGACGACTCCACCTGGCTAGTGTGTAATCCAGCATCATTTAGGAATTGTCACCTTGTGTCTAATCCGGCATCATTAGGGAACTAGCACCTTGTGTGTAATCCAGCATCATTTGGGAACTGGCACATAGGACTAGCCTCAAAACATGATCTTGAGGTTGACCATACTTCCCTCCTCGCACGAACTGCATCCTGACATGAAGAAGTTACTTGTTTTTTAGATCAATAGTGGGAGCTCCCCAGATCCATTCAGTAGAAGCCCCATAAACAGGACTAGTAGAAGTGAGTTCAAAAGGAGAAATATAAAAACAGACTCGTAGGGTGAGAGCACACACTTCCTACATCAAGCTAAAAAGGAAAGCATTAGGATGATTAAGAGTGTGCTTATTACATATCAAGAAGAGCTTACAGAAACTATAATATATACATCAAAGAACACAAGGCTAAGCCAAATAGGAAAACCAGCAGAGGGGTGCGCTAAGCCAAGGGTAGCTGCAGCAAAACAACCGGCAACTAGATGATCTCCAGGGCCTCTATAGCCGCGTTTGACTGACTAGCTTCGACATGAAATTACAAAGGTTATAGTTTTTCATCCTACGGCATGGTGGGTCTAGTGAGTAAATTGAGATCCTACAAATGATAGAGAGCCTAATCAAATGTAGAGGCAATTGTTTATCCCGCCTATTACTGTTTAATAATTTGCCACACTGCTGGATTGCCTAGCAAGAACCCTAGACAAGCACACAACATTGTTTGACGCTGTTTTCGGCTCGGGGCTTGCCCAGGGCCTGGCCTAGTCCTGTCTACAATACTGTTGCCAGACACATACCATGTCAAACTAATTGAAAGGCTGTTACTTACCAAAGCTCGTTTTACAGGATCGGTGCAGCTCGTCTTTATCTTGCGACGTTCCTTGAAGATGTCCCCAACATCCCGTATTTGACCTTCATTGCCCCTCTACATGTTGGCATTAGTAGTTTTGTAAAATCCCAACATGGCAAGAAAAACGTAGTAATACTCACACATCTTGTAGGCAACATTAAAGCACTCATCTACAATGTTGGCATGAGTAATTTGTAATATCCTACTTTGTGGTTATTCAACTTTGCTAGAACTTCGTTGTGGTTTCATTCTGAGACAATAGAACAGGGGGATCACCTCCCTGCTATTCTCGAAAACTTTTAATCATCTGCCACACTACTGGTTAGAGTTGAACAACCTACACAAGCACACCACAATACAGGAGCGATGCCCAATTACAAGATGATATTCTATTGGATAATGCAAGCTATAACCAATTACTTTTACTGGAACAATAGTAGCCAGGAAAGGGGAACAATAGCAGCACGAAAATTTGAAGGGTAGGTATGAACAAAATCAGAACTGCACACGTACTGCTAAGAGAATCAATGTACACATTACCAATCGTAGAGGAGCACGAAGATCGTGGCGGCATCTGTGCATCATGGGCGATAATGGGAGTTAGTTCATTGTCGCCGACGGTGCTGCTGCTACGCTTGCCGTCGGCTTCCGAGAAGCAGATCTGAGACCGTGGACGACAGCGCCGGGGAAGCGGCTCCTGCGCGGTGTATGACGGTGACGGTGAACCGGCTCCAGTGTGGCGTACGATGTCATCGATGAGGGAGATGCGCTGTGGTGGACGAGTGTGCCGATGTAGAAGGGAAGGGGCAGGAAGGCCGGCTAACCGTAGCCGGCTTGTTGTGGGGTGCTGCAGTGCCGTGGATAAGTGTATTTTGCGGTGGGGATAGAAAGTGGGGATTATTGAGGTGTCCTCTTGTGCGGGGGTGGGTGTGGCTGGGCGGGGTGAACGTGAAGTTACCAAAGCAACCCCTGACCCAACACCATCCATCGTCCTGTTCGACCAAGGGTATGATGGTAATTTCGCATTGCTCGAATCTGGGTCGCGGGAGATCTCGATGGAAGCGGGAGATTTTGCCGCCGACCTGAAAATTTGTAACACTATACTCCCCGTCTGGTGTGTTGGGTGATTGGGCTAAGCAACTAGGAGTACTAGTACACATCTGTTTTCTTAGTTTACTGTCGTTGCATTAATTATTTGTTGTATTTGTGAAATAAATATATTAAGCAATTGACTTCGAATGTAATGGTTTATACAATTCAATAGTTAGAATAATTGTTGAATTCCAAGATGAATACCAAGTCTACAGTACTTCAAAATATACTCAAACTCACATAATCCAACTCAAATGAAAAATCTAAATGCATTTCATAATTATTAATTAGTTGGATGCAAAATAACTCTACATGATCCAATCCAAAACAATATTTGAACACATCCCAATGTGTGAATTCCTGCGTGTGTGAAGGAAGCATAGAGAGAGAGTGTGTGGAGATGGAGCAATGGCGGGAGAGAGATGTGTGCATGCAACACACAAGATATACACCCCATGGAAGAGAGAGACAGAGGACGGGAACGATTGTATATATGTGGGCGAGAGAGTAGGAGAGAAACCTCACGAGAGAGAGAGAGAGAGAGAGAGAGAGGAAGTGTGCGAGAGAGAAACACACACACACACACACACACACACATATATATATATATAGGGAGGAAGAAGTTAGGTCTGTGAGAAAGATGGAGACATGTATATATACAGAGTGAGATGCGTGCGTGCGATCGAGATTTTGTACATGTGGAAGGAGAAGAGACAAAAGGTTTGATGAGAGAGCTAAAAAAACATGGACGAGAGGGGGGGAGCTTGTGTGTGTGCTTGTGGCCTTGTAGGTTGAGGGATTGATATTTTTGTGCAGGACAGAGAGAGAGAGAGAGAGAGAGAGAGAGAGAGAGAGAGAGCAAAGGAGTCAGTCAGCCGCTTTTACGTGATCCTGCTTCCAAATGGCCCCGCATTCTCTAGTGTGGTCTGATCGGCGTCTTTGTTCTTCCCGATGACCTCCTTGAAGATCAAGGTGGTGTGCATGTCGGGGTGCAGAGAAGCACAAGCGACATTGGCTGCTATATAATCTTGGACGGGGATGGATAGTGTGGGAGGGGGGGAGTGTGTGTGTGTGAAATATTGATAGAAATCAAACCTAGGGAGAGAATGTGTGTGCATAGTGTGCTGGCGAGAGAGGCTAATGGTGCGAGATGGATACATCGTGTGCGTGAGTGTTTAAGCAATATAGAGAGATCCTGTGCGGGATGCAAAGAGAAGATTATGGGGAGTGTGTTTGTGAGGCAGAGAGACACATGCTAAATAGGGTTTTCAGGAAGAGATTGTGTGTGTGTGAGAGGGAGAAAGAGGGAGCGATGAAGGGGCCTTGAGGCGGGCAGGGGCTGGGCGAGGGTGTGAAAATGTGTGCGTTGATGCATGTGTTACATGCGAGTGTGTGAGGGATGGTCAAATAGAGGGAGATGGTTGTTGTGTTACGGATGCTTTTTTCTCTCTCTCTCTCTCTCTCTCTCTCTCTCTCTCTCTCACACACACACACACACACACACACACAAACACAAATACAAGACCGTTCTCTCATGCATGCACCATATCTCGACATCTCTCTATGTCTCACTCATACATGATCATTTGCACATTCACACACGCACACCGTCTCCACATTGCCCTTCCGCCACAACACACATATAGACACATACACACGTTCTCTCTCCGTCACACACACATAATCTCTCTCAAAAAATATTATTAGGGTGCATCTAAAACGTCCAAATCCAAATAAGCACGAACTGAAGCTAAATTCAAATATATGGAAATATTGTAGCGTGAAGAACTTTTCCAGCAAAAAAAATGTAGCGTGATATTCGGGGATTGTTTTCACACACACAAAAAGGTTCGGTGGATGCCCTTCGAGCGCGACACCGTGACGCACCGTTCGATCGACCGCGCGGCCATGGTGCATGCACTTGCAGAGGATTCCATATCGATGCTTTGCAAATTAATGCGGTAAGCGCTGCCTCAGTCTAATGTTTACGTGTACTAGTACAGAGTTCTTTTAAGTTTGACCAACTCTATATAAAACTAAACTAAGCTCCCATACGCGCACTCATCAATATGCCCCCACTGCCGTTGCGCATGCCGGCGCCCGCCTACTCCGGCCGACCATTTCTCGCCCATCACCGCCATGTCCCCGCCATCCCTGTGCCATGAAGTCGCAGGCTTGCCTGCTCAAGTCGTCTGCAGTCCCTTCGGGCGATGCCGCCACGCTGCCAAGCACGCGAGCAGCTGGAGCCATGTCTATGCCTGCAGCATATGAAGAGGAGGAGGAAGAGCGCGTGCTCCAGCACACCGGCAAGGAGGAGGAGCTAGCGGGTCATTGTGGTCTCAACACCGCGAGGAGGAGGCCTGCATGGTGGCTGTCGCGGTGGAAGCCGGTCGCGCCCGCGTCGAGGCCGCAAACCGGGTGCGGACGTGGAATCTACCCTCGAGAATGCCACATGGATCCTCCAATCTAAAGGAACAATTTGGGTCAGTCAACTCTTGTGAGCCGTTAGACGCAACATGGACGGCCAAACGGCTTCTTCAACCTCTAAAAATGATGCATAGTTCATCTTCTCTGTCAACCATCGAGCCGCCACAGGCCTAACCGCCTGCTGCCGACGCCCCGCCCTCCCCTCAACCGCCTCCCACCGCCGTGCTACCCCCCTCGCCATCCGTCTAACCCCGAGCACGATCCATTTTTCGGCGAACTGCATCCCACACCCAACACTCATAAGATAGATCATGGGCACCCTGCCACCCTAATATAGAAACTGGGGTAGCTTCTCTGCCGTCTTCTTCCTTTCCTCTGGCGAACTTCTTCTTTCACAAATCGACAAACCTAAATTGCTATAGCTATTGTGTAAGAAATGAGTAGTACAGACAAATAGTACCAACTAGTTAGACAGATGGAAATAATACTACTAGTAATTATTAAGCATACAGTAGAAACGTGAAGAAATGAGTAGTAGTACCAACTACAAGATGAACTGTAAGAAATACTAGTACGTACTAAAGAGTTCAAGTAACGAGAAAGAACATAACATAGTTCTGCTGGGGGCTCAGCACAACACACCCCTAAAATAAAACTAAGCACCCTGAAATAAAACTAAGCAACTAATCCGGTTGACACTGCATTAGAACCAGCATGAGCAACGGCACTGCCACCTTACTCGGAGTCCTCGTCCATGTCCTCGACTTCGTCCTTGTCCCTCTTCCTCTTCGCCGATACTTCTTTGCTTGAATCGGACACTAGGCTCCGCCTCTTCATCCAACCCTTGTAGATATTTAAACAAAGGTAGGCATCCATTGCTGCGTACTTGATGTGAGCTTTATCTATTGTCCTCCACTCCCATGAATAATGAAACCTATAATCAGGTTTCTTCTGTTTACCGTACAAAGGATAAATCATGGCTCCTGCCATGGTCAACATTGAAGGCTGAGAGGAGGACACCAGGCCTTTCTTCTGGAGGTCGAAGGGCTGGTGTACAACGAGGCCTATCCGATCCAAGAAGTCTTCAATATTCTGGCACCTAACATCGGCATGGCATATGTGGTAGACCAAGCACAAGTTATGTATGCAAACCTGGATCACGGCGGGCTTCTTCTTCTCTTCCTCCTTTAGAAACTTCTCTTTTCCCAGGACTGTGGTGTACTCAACATCTAGCCCTGCGACCCACTCATCATTTGAATTTTCGAACAAGTGTTTGAACCGACCAAGGCATCCTTGCACCGTCGCAGAAGAACAGGTGTAGATGACGTCGAACTCATCGCCGGTCATGGTTTTAACCTTGTACTCACCGCCAATCATGGAGATCTGGGAGGCCATGGAGTTTGGAGGAGTGCTACTTGTAGTCTGCATTGGTATTTCCCCGAAGAGGAGAGGATGATGCAGTATAGTAGAGATAAGTATTTCCCTCATTTAAGAACCAAGGTTATCAATCTAGTAGGAGAACCAAGCAAAATTCCATTAAGCGCACCTTCACACACAAGAGCAAACACTTGCACCCAACGCAAATAAGAGGGTTGTCAATCCTCTTAGCGGTTATTTGCAAGGATTAAATCTTATAGAGATAAATAGATAAACTAAAATACTAATTAAAATAAAAGTAAATAAATTGCAGCAAGGTATTTTTAGGTTTTTAATATATGATAAAGTAGACCGGGGGCCATAGTTTTCACTAGAGGCTTCTCTCTCGAACACATAGCATACGGTGGGAAAACAAATTACTGTTGGGCAATTGATAGAAAAGCAAATAATTATGACGGATTCATGGCAATAATCATGTACATAGGCATCACATCCGAGACAAGTAGACCGACTCCTGCCTGCATCTACTACTATTACTCCACCCATCGACCGCTATCCAGCATGCATCTAGGGTATTAAGTATGAAACAGAGTAACGCCTTAAGCAAGATGACATGATGTAGACAAAGTAAACTCAAGCAATATGATTAAACCCCATCTTTTTATCCTTAATGGCAACAATACAAATACGTGTCATGTCCCCTTCTGTCACTGGGATTGAGCACCGCAAGATTGAACCCATCACAAAGCACCTCTCCAATTGCAAGATAAATCAATCTAGTAGGCTAAACCAAATCGATATATCGGAGAGAAATACAAAGCTATAATAATCATGCATAAAAGAGTTCGGATAAGACTCAAATATTTCTCATGAATAATCTGATCATAAACTCACAATTCATCGGATCCCAACAAACACACCGCAAAAGAATATTACATCGGATAGAACTCCAAGAACATCGAGGAGAACATGGTATAGAAGATCAAAGAGAGAGAAGAAGCCATCTAGCTACTAGCTATGGACCCGTAGGTCTATGGTAAACTACTCACACATCATCGGAAGGGCAGCAAGGTTGATGTAGAAGCCCTCCATGACCGATTCCCCCTCCGGCAGAGTACCGAAAAAGGCCTCCAGATGGGATCACGGAAGAACAGAGGCTTGCGGCAGCGGAAAGGTTTTCTCTTCTGTCTCTCTGTTGTTTGGGAATATTTGGGAATTTATAGCGTTGGAATTAGGTCAAGAGGTGCCACGAGGGTCCCACAAGCCTGGGGGCGTGCCCTCCAGTCTTGCCGCCTCCTCGTAGCTCTTCTGGTCTTCTCCCGAAGCTTCATGGGTCTCTTCTGGTCCGGAAAAAATTAATCCAAAGTTTTTTTCTCGTTTGGACACTTTTTGATAATGATATTTTGAAAAGGCAAAAACAAGCAGAAAACATCAACTGGCACTGGGCACTGGGTTAATAGGTTAGTCCAAAAAAATGATATATAATGGCATATAATTGCATATAAAACATCCAAGATTGATACTATAATAGCATGGAACAATCAGAAATTATAGATACGTTGGAGACATATCAAGCATCCCCAAGCTTAATTCCTACTCGTCCTCGAGTAGGTAAATGATAAAAACAGAATTTTTGATGTGGAATGCGACCTATCATGTTCCATCATGTAATCGTTCTCTTACGGTATGAATAATAAGATCCGAATGATTCAAAGCAATAGTCTATAATTTGATATAAAGACATCAATACTCAGGCATACTAATAAACAATCATGTCTTTCAAAATAAAAATGCTAAAGAACGTTATCCCTACAAAATCATACAATCCTGTCATGCTCCATCTTCTTAACACAAAATATTTATCATGAACAACCCCGGTTTTAGCCAAGCAATTCATTCATACTTTTTAACGCGCTTTAGCTTTTTCAACTCCCACGCAATACATGAGCGCAAGCCATGGATATAGCACCATAGGTGGAATAGAGTGTGGTGGTAGAGATCGATAAGGGGAAGTCAAAAATAAGAAGATAGTCTCACATCAACGAGGCTAATCAACAGGCTATGGAGATGCCCATCAATTGATGTCAATGCGAGGACTAGGGATTGCCATGCAACGGATGCACTAAGAGCTATAAGTGTATGAAAGCTCAACATGAAAACTAAGTGGGTGTGCATCCAACTTGCTTGCTCATGAAGACCTCGGGCATTTGAGGAAGCCCATCATCGGAATATACAAGCCAAGTTCTATAATGAAAAATTCCCACTAGTATATGAAAGTGACAAAATAGGAGACTCTCTATATGAAAAACATGGTGCTACTCTGAAGCACAAGTGTGGAAAAAGGATAGTAACATTGCCCCTTATCTCTTTTTCTCTCATTTTTTTTCATGGCTCTTTTTGGCCTCTCTTTTTTTCTTTTTTTTTCTTTTTCGTCCGGAGTCTCATCCCGACTTGTGGGGGTATCATGGTCTCCATCATCCTTTCCTCACTAGGACAATGCTCTAATAATGATGATCATCACACTTTTATTTACTTACAACTCAATATTACAACTCGACACTAGAACAAAAATATGACTCTATATGAATGCCTCTGGCAGTGTACCAGGATGTGCAATGATGCTAGCGTAACAAGTATAAAAATGATGAACGGTGGCTGAGCCACAAACACTATGTCAGCTATATGATCATGCAAAGCAATATGACAATGACAATGTGTGTCATAACAACGGAACGGTGGAAGTTGCATGGCAATATATCTCGGAATGGCTATGGAAATGCCATGATAGGTAGGTATGGTGGCTGTTTTGAGGAAGATATAAAGAGGCTTATGTGTGATAGAGCGTATCATATCATGGGGTTTGGATGCACCAGCGAAGTTTGCACCAACTCTCTATGTGAGAAAGGGCAATACACGGTACCGAAGAGGCTAGCAAATTGCGGAAGTGTGAGAGTGCGTATAATCCATGGACTCACATTAGTCATAAAGAACTCACATACTTATTGTGAAAGTTTATTAGCCCTTGAAGCAAAGTACTACTATGCATGCCCCTAGGGGGGAGGTTGGTAGGAGTTAACCATCGCGCACCCCCGACCGCCACACAAAGGAAGACAATCAAGAATAAATCATGCTCCAACTTCTTAGCATAACGACAGATCATACGTGCATGCTTCGGGAATCACAAACCTTAACACCAATATTGTTACTAAACCACAATTATCTACTAATACCTCCCACATATTACCATATTAATATCGCAAAACTATTGCAAGGAATCAAACTTATCATATTTAGTGATCTACATGAAAGTTTTTATTATATCCCTCTTGAATACCTATCATAGGACCAAATTCATAGCCCGTGCATGTTACCATTGCTATTCATTAGACTCTCAAAAGGATATAAGTGAAGCATGAGAGTGCAACTATTTCTTTAAAATATAACCACCACCGTGCTCTAAAAGATATAAGTGAAGCACTAGAGCAACTGCCGAGCTCAAAAGATATAAGTGAAGCACATAGAGTATTCTAACAAATCACGAATAATGTGTGTCCCTCTCAAAAAGGTGTGTTCAGCAAATATGATTGTGACAAACTAAAAAGAAAACAAAAGCAAACAAACTATATCACAAGACGCTCCAAGTAAAACACATATCATGTGATCGATAAAAATATAGCTCCAAGTGAGTTACCGATAGATTGTAGACGAAAGAGGGGATGCCTTCCGGGGAATCCCCAAGCTTAGACGCTTGAGTATTCCTTGAATATTACCTTGGGGTGCCTTTGGCATCCCCAAGCTTAGGCTCTTGCCGCTCCTTATTCCTTTGTCCATCGTAGTCTCACCCAAAACTTGAAAACTTCAGCACACAAAACTCAACAGAAACCTCGTGAGATCCGTTAGTATAACTAACAAATCTTAAACTTTAGGTACTGTTGTAAATTGATTCATATTTAATATTGGCATAATGGTACTTTACTCCAAGTTCTCCATGACTCATACCCCCCGATACGATCCATAGATTCATCAAAATAAGCAAACTATGCAACAAAAACAGAATCTGTCTAAAACAGAATAGTCTGTAAAGATCTGAATTAACGTCATACTTCTGTAACTCCAAAAATTCTGAAAAATTAGGACAACGTGGGAAATTCATATATCAATACTGTGTAAAAAATTCAGAAGGTTCTGACATCCAGAGAAAAAACAAAATTCCAGCACTGGACACAAAAGTTTCTGTTTTCCAACAGCATCTATCATACTATCTTCCAAATCATCCCAAAGGCATTACTTGGCACAAACACTAATTAAAACATAAAAATACAATCATAATAGAAGCTATAATTATGTAAACACTCAAGAACAGAAATAAAAAGTTTATTGGGTTGTCTCCCAACAAGCTCTTTCTTTATAGCCATTAAGATAGGCTTGAGATTTCAATGATGCTCTCATGAAAGAAAATAATTGAAACACAAAGAGAGCATCATGTAGCATGTGAAAAACACATTTAAGTCTAACATACTTCCTATGCATAGGCATTTTATAGGAAAACAAATTATCAAGACAATCAATATCTAGCATATGTAAATAGGAAAAATGGAGCATTAATAATTTTAGCACAAAGAGAGGTAATTTAGTGAGATGAAAGTTTTTACAACCATATTTTCCTCTCTCATAATAATTACATGTAGGATCATAATCAAATTTAACAATATAGCTATCATATACAATTTTATCTTCATGATCCACATGCATAAAAGTTTTATAATCTTCCAAGATAGTGGGATTAACATCAACTAAAGTCATGACCTCTCCAAACCCACTTTTATCAAAAAATTCATAAGATTGATAATTCTCCAAAGTAGTGGGATCATTATTACCTAAAGTTGACGCTCTTCCAAACCCACTTTTAATAGTATTGCAAACATTATTATCAATAACATATTCATCATGAGGCTTAAATAAATTTTCAAGATCATAAGAAGCATTATCACCCCAATCATGATCATTGCAATAAGTAGTGGACATAACAAAATTATCATCCCCAAGCTTGTAGTTTTGCATACTATTAGCACAATTCACATTAATAGAATTTATAGTAACATCATTGTAATCATGCTTTTCATTCAAGGAGCTATCATGAATCACTTTATAAATTTCTTCTTCTAACACTTCATCACAATTTTCAGATTCATGATTTTCAAGCAAAACTTCATAGAGAAAATCAAGAGCACTCAAATCACTAGCAATTGGTTCATTATAATTAGATCTTTTGAAAAGATTAGCAAGTGGATGAGGATCCATAGTGATCTTAAATTTTTGTTTTACTTTCTATTCTTGTGTGTTGACATGGCAATAAAAGCAAGCAAATAAAAATATTTTTGTGTTTTTGTAAAAAAAATTAGAAGTGGCGGAGATGAAAACGAGAGGAAAATGCAAATAAAATAAATGCAAGTGGATGATAGTTTGTGCAAAGGTACTTGGTAATTTTGATGATGTCTCCCCGGCAACGGCGCCAGAAATTCTTCCTGCTACTTGTAGTCTGCATTGGTATTTCCCCGAAGAGGAGAGGATGATGCAGTACAGTAGAGATAAGTATTTCCCTCAGTTAAATACCAAGGTTATCAATCCAGTAGGAGAACCAAGCAAAATTCTGTTAAGCGCACCTGCACACACAAGAGCAAACACTTGCACCCAACGCACATAGGAGGGTTGTCAATCCTCTTAGCGGTTATTTGCAAGGATTAAATCTTATAGAGATAAATAGATAAAATAAAATACTAATTAAAATAAAAGTAAATAAATTGTAGAAAGGTATTTTAGGTTTTTAATATATGATAAAGTAGACCGGGGGCCATAGTTTTCACTAGAGGCTTCTCTCTCGAACACATAGCATACGGTGGGTAAACAAATTACTGTTAGGCAATTGATAGAAAAGCAAATAATTATGACGGATTCATGGCAATGATCATGTATATAGGCATCATGTCCGAGACAAGTAGACCGACTCCTGCCTGCATCTACTACTATTACTCCACCCATCGACCGCTATCCAGCATGCATCTAGGGTATTAAGTATGAAACAGTAACGCCTTAAGCAAGATGACATGATGTAGACAAAGTAAACTCAAGCAATATGATTAAACCCCATCTTTTTATCCTTAATGGCAACAATACAAATATGTGTCATGTCCCCTTCTGTCACTAGGATTGAGCACCGCAAGATTGAACCCATCACAAAGCACCTCTCCCATTGCAAGATAAATCAATCTAGTAGGCCAAACCAAATCGATAGATCGGAGAGAAATACAAAGCTATAATAATCATGTATAAAAGAGTTCAGAGAAGACTCAAATATTTCTCATGAATAATCTGATCATAAACTCACAAGTCATCGGATCCCAACAAACACACTGCAAAAGAAGATTACATCGGATAGAACTCCAAGAACATCGAGGAGAACATGGTATTGAAGATCAAAGAGAGAGAAGAAGCCATCTAGCTACTAGCTATGGACCCGTAGGTCTGTGGTAAACTACTCACACATCATCGCAAGGGCAGCAAGGTTGATGTAGAAGCCCTTCGTGATCGATTCCCCCTCCGGCAGAGTACCGAAAAAGGCCTTCAGATGGGATCACGGAAGAACAGAGGCTTGCGGCGGCGGAAAGGTTTTCTCTTCTGTCTCTCTGCTGGTTTGGGAATATTCAGGAATTTATAGCGTTGGAATTAGGTCAAGAGGTGCCACAAGGGGCCCACAAGCCTGGGGGCACGTCTACCCCCCTGGGCGCGCCCTCCAGGCTTGCCGCCTCCTCGTGGCTCTTCTGGTCTCCTCCCGAAGCTTCCTGGGTTTCTTCTGGTCCAGAAAAAATTAATCCAAAGTTTTTTTCTTGTTTGGACACTTTTTGATAATGATTTTCTGAAAAGGCAAAAACAAGCAGAAAACAACAACTTGCACTGGGCACTGGGTTAATAGGTTAGTCCCAAAAAATGATATATAATGGCATATAATTGCATATAAAACATCCAAGATTGATACTATAATAGCATGGAACAATCAAAAATTATAGATACGTTGGAGACGTATCACGGAGGGTTAGGAGAAGTGGAACTGCTGTAATGTGAAAGGACAGGATGACTGGGAGCGAACTATTGTAATGTTAAAGGACGGGGACAAGTAGGAGCGAACTGCTAGCGGTTTTCTAATTGTAAAAGTGCTGAGTAGGGCGTGCGAACGACTTGGGGTAGTGGCTTGCCCGGTGGATAAACGGCTGCATGCCCCCAAAGAATTCTCTAGTACTACTCGTATGGGGGACGCACTAGATGTCATGTCTACTAGACCCACTTCGTAGGCTTGACAGTATAGCATCTGCATGTTCGCACGCCATGCCAGATTGTGCATGCAACTTTGACTTAATTCCGTCAAGCGTGGCACCTCCCACGACCGTTGCCTCACTCGCGCGGTCGCGCCCTTTGAGACTTCAGACGGCTATAAATGAGCAATTTTTTTTGCCTACTTCGTATGCATGATACTACTTCCTCCGTCCAGGTACGTTAGGCTATATGATGTTGCCATGTCATATATAGTCATCACTTATAGTCACTCATACAACATGGTTAGCTATAAGGTTCGCTATAAGAGTACTCTCTTTTTTAACCTTCTCTCTATCTCTTTCTTCGTATTTATTGCATTTGCCAAGGAGTATGCATATAGCTAGGCTCTTGCATGAGAGCCCTGTCCCACCATTTTTCCATTTATTTCTACTCCACATAGGCAAAAGTGTCATGTAAGCGGGCTATAAGCTCATTATTATCCTTACTCAAGAGAATTCAGAAAATCATAAAGTGTTAGCTGCGCTGTAGTAATTAAACTGCTCCTCGTTTACCTCAACCGCCTCATGCACCAACCTCCCTCTCGATTCATTTTTCTCGTTTGCCCTACCAGGAAACCCGTTCGCCTCCAAATCTTTTCCTCTCCATGTGTGAAAACAATATGCATGCATGACTCTCCTTCTCCCTCCCACAGTCCCACCTCTCCTTCCCGTGTGAAAACAATCTGCATGCATGACTCTCCTTCTTCCTCCCGTGCTCGTCCAATCTCCTCCTGCCTAAATCGCAGATCACCAAAACCCTAAACCGTTGTGACCAGCAATATCTCCACCCCTCCCCCTGAATTCAGCTCGATGGGCCCCCTCCCCCATAATTTCCTACAACAAAAAAATGCCCACCTAGTTGTTACGTTAATCACGCAACATATCTTACGTAGGTGTAGCATTGCTTGCTATAAATAATGCGCCTCCCACGGCATTTGAAAAAATGCTCACATTCATCGCCTTTATCTCCTCGCCGTCCCTCTCAATTATGGACCCGTCGACCACCATGGCATCGCCCCTCCGTTACCCTAGGCACCCCTCGCTGCCCCGCACAGAGGGTCACGCATCGGTGTTCCGTTCCTCGCCGCCATGAGTCGAGGCGGACGCGTCAGCGTTCTGCTCCTCTCTACCACCAGTCGAGGATGACGCATCTGTGTTCCGCTCCTCACCGCGACGCATCGAGGTGGATGCGTCGGCGTTCCCAGTCTCGCCACCACACGTATCGGAGGACCCATCGGCACCCCGCTACGAGGAGGATGTCGCGCTGGCCCCCGAGCCCCCCAGCTTGGAGGAGCTTTGGAAAGAAATGGAGGTCGCCTTGTGGGAGGCTTTGCCTCCGGCGGAGCGCGCCAAAAGAGAGTCAGAGAAGAAGGTCGAGGAAGAGAAGCGCATTGCGAGGGATGCTGCCTGGCAGGCCTATGTCGCCTCCGAGAGAGTCAGGCAATTCGCTCTTTGGCAGAAGGCTCGTGCGAGGGCCGTGTGGGTGGTGGAGGAGGCCCGTGCCAAAGCCCTGAGTCCAGTCGGGTCCATGCGCCTCATCTACGCTTGGCTGTACGTCGATCGGGTGGACTCTTCCAGCAAGGAGGAGTACCTGTTGGCACCAGATCACCAGACCGGTGAGATCGCGCTCGCCCGCCGGCAAGCCGCTAATCAGCACCTCACAAGTTGCGAGGCTGAGGAAGAGGCGTTGTATTGCCGCGCTGGGAAATGGCCGCGCACTAGGGCACTCGTGGCGCGCTGCAAGCGCTCCTGTGAGTGCCGTGGCTTTTATTAGGAATTATTTAGTGTCGTAAGGTGATCCCATTAGTAAGTAGGAGTACTAGTAGTTTTGGGACGGAAATGTTAAATCTCGAACGTGGGCAAATCCCGAACGTTCGGGACTTATTAGCGTCCTTAATTAAGTGTGTAAAAGGAAAAGTTTGGAAACCTTTTGTTTCCGTACGCATTTGTAAGTACATACATATAGCACGAAGTTCACTATATATCGCAGTACAATTCTCTCTCTATATCTATACTATCTATGCTTCTACACTGTACTGCTAATAGTATGTATACACACGTGCAAATGCACGTTTGAACATTACGATGCAGTTTTGGTAAAAGTAGAAAAACAACACTAGTCAACCTTGTGAAATGATTCAATGCAAAAGAAATGCAAGAATGCTCATTTGATTGTTTACTTTAGCTTCCTTCTCTCTGTGATTTTTTCTCTATCGTACTTTATACGGAGTATCTCACTGGTCGGGAAGGCATTCAAATTTTTCGAACAAGTGCCCTTGCGATTGTTCCAGAATAGTATGGGGCCAGCAGCTTGCTAGTACTGTTCATGCGAATCCCGCAGATTAACTCTTTGATCTATGCCCTATGCACCGGGGAGGGAGTAGTGGCCTTTGGCGGCAGACCGTATGTACTAGCACGTACTCGTATGAGTGAATCCTACTACTACCCTCCGTTCCATAATGTAGTGCATATGGACTTTTTGAAAAGTCAAACTTCACTAAATTTGACCCAGTTTTTCGAGTAAAATATTTGCATCTAGAATGCAAAACATATATCATTAGATTCATCACAACAGATAGTTTCATAATTTATATATTTACTATTATAGATATAAGTAGTTTTCTATACAAACTTGGTCAAAGTTTGTAAAGTTTGACCTTTCAAAAAATCTATACGCACTATATTTTTTATTGCAAGTACTACTTCTACTCCCAAACCGCTTCGTACTCCCTCGATCGTATATTTTTCCTACAAAGTTGTGCCGTGCAATTGGAATTCCAACTTGAGTACTAGTAGCAGATAGGGATCGAGTGTGCCGCTTTAGGATCGACCGTAAATGTGGAGAGATGAACCAGACAAAATAAATGCACAGAGATGAAATGCAATAAAGACAGGATTCATATCATGGTTGCTTGTCCGTTCATTTTACTAAGCCACTTATTACTGGGAGTGGTGGGGTTTTGTGATATGACAGCTTTACTGTGCACCACGAGCGGGGTGAGACTCCCCTGCAGCGCCACCCTCTACTCTAGTACTACTCCTCCAGTAAATTATACGTGCTTTGCACATCATTTGAATATATAAAAGCATGGGATGAATAAGTATTTCCTTTCATAGAGTCGTATTGGACAAGATCCAACTTGGTTCTTACCTCTGTAAAATCCAGATTGTTATAGTCTATTTATTATTAGAGTATCAGATAAGCATGTGAAAAGATGCTTCTAGAACACATGAGATGGTAGAGTTGGGGGCTCAATTAGAAGGCCACGTGGTAGAATGCTATGAGTTGAAAACTTTATCCAACGGATAATAATGCTTGGATTTGCCATCTCTCGACCGTTGGATGGAGCATATCCAATGGTTAATATTTGAAGCTATTGGCACACTATATAGTGGTATAGACTTCCGTCCCAGTTTACCATTTTACAACTATTTGTATCAATGTTAGTGGTCAGCCGGTGCAAGTTCTAGCCCCTGGTGTTTTAACCTTTTTTTAGTAATGATATCTGGCGAATGTTCGCCACGAGCCCAATCCTGGCGAACGCCCACATAACTGCTAGATTTTTTTAAGCCCACATAATCCGACGGTGGCCTTTTTCTAAGCCCATGGTATTTGACAAAACTGCCACCCTTACACATGTAACTGCGACGCGGGCGTTCGCAACTGCCATGTCTCCCAGCGAATGTTTGCTGGGGATTGGCATTAGTACCGATGGTGGTTCATAGTCGTTCCATGCTCGGGCATTGAATTTGTACTATTTACTATACTACTCCGGTAGAGCAGAGTCCTACTCCACTATAGTAGGTATTGTAGTTTATAGTATATTGTAGTACTGTAATCAGTCAAGTTGTTTGGCATCGATATGACCCTACGCTGCTGGGATGTGTCTCGTAAGTCAAGCCGCGTGCTGCTGTTACATTGTCATCATCACCTGTCCACTTCCCGCAGCACATATTCGCTTCTCCATCCTCGCCCGCACATAATCGTCCAATCTTCCATCCCTGCTAGGCGCCTCCCCCCTCCTCCGAAACTCAAGCACTAACAATGGCAGAACCGAGTAGCGTCTGCCGAAAGAGTGGCTGGAATTCACTCCCCACAGAGGTAATCAAACTCATTGTTTCGTGTGTGGACAATCTCAGTACCATGCCGCTCGCCGTCTGCTCGTCGGGGTTGTAGCGTTTACTCAAAGCCCTCAGGCCAGAGCTTTTTAAGCCAGCTCCCTACTTGCTGATGCCGCCTGATCTTTAGAAATGGCATGTCACACATCATAAGGATCGTGGGGTGGCGAGTATCAACCCCCTCGACTGCGATCCAATCCCGTTCACCCTCAACTACATTTATGATATGTACTGGGTCGGCATGAACACGTCTTGGATGGTGCTCGTCGACAGACGCAGCAGGTGGATGCTCGTGGGGGTCTACACCCGGTGATTGACCCCTTTCCTTCGATTAACACTTCACTGCTTTCGCACCGCGGCCCAGAATACTCGGAATCTTACAGTAGCCAACATGATACCAAGTTTGATTTGCTCAAGGTTGTAATCTGCCAAGTGCCCACAAGATCTGCGAATTATAAAGACTTCAAGCTAATTGCGTTCTTCAATCGCGAACTCGCCTATCTAACAGGTCACTGCGGTAAGTGGATAAATCTCCACGTCCATCGCAGGATCATACATCCTCGATGGCTCTCTGATGCCATTGAACACAAGGGCTTCATTTACGCAGTGGACTCCTTCTATGGCTAGACATATTGCTGGCCTACTCTAGTCATTGCTACAAATGGTTGTTACAGTAGTATGTTACTCCTACTTTCCTATGATATCATGATGGCTTGCTTCCTATTGTCAGAGTATAGTTTAAGAAGAGTTAGAATCATGACATTGTTGTTAGAAATTAACACCACGCTGTCAAATACACCCTCTGTTGAGTAACGTAGGACGTTTTGACAGTTTAATTTGAACCGCCAAAATGTCCCACATTGGTGATCAGATGTAGGAGAATTTTAGTGAAATCAATTCATCCTTCCCATGCTTATATTACTATCAACATTTACTGAAAAAATATTCATGCTCTGAACATGTTGTTCTTAGATTTACAGTACCAGCCCTTTTTTATTTGACTCCAACTTGATATGATGGTGTAGGCCGCCTGGTGTCCCTACCCTTCCTAATCCCGGAACCTTTCAAAGAAAAGCGGCATGATAGTTACAGGTGGTTCCTGGCTTGATCAGACGAGTGCGACCGATTGAGGATCGTTCACACGTACCAGACGTGTTGTTTCGTGGAATACAATCACAGTCACTGCATGGTCTTTGAGCAGGACCCCAGCTTCTTTGGGCCTTCAGGAATTTTTGACTGGAGGCCGGTAAGTAGCCTCGGCACATGCTCTCTATTTCTCGGACTGAATTATCCGATTAACCAAGAGATCACCAACGGCAAGGATCATGACGGCAGTGCGGTTTCGTTCATCAGGCAAAACTGTGTGTACACAGCGTACCATGCGTCTCTCCATGCAGCACACCCTGATATGTGCCGCCACGCTCTGCAGCCCAAAGTAGGAGAGAGGGACACAAGTATCATACTCCGACCTGCTAGCTAGAATTTCCCCCATCAGGCACCCATCTGGTTCAAGCCTTCAGCCAATCTCCACAGCTTAATAAATAGTAACGTCTAACTGAGCCAGTTAGTTAGATGCGTACACTTGGTGTAGTAGGATCTTTATTTAGTTTGATGCATACACTTGGTTTTTTTGGTAGCCCTTCTGTAATGTTGGCTGATGTTTGGTTGGAAGAGAGAGCTACATCTTTACTCTTCTGGCCTGCTTTCTGCTTCTGTTGCACCCCGACCCCTGGTGGTATCTTCAATCCCAAGGCTCCTTTACGATTATGTAGGGCTCAGTTTGCTGTGACCTCTAGTGGTTTCTATTAACGGAAAATTGGCGGCAAACCCATTTTACTAAAACAATATACAAAAAACTGAGCCATGGATGCTACTGGTGTTTTCAATGTACAATCAGTAATATATTTTGTCTGTTGGTTGAATAAATAGTGGTGTTAGAATGATAAACACAATGTTTTGGAAGTCGTTGCACGGTCCGATCCTTTAGTGCCCCGTACGTAGCAGATACTATTTTTTCCCAGGGAACAAATCTTCCACTTGTCGAGGACATGCAGCCCAGTGATTTAGGCCCAATAGAAGAGCCCACAATTAACTGGGAGGGAGGCTCTCACATGAATCCGGCCCAGTTACATGCTCTTGCTCCCCTAAATAAATTAATAAAGCTAAATGCTCATGCACAGGTTGTTTAAATTTACGATTTGAAAAGTATGTTTTAACAAGAGGATATTATTTTCCTATGAGAGTATCTTTACATTCTGTCGATATTATTCTTAGGCAAAGATAGCGACCAGTCTTTTTTCTCCCACCCTTTTCTTCCTGCACCCAGCGGACTGTTATCTGGGACCCACCACGTTGAAGCGATGCAAATCGTAGTCAACATGGTCAACATCTAACAATTATTACCGGCAAGTTGTAATAAATATCACAATTTTTTCCGTTGCATTTGTATGTTTTAGGGATTGTGCTGCCCAGGTCTGCCGTTCAAATCCCAAGTACCACAAGTTTTTTGACAAGCCGAGTTTTTTTATGATAAAAAGTTCCGGCCCAACATTATTTTTCGGTAACAATGCCCAGCCCAGCCAACACATGTGGCGACACCACTTTATCCCAGGGCTTCTGAATGTGCTCGGCTTCAAAGCTCAAAAAAAAGTTGCTCGGCTTCATTTTACAATAAGTTGTAGCCATATAAAATTAATTCTTATAATCCAGCATGATGAGTTTTTGGGTCTGACCGATCCAGGAGCCAAAACCAAACCAGCGCCGGCGGGAGCGCCTGTTCCCGCCTTCCAAGGCTAGTTGCGGTGCCGTGCACGCATCGCCGCCCAGTCGTACCCTGAAATGCCGGCCAGACCATCCCTCTACTCCCCCACACATCCTATTCTTCTCCGGCGACTGCAGCCCACCCCGCACCAGAACCAGTCAACCCTCGTACTCCCCTCCGCCTATGACCACACTGCCGCATCTTCCCCGGCTCCTGTTCATTCCCGTCCGAGGCCTCGCCGTCGTCCTCCGCCTTGGTGCGCTTGCCACGGCGCCGCCGTCCGGCCTTGTCAACGTGGTCAACATGGTGAATTGGGAGAGGACTGTACTTGAGAGTATGATAGTAGGGACCCACCAGGTCCACTGCCGAACGCAAGCAAGTGCCTCCTTACTACTCAGATCCACCCCTCAATTTTTTTTACTCAGATCCACCATGCTGATATCTGGGACCCACATCATTGTCAAAGTATAATCAATTAATGACAGAATTGCACGAGGAGCGGCTGACACCTGGGATCCAGCAGCTCAAGCAGTTTTTTTGGTTGTTCAACTGGAGAAGGCTATAAATTGGGTTGTGCGGTGTTTGTGGTCCGTCTAAGAACATGAGCAGCCCAGCTGTTTTTTCTTTGGGAATATGGGTAGCCCACCATTTTTTTAAGAATACCCAACCTAGGCCTATTTCTTTTCTCTGACTTGCTGGGCTGCAAATCTTTCAAGACGAGGAGGGATGCATTCGGCCTGGCCAGAAAATGGGCAGTAAATCTTAAAAGTAATATGAAATGGGCTGCAAATGTAAAAGAAAACACAACAAATGGGCAATTAGTTTCTTATTTTGTTTTTTCTTCATCGAGATTTTATATTTCATTGCATTTTAACATACTATTAAATTATTTTGAAATTAGTTTTAATTTGGCTCCTAATTTTGGGATTAAAAATGGTTCATACCCCAGAAAAAAAGATGCAAAATTTCGAAAATTTCGCATATTTTTTAGTAAATTTTTTAACCCTGGTCCTGACCAAAAATGGGCAGCAATTCTAAAAATGGAAAATGGGCTGCAATAAATTCCATATGAATTAGCAAATGGGCTGTAAATTATAAAAATAATTGCAAATGGGTTGTACACACCACAGATGTCGAGGCTGACTTGTGGGCCAACTAAGTTGATGCGTACGCAAGGCTTTGTCACCTTATAGTCAACACATGATTCTAGCCGCAGTGGCCGTTGGATGTACATCAAACGACCGTCGTGCTTCTTCAATCTCTGATCTTCTTGCTCCAGCCGCCCAAACCAGCACCGGCGGGACCACTGCTCCCGCCTCCTGTGGCCGGCTATGCTGCCGCGCAGGCCTCACCGCCCCACCCTACTCCCATCGCTGGCCAACCATCCCTCTACTCACGCACATCTCCTGTTATTCTCTGGCGATGGCAGCCTCACACGCAGCCGAACCAGTAAACCCTCGTACTCCCCTCCACGTGGGAAACCACTGCCAAGTCTTCCCCGGTTCTGGGTCGTTCCCTTCCTAGGACTCGCCGTGGTCCACCGCCTTGGTGCTCTCGGCACGGCGTCGTCAATGTGGTCAACAAACGACAGCCATCAGAAGAGGATTGTATGTGAAGAGGCTGACAGCTGGGACCCACGAGGTCCATGGTCACACGCAAGGAAGTGCCTGCTTATTACGCGCAAGAAAAATGATTCCCCCTGCTAGCTGGGACCCACCAGCTACATCTTCAGACGCAAGGAAGTGCCTCCTTATTACACACAAAAAAATGATTCCGCCCCCTGACAGCTGGGACCCACCAGCTACATCTTCGCACGCAAGGAAGTGCCACCTTATTACAAGCAAAAAAAATATTGCTTCCTCCTAATGGTTTCCTGACATCTGACTCCCACGCCATTGTCAACGTAGTCAATAAACGAGAGAATTGGACGATGAGCGGCTGACACCTGGGACCCAATAGCTGGCGCAGTTGTTTTTTTGTTTTTAAGACGGAGCAGGGTATCAACTGGGCTGTGCTGGGCCTATGGCCTATCTAGCCCAGTCTTTATTTAATGTTTACCACATGACCAGCCCAGTTGTTTTTTTTCTTTCATGAAATGGCTAGCCCAGTTCTATATTGTTTTTGTACAATACCCAACCGAGGCCTACTTGCTTTTCTCAGCCCTGCTGGGCTGCAAATCTTTCAAGACGGGGGGGGGGGATGCATTCGGCTTGCCCATAAAATGGCCTATACCCCTTAAAAAAAGAAAATGGCCTATAAGTAATAAGAAATAGGCTGTAAATTTTAAAAAACATAGCAAACCGATAATTAGTTTCAAATTTCATTTTATCCGGATTTTGAGATTTTAACATTGGATTTTATTACGGTGAAAATTTCATTGGATTTGAAATTAATATAATTCTATTTTTCAAATTAGTTTGAACCTGACTCGAAACTTCAGGATTAAAAACAGTTCGGAGCACACCGAAATATGCAAAATTTCCTTGAAATTTTTAACTGTGGCCAGAATATGGGCTGTAATGCTAACAAAAAGAATATGTGCTGCAAAAATTCCTTAAGAATGAGCAAATGGGCTTTAAATTATTAAAAAATAATAGCAAATGGGTTTTATGATGTTTGCCACACATTTGGAGGCTGACTTGGGCCTACTAAGTTGATGCGTACGCAGGGCTTTGTCAACTTAGTCAACAAAACATTCGTTACTAAAAAAAAGTCAACAAACCATTCTAGCAGCAGTGACCATTGGATGTTAATCCAATAGTCATGCTACTTCTTCAATCTCTGATCTTCTTGCTCCAGCCGCCCAAACGAGTGCCGGCGGGACCGCCTGTTCCCGTCTCCCATGACCGGCTGTGCTGCAGCGCAGGCCTCACCGCCCCACCCTACTGCCATCGCTGGCCAGGCCATCCCTCTACTCACCCACACCTCCTGTTATTCTCCGGCGATGGCAGCCTCACACCGCAGCCGAACCAGTAAATCCTCGTACTCCCCTCCGCGTGGGCAACCACTGCCAAGTCTTCCCCGTCTCCATGTCGTTCCCTTCCTAGGCCTCGCCGTTATCCACCACCTTGGTGCTCTCGGCAGGGCGTCGTCAACAAGGTCAACAAACAATAGCCATTGGAAGAGGACTATACATGGAGAGGCTGACAGCTTGGACCCACGATGTCCATGGTCGCATGCAAGGAAATGCCTCCTTATTACGCACAGGAAAAATGTTTCCTCTCCCTGCTAGCTGGGACCCACTTGATTTAGAGGCTGACTTGTGGGCCCGCTAAGTTGACGCGTATGCAGGGCTTTGTCAACTTAGTCAACAAATGATTCTAGCAGCAGTGATCGTTGGATGTTAATCCAACAGCCGTGCTGCTTCTTCATTCTCCGATCTTCTTGCCCCAGCCGCCCAAACCAGCCCCGGCGGGACCGCCTGCTCCTGCCTCCCATGGCCAGCTGTGTTGCCACGCAGGCCTCACTGCCCCACCCTACTCCCACCGCTGGCCAAGCCATCCCTCTACTCACCCACACCTCCTGTTATTCTCCGACGACGGCAGCCTCACACCGCAGCCGAACCTGTAAACCCTCATACACCTCTCTGCGTGGGCAACAACTGCCGTGTCTTCCCGGCTCTGGGATGTTCCCTTCCTAGGCCTCGCCATTGTCCAGCACCTTGGTGCACTCGGTACGGCGTCATCAACACGGTCAACGAACGACAGCCATCGGAAGAGGACTGTACGTGGAAAGGCTGACAGCTCGGACCCACGAGGTCCATGGTCGCACGTAAGGAAGTGCCTCCTTATTACACGAAAAAATGTTTCCTCCCCCTAACAGCTGGGACCCACCAGCTACATCTTCGCACGCAAGGTAGTGCCTCCTTCTTACACGGAAAAAAATGATTCCTCCCCCTAATAGCTGGGACCCACCAGCTATATCTTCGCACGCAAGGAAGTGCCTCCTCATCCCCCTGACAATTGGGACCCACCAGGTCAAAGCGTACGTAGCGTTATCTGTCTGGTCACAAGCGTGTATGTACATACTGGTCAATTGGTTTCTGTGCCACCATGAACCGTGGCCGTGTAAGGAGCGGCACCTACCGTAGTAGAGCCCCCGACGTAGCAGTTCAGGCAGTCCCGTCTAAATCGTGAACACATACGTACAACCATGCTGCACAAAAATACGGCCATGTACGTACATACGGGCGGGGTCTCGAACGCATACTCGCGCATACGTACGGCCAGAGCCGCGCATACATACGACTGCGCTGGACGGCAGCAACGACGTCCTGTTCAGTTTGACTGATGCATCGAAGATTCCTACTTTTGCTAAGTTTATGTGAGATATTATCAATAATAAAAGAAGCATGAATCTAAAAGAACAGGTGGCTATGATAACAAAGTATCCATTCGAGGAGAAGATACCGACAAAGCTCGGAGACCCAGGTTGTTGGGGAACGTTGCATGGAAAACAAAAATAATTCTACGCACATGCAAGATCTATCCATGGAGATGCATAGCTACGAGAGGGGGAGTGTGTCTACGTACCCTTGTAGACCGTAAGCGGAAGCGTTAGAACAACGCGGTTGATGTCGTCGAACAACTTCACGATCCAACCGACCGAGTACCGAACGTACGGCACCTCCGCGTTCAGCACACGTTCAGCTCGGTGACGTCCTCGACTTCTTGATCCAGCAAGACAGTGAGGTAGTGGATGAGTTCCGGCAGCACGACGGCATGGTGACGGTGATGGTAATGCTATCTCAGCAGGGCTTCGCCCAAGCACTGCGAAAATATGACCGAGGGACGGAACTGTGGAGGGGGGCGCCGCACATGGCTAAGACAATGTTGTGTCTCCTTTGGGGCGCCCCCTCTCCTCTATTTATATATGTGTAGGGGCTTGGAGTAGAAGGAATAGTGCCACATGAACAGTACCCGTGAATAGTACACACGTGGACTTGGACTCCAAAGTCCAATCCTATTCCTACTAGGACTCTCCCTTTTTCCTTCCCTAGCTGCGTGGGCTTTTGAGGACTTGGTGCGCCTGGCCCAATAAGGCCAGGGCGCCTCCCCTTAGCCCATGCCAGCCCTTGGGACATGGTGGACCCACTTGTGGACTTCCGGACCCCTCTGGAATCCTCCGGAACCTTCTGGAAGCTTCCCGGTACAATACCGGAAAAAAACTGCACCTTTTTCCGGAACCCAAAATATGACTTCCCATATATAAATCTTTACCTCTCGACCATTCCGAGACTCCTCGTGACGTCCGGGATCTCATCCGGGACTCCGAACAATATTCGGTTACCAATTCACATAACTCATATAACACTATATCGTCAACGAACGTTAAGCGTGCGGACCCTACGGGTTCGGGAATGATGTAGACATGACTGAGACGCCTCTTCGGTCAATAACCAATAGCGGAACCTGGATGCTCATATTGGTTCCTACATATTCCACGAAGATGTTATCGGTCGAACCGCAATGACAACATACGTAATTCCCTTTGTCCGTCGGTATGTTACTTGCCCGAGATTCGATCGTCGGTATCTCCATACCTAGTTCAATCTCGTTACCGGCATGTCTCTTTACTCGTTCCGTAATACATCATCCCGTAACTAACTCCTTAGTCACTTTGCTTGCAAGCTTCTTATGATCTGCATTACCGAGAGGGCCCAGAGATACCTCTCCGAAACATGGAGTGGCAAATCCCAGTCTCGATCCATGCCAACTCAACGGACACCTTCGGAGATACCTGTAGAGCATCTTTATGATCACCCAGTTACGTTGTGACGTTTGATAGCACACAAGGTATTCCTCCGGTATCCGGGAGTTGCATGATCTCATGGTCTGAGGAACATGTATTTGACATTCAAGAAAGCAGTAGCAATAAACAGAACGATCATATGCTAAGCTAACGGATGGGTCTTGTCCATCACATCATTCTCCTAATGATGTGATCCCGGTATCAAATGACAACTCATGTCTATGGTTAGGAAACCTTAACCATCTTTGATCAACGAGCTAGTCTAGTAGAGGCACACTAGGGACACGGTATTTGTTTATGTATTCACACATGTATTTAAGTTTCCGGTCAATACAATTCTAGCATGAATAATAAACCTTTATCATGAACAAGGAAATATAAAATAATAACAACTTTATTATTGCCTCTAGGGCATATTTCCATCAGTGTCCCACTTGCACTAGAGTCAATAATCTAGATTACATAGTAATGAATCTAACACTCATGGAGTCTTCGTGCTGATCATGTTTTGCTCGTGGAAGAGGCTTAGTCAACGGGTCTGCCACATCCATTTGACAGATTTCATAATCATAAAATGCGGCAATTGCTAACATGATTCGGACAGACTTAAGCATCGCTACGGGTGAGAAAGTCTCATCGTAGTCAACCCCTTGAACTTGTCGAAAACCTTTCGCGACAAGTCGAGCTTTGTAGACAGTGATATTACCATCAGCATCCGTCTTCCTCTTAAAAATCCATTTATTCTCAATGGCTTGCCGATCATCGGGCAAGTCCACCAAAGTCCATACTTTGTTCTCATACATGGATCCTATCTCGGATTTCATGGCCTCAAGCCATTTGTCGGAATCCGGGCTTATCATAGCTTCTTCATAGTTCGTAGGTTCGCCGTTGTCTAACAACATAACTTCCAGAACAGGATTACCGTACCACTCTGGTGCGGAACGTACTCTGGTCGACCTACGAAGTTCAGTAGTAACTTGATTTGAAGTTTCATGATCTTTATCATTATCTTCGTCTCTTATTGGTGTAGGCATCACGGGAACGGTTTTCTCTGATGAGCTACTTTCCAATTCGAGAGAAGGTACAATTACCTCATCAAGTTCTACTTTCCTCCCACTCACTTCTTTCGAGAGAAACTCCTTCTCTAGAAAGGACCCATTCTTGGCAACAAAGACCTTTCCTTCGGATCTGTGGTAGAAGGTGTACCCAATTGTTTCTTTAGGGTATCCTATGAAGACGCACTTCTCCGCTTTGGGTTCGAGCTTATCAGGTTGAAGCTTTTTCACATAAGCATCGCATCCCCAAACTTTAAGAAACGACACCTTAGGTTTCTTGCCAAACCATAGTTCATATGGTGTCGTCTCAACGGATTTAGACGGTGCCCTATTTAACGTGAATGCAGCTGTCTCTAATGCATAACACCAAAACGATAGTGGCAAATCGGTAAGAGACATCATAGAACGCACCATATCCAATAAAGTACGGTTACGACGTTCGGACACACCATTACGCTGTGGTGTTCCAGGTGGCGTGAGTTGTGAAACAATTCCACATTTTCTTAAATGAAGGCCAAACTCGTAACTCAAATATTCGCCTCCGCGATCAGATCGTAGAAACTTTATTTTCTTGTTACGATGATTCTCTACTTCACTCTAAAATTCTTTGAACTTTTCAAATGTTTCAGACTTGTGTTTCATCAAGTAGATATACCCATATCTACTCAAATCATCTGTGAAGGTTAGAAAATAACGATACCCGCCGCGTGCTTCAACATTCATCGGACCGCATACATCGGTATGTATTATTTCCAACAAATCAGTAGCTCGCTCCATTGTTCCAGAGAACGGAGTTTTAGTCATCTTGCCCATGAGGCATGGTTCGCAAGTATCAAATGATTCATAATCAAGAGATTCCAAAAGTCCATCCGCATGGAGTTTCTTCATACACTTTACACCAATATGACCTAAACGGCAGTGCCACAAGTATGTTGTACTATCATTATCAACTTTGCATCTTTTGGCATCGATATTATGAATATGTGTATCACTACGATCGAGATTCAACAAGAATAGACCATTCACAAAAGGTGCGTGACCATAAAAGATGTTACTCATATAAATAGAACAACCATTATTCTCTGACTTAAATGAATAACCATCTCGCAATAAACAAGATCCAGATATAATATTCATGCTCAACGCTGGCACCAAATAACAATTATTGAGGTCTAAAACTAATCCCGAAGGTAGATGTAGAGGTAGCGTGCTGACGGCGATCACATCAACCTTGGAACCATTCCCGACGCGCATCGTCACCTCGTCCTTAGCCAATCTTCGCTTATTCCATAGCTCATGTTTCGAGTTACAAATATGAGCAACCGAACCAGTATCAAATACCTAGGCGCTACTGCGAGCATTAGTGAGGAACACATCAATAACATGTATATCAAATATACCTTTGCTCACTTTGCCATCCTTCTTATCCGCCAAATACTTGGGGCAGTTCTGCTTCCAGTGACCAGTCCCTTTGCAGTAGAAGCACTCTGTTTCAGGCCTGGGTCCAGCTTTGGGTTTCTTCGTGGGAGCGGCAACTTGCTTGCCGTTCTTCTTGAAGTTCCCCTTCTTTCCCTTGCCCTTTTTCTTGAAACTAGTGGTTTTGTTAACCATCAACACTTGATGCTCCTTCTTGATTTCTACCTCCGCTGATTTCAGCATCGCGAAGAGCTCGGGAATTGTCTTCTCCATCCCTTGCATATTATAGTTCATCACGAAGCCTTTATAGCTTGGTGGCAGTGACTGAAGAACTCTGTCAATAACACTCTCAACCGGAAGATCAATTCCCAGCTGAGTCAAGTGGTTGTGGTACCCAGACATTCTGAGTATGTGTTCACTGACAGAACTGTTCTCCTCCATCTTACAGCTAAAGAACTTGTTGGAGACTTCATATCTCTCAACCTGGGCATTAGCTTGAAATATCAATTTCAGCTCTTGGAACATCTCATATGCTCCGTGGCGTTCAAAACGCTTTTGCAGTCCCGGTTCTAAGCCGTAGAGCATGGCACACTGAACTATCGAGTAGTCATCAGATCGAGCCTGCCAGGCGTTCACAACGTCTGCAGCAGCTCCTGCAGCAGGTCCATCACCTAGCGGTGCATCAAGGACATAATTCTTCTGTGCAGCAATGAGGATAATCCTCAAGTTACGGACCCAGTCCGTGTAGTTGCTACCATCATCTTTCAACTTAGCTTTCTCTAGGAACGCATTAAAATTCAACGGAACAGTAGCACGGGCCATTTATCTACAACATAGATATGCAAAGAAACCATCAAGACTAAGTTCATGATAAATTAAGTTCAATTAATCAAATTACTACTGAACTCCCACTTAAATTAACATCCCTCAAGTTAACTAAGTGATACATGATCCAAATCAACTAGCCCATGTCCGATCATCACGTGAGATGGGATAGTCATCAATGGTGAACATCTCCATGTTGATCATATCTACTATATGACTCATGTTCGACCTTTCGGTCTCCGGTGTTCCGAGACCATGTCTGTACATGCTAGGCTCGTCAAGTTTAACCCAAGTATTCTGCTTGTGTAAAACTGGCTTACACCCGTTGTATGTGAACGTAGAATCTATCACACCCGATCATCACGAGGTGCTTCGAAACGACGAACTTTAGCAACGGTGCATACTCAGGGAGAACACTTTTATCTTGAAATTTAGTGAAGGGATCATCTTATAATGCTACCGTCGTTCTAAGCAAAATAAGATGCATAAAGGATAAACATCACATGCAATCAAAATATGTGACATGATATGGCCATCATCTTGTGCTTTTGATCTCCATCTTCAAAGCATCGTCATGATCTCCATCGTCACCGGCTCGACACCTTGATCTCCATCGTTGCGTCGTGGTCGTCTCGCCAACTATTGCTTCTACAACTATTGCTAACGCATAGCGATAAAGTAAAGCAATTACATGGCGCTTGCATTTCATACAATAAAGAGACAACCATAAGGCTCCTGCCGGTTGCCGATAAATTACAAAACATGATCATCTCATACAATAACGTATATCACATCATGTCTTGACCATATCACATCACAGCATACCCTGCAAAAACAAGTTAGAAGTCCTCTACTTTGTTGTTGCAAGTTTTATGTGCCTGCTACGGGCTTCTAGCAAGAACCGTTCTTACCTACGGCACAAAACCACAACGGTGATTTATCAAGTTTGCTGTTTTAACCTTCAACAAGGACCGGCCGCAGTCAAATTCTAATCAACTAAAGTAGGAGAAACAGACACCCGCCAGCCACCTTTATGCAAAACAAGTTGCATGTTTGTCGATGGAACCGGTCTCATGTACGTGGACATGTAAGGTTGGTCTGGGCCGCTTCATCTTACAATACTGCCGAATCAAAATAAGACGTTGGTGGTAAGTAGTATGACGATCACCGCCCACAACACTTTGTGTTTTACTCGTGCATATCATCTACGCATAGACCTGGCTCATGATGCCACTGTTGGGGAACGTTGCATGGAAAACAAACAAAAAATTCTACGCACATGCAAGATCTATCCATGGAGATGCATAGCTACGAGAGGGGGAGTGTGTCTACGTACCCTCATAGACCGTAAGCGGAAGCGTTAGAACAACGCGGTTGATGTCGTCGAACAACTTCACGATCCAACCGACCGAGTACCGAACGTACGGCACCTCCGCGTTCAGCACATGTTCAGCTCGGTGACGTCCTCGACTTGTTGATCCAGCAAGACGGCGAGGTAGTGGATGAGTTCCGGCAGCACGACGGCGTGGTGACGGTGATGGTAATGCTATCTCCGCAGGGCTTCGCCCAAGCACTGCGAAAATATGACCGAGGGACGGAACTGTGGAGGGGGGCGCCGCACACGGCTAAGACAATGTTGTGTCTCCTTTGGGGCGCCCCCTCTCCTCTATTTATATATGTGTAGGGGCTTGGAGTAGAAGGAATAGTGCCACGTGAACAGTAACCGTGAATAGTACACACGTGGACTTGGACTCCAAAGTCCAATCATATTCCTACTAGGACTCTCCCTTTTTCCTTCCCTAGCTGCGTGGGCTTTTGAGGACTTGGTGCGCCTGGCCCAATAAGGCCAGGGCGCCTCCCCTTAGCCCATGCCAGCCCTTGGAACATGGTGGACCCACTTGTGGACTTCCGGACCCCTCCGGAATCCTCCGGAACCTTCTGGAAGCTTCCCGGTACAATACCGAAAAAAAACTGCACCTTTTTCCGAAACCTAAAATATGACATCCCATATATAAATCTTTACCTCTCGACCATTCCGATTCTCCTCGTGACGTCCGGGATCTCATCTGGGACTCCGAACAATATTCGGTTACCAATTCACATAACTCATATAACACTATATCGTCAACGAACGTTAAGCGTGCGGACCCTACGGGTTCGGGAATGATGTAGACATCACTGAGACGCCTCTCCGGTCAATAACCAATAGCGGAACCTGGATGCTCATATTGGTTCCTACATATTCCACGAAGATCTTATCGGTCGAACCGCAATGACAACATACGTAATTCCCTTTGTCCGTCGGTATGTTACTTGCCCGAGATTCGATCGTCGGTATCTCCATACCTAGTTCAATCTCGTTACCGGCATGTCTCTTTACTCGTTCCGTAATACATCATCCCGTAACTAACTCCTTAGTCACTTTGCTTGCAAGCTTCTTATGATGTGCATTACCGAGAGGGCCCAGAGATACCTCTCCGAAACATGGAGTGACAAATCCCAGTCTCGATCCATGCCAACTCAACGGACACCTTCGGAGATACCTGTAGAGCATCTTTATGATCACCCAGTTACGTTGTGACGTTTGATAGCACACAAGGTATTCCTCCGGTATCCGGGAGTTGCATGATCTCATGGTCTGAGGAACATGTATTTGACATTCAAGAAAGTAGTAGCAATAAACAGAACGATCATATGCTAAGCTAACGGATGGGTCTTGTCCATCACATCATTCTCCTAATGATGTGATCCCGTTATCAAATGACAACTCATGTCTATGGTTAGGAAACCTTAACCATCTTTGATCAACGAGCTAGTCTAGTAGAGGCACACTAGGGACACGGTATTTGTTTATGTATTCACACATGTATTTAAGTTTCCGGTCAATACAATTCTAGCATGAATAATAAACCTTTATCATGAACAAGGAAATATAAAATAATAACAACTTTATTATTGCCTCTAGGGCATATTTCCATCACAGGTATACGACAATATCTTGTTCTATAGGTAACATCGGTATACACAATGCTCTTTGTGATATTGGAGCTGGTGTCAGTGTTATGCCTCTAACTCTTTACCACAAGTTGAATTTAGGAGAATGTATCCCGACAGGTATAACTTTGCAGATGGCTGACAAGTCTACGAAGAAATCGATAGGAGTAGTAGAGGACGTGCAATTGAGATTGTATGGACATGTTATTTCTACTGATTTCATTATACTTGGTATGCCTGAGGATGAAAAATTGTCCATAATTCTTGGGATATGTTTTTGAATTCATAGGTGCAGCTTTGGATTGTGCTGAAGGGAAGGTCACTTTTAGAATTTATGATGAAGAAATCATGAGATACTTCCCAAAGAATCCCAAAGAGAGAAAGAAGTATATTCCACCTCTGAAACGAATATGCGCGGTAAGCAAAGAAAAACTTAGGCCGCCAGAGACCTATGACTACACCGAAAGGTAAACGGTTGAGCTAAGCAACCTAAAAACCAGCGCTTGATGGGAGGCAACCCATCATCTTTTTAAATTCAAAAAGTTTTATCTTAGTTGAAATGCTCTCGTACAAGTACTTGGCTAAATAACACTCAGGGAAGTCCATTTTGACCTTGTGTTGTAGGAAATTACCAAAGGAGAAGAAACCAGGAGAAAAAGATAGCAGAGAAAAAAGTAGAGGAAAAGATGCCCTAACGTGCGAGCGGCCGTGCTCGTATGAGCGCTTGCACAAAAGGGGGGAGCAGACGTCGAAAAGACCAGAGCCACAGACAGCCTAGCATATGAGCACAAGCGCTCATATGGCTTGTCGTATGTATTGCTGGCCGAAACCCATCAGAAGAACAGAGCAGATGACGATGTTTTGTACGAGCGTGTACGCTCATAAGGGAGCTCATATGAACTCTGCCCCGCAAAAGCTTGGACCCTCCAGAGCGAAAGACGGCCTTCCATATGAGCGCACACGCTCATATGGTTGGTCGTACCAGGTACACAAACCGTAGATCACGGGATTTGAACACGAGACGATGTTCCATATGAACGCAGGCACTCATATGGGCGCTCGTATGGTGGAAAATCTCATATATGGATGCCGCTGGTGCAAGGGGAACATTTCTTTCTTCCTCCTTGACGGTGTCCTGGACTAGGAGGTGCTCAACACCTTGACCTACCAATCATGGGCCGGGCCGAGGACCCACGGACAACCAAAGAATGGGCCATGTTTACCATGACCCCCGGCGTACTTGCTACTTGTGATAGGCGTTGGGATTCCCCGAAGAGGAAGGGTGATGTAGTATAGTAGAAGATAGTATTTCCTTCAGTTAAGAACCAAGGTAAATCGAACCAGTAGGAGACACCACACAAACAAGATAAGCGGTACCTGCTGATGAGTGATATTTTTACACTCATTTCAACCTTATTTAAACCGAGATATTTCATTAAAATAGAGATATTCACTCCGATATTGCCACTTATGACTAATGAATGCAAAGGATTCCACAAATCCTCTCTTTGATATTTTTCCATAGGAAATGGGCTAAAAAGGGAAGAAATCACGTGGGAGAAAGGAAAGGAAGGAAAATGGAGAAGGAATAAGTCACCAGGAGGCAACCAGGGTCAAAGATGGCATTCCATGAGACCGCACGCGCTCGCATGAGCGGTCGTTTGGCGTGTAAACCGAGGCAGGTCGTCCACCTGAACAACTTTTATAAAGGGGACCCCGTCGAAATGTCAAGAGAACAGCGTCGAGCATAGCCAGAACCTCTTCATCATCATCTTCATCCACAAACCCTAGCTGCCACCATTTTCATCTCCATAGCCATCTCCACCACCATAGTGTTCTCTCATCTAGTTCATACTTGTAATCGTGCATCGCACAAGGCATCCATTGTAAGACATATTGCAATCAATCAATCCCAAGATGTGTTCTTCAATGTTTACTTCTCGCGATCTGATCTCCATGTGTGAGTAGTTCGGTAAGGTATGGGGTGAGGCATGAGCCTTGCAACCCCAGGTATTTGGTGAAGGGATCAATGGAAGCCTTTGACATAATGTCTCGTATGTGTGAAATAAAATTGTTTCGTGAAGTGTCTCTTGTCTTGTCCGTGACCTTCATCCCTGCAGGTACCCAGGATCATGGAGGTTGAGCACCGGTGAGGCTAGGAGCAAGGGGGCCATGAAGTGTTATACCGAACACCGGTGACAGTAAGGTTTAGTAGGGTAACATTGATCATATCCTTGGGGATTCATGAGGTGTAGTCATTAAACACCCAATGCTTTTGTCTGATATTATTATCTTAATTATCGGGGCAACCCCGCGAGACGGATAGGGCCTTCGGTAGGACAACTGATTCTTGATGCAGGACTCGGGCCGGTCAAGATGTTATTTGGAAACATCCCCCACTCCGATACGAAGCAAGCACCTCTTGATGGGTGACTTCCCGAGCACAAACTAATATCATTTTTGATCCCAACACCAATACATGGTTGTAAGCATTAAGACCTCATCCCCGTACCTTCTTTTTATTATAAGTGTTTGAATCACAATTTGCTTGTTGATCCGGTCAAAAGCTGGATTTGACACTTTGGCAAAAGCTTGCTAGAGACCATTGCTTCAAGGGAATCTTCCTCTCGTGGGTTCGATACCCAGGGTCACCTCTGGGGAAATAGGTGCGGGATACCCTTTCTTGTTCCAATACCGGATCAATAAAAAGGAGATATCAAGCCCTTTTTCTGGCGCCGTTGCTGGGGAGGAGTTTAGTATTCCTAGTCTTTGTGTTTAGAGTTTTTGTTAAAGTTAATTTTTAGTTTTTGTTTTTACTTTTTTAGTTTTTAGTTTAAGTTTTATTTTGTTGCAAGTCTTTTAGTTGAAAATACCAAAAAGTTACTATGGCTCGTAATCTTGGGAGTTTTGCTACTCCTAGCAACAATTTCATGAGTGAACCAATAACACAACCTGATGTTGCAGCTGCAGAATATGAGATCAAACCGAACCTAGTTTCCATGGTTCAACAGGACCAATTTGGAGGCTCTGCTTCTGAAGATGCAGGTATGCATTTACATAATTTTACTGAATTGTGTAACATGACACGCATAAAGGATTATGACCCAGATGCTCTTAAACTTTGCTTATTTCCTTTCTCTTTGAGAAGAAAAGCTAAGGAATGGCTTTTAGCTTTGCCTAAAGGTAGTATTACTTCTTGGGCTACGTGTTGCAGTAAATTTTTATCTAAGTTTTGTCCACCTGCAAAAATTATGCAATTATGTTCTCAGATTACAGGTTTCAAGCAAGAGGAACGTGAGCCACTAGCGCTTGCATGGGATAGAATGAAAGAAGCTATAAGAAAATGCCCCAATCATGGAATGGAGTAGTGGTTAATCCTTCATATGTTTTATAATGGCTTGAATCACATGTCAAAAACTATGCCTGATATAGCTGCAGGAGGAACAATCATGGGAAAGCCCATAGAAGATGTCAAGAAGATACTAGATGACATGCAAGAGAACCATGCCCAATGGCATGTTGAGAGAACCACCACCAAGAAGGTGAATGTGATAGAAGAAAATAGCTCAGAGTTGACAACCAAGCTAGAAGAACTTATCTCTTTGATGAAAGGTAAAGCAGGAGTAAATGTCAATGCCATCACTAATGAAGATACTAGTGATGTGAATTTTATTGCTTGTAATAGCTATAATCCCAATTGGAAAAATAATGGATATGCTCCTAAACTTCCTTATCCTAATAATGGAGGAGCATCCAATAATTTTAATGGAGCTAATGGTAGCAATAGAAATACTCTTGAAGAAACTCTTAAAAGTTTTATTGCTAGCCAAACTGAGCAGAATGAAAACTTCAAGAATATCTTAAAGAATAATGATAACTTACTTGGTCAATTGACTGGTAAGGTTGTTGGACTAACAAATGATGTGCAGATACTTGAAGACAGATCCAAGAATATGGAGGCACAAGTGGCAAAGATAGCAGAGAACCAAACCTTGATTTTGGCCAAGTTTGCAGGTAAACCGGAGCCTAACCCGGTTGAAGAAGTTAAAATGGTGAGAAGCAACGAAGAGAAAGATGAGGTACTTGACACAAGCCATGTGCCAGAGTACAATTATACCGTTGCAGATTTTGTCAAGATGATATCCATGAAGTATCCACTACCGGAGGTAACTAACGATGAGGCATATAATGTCTTTGTTGAACAAGTTACAGCCAAGGTACGTGAACTTGATGATGAAAGAAAAAGGTTATTCAGTAAGTTACCAGCTAAGCAAGAAGATGCTTTTGAACCGACTATAGAGATTGAGATAGGATTTAATAAGTTCAGTGCTTTACGTGATCTAGGGGCAAGTGTTTCCACTATCCCCAAATCTGTTTATGATAGTCTCAATCTTGGTCCTTATGCTAATACTGAGATTATATTGAATATGGCTAACTCTACTTTTACTTAGGAAGTAGGCATTAAGCATGGAGTTATTGTTCAAATTAATTATTGCCCTGTCATGATTGATCTTGTTATAGTAGATATACCTGAAGATCCAATTGCTCCTATAATTCTCGGTAGACCTTTTCTAAAGACCATCAAAGCTGTGATAAATGTGTTTGAGGGAAATGTTCGTTTTGATTTACCATCTAAAGATCCCATTATAAGGCATTTCCCCAGGAAAAAGAAATTGAAGACCTACACAGGAGGTGGCATCATTTTGAATGCCAGAAGCTATGGTCTCGGTGTTCTAGCACCACCTTAATCACCACTACGGTCGAGCTATCCGACCGAAAACAAGTGCTTTGTGGGAGGCAACCCACGCGAATAAAGTAGACAAGTAAGTTTTTTTTTAATAAAGAGTGATTGAAGTTCCATATGAAGAAGTGAGTTTGGAAGAGTTGTTCTCATGAAGGCCTAGCCTTGTGCAAGATGATTTATAAGCTAGATTGACGTTTGAATGCCTGGAAATATGTCTATGTATTGCTATGGAACTAACGCCGCAGGAAAGTGAAGAAAAATATAAGTTTCAGAAGAAACAGACCAAAAGATGGCCCTTCCTGCGATCGCAGTGGTCGTACGGGCGGTCGTTTGACCTGCAGGAGGTTCCAGCATAAAATAACTAGAGGCAACAGAGAGAAGGACGACATATCAAGTGGGCGCACATGCTCGTTTTTGCGGTCATTTTAATTCTCTGCAAAAACCATCGAGGAGTCTAGAGCGTTCGACGGCGTTCCAAATGGGTGCGTGTGCCCGTTCGAGCGATCGTTTGACATCTTCGACCAGGAGCACAAAAAGAACAGAACGAACGACGACGTTCAAAACAGATGCCGGTGTCCGTTTCAGCGGTCGTTTCATCTGCACGCGGGCAAAGGTGAGTTAAACCGGGTTGAAGACGGCGTTCCATACGGGCGCTCGCGCCCGTATGAGCGGTCGTTTTGCGCGCCGGCGGTTCCAATATGCCCGAGGAAGGAGGTATTTCGCCCCCATCTCTCTCTTTTCTTCTTCTTCTTCTTCCTCCAAACCTCTCCAAACCCTAGCAAAACTTCGCCCGATCTCTCTACTCGTTCGTTTTCAGTTCGAATCCTTCCGTGTGATCGATCTATGGTATGTTTCTCCTCCGATCCCCAATTTATTTTTTGCGAATCCACGTTCTACATGCCTAGCATTGCCATGTCTAGGATATGCATATATTTGATTCAAACTTGAGTTTTGCATGGGTTTGTTGATGTTTTTAGAGGAGTATGATGTTGTGAGTACCGTAGGATCATTATTGTTGCATTGTATTGGACTGAAGAACTGTTTTATAGATGTTTACACGGAGGTCTTCTCGCGTACGCGGTGGTTTGAGTTCATCCACCGCACAACTGCAACAAGTTTCCACTCAGAGGATCGTCTTCGCCGACCGTGGAGCAAGGAAGAAGTTCCAGAAGCTCACCACAAGGAAGATCAAAGCAACCCAAATGGGCTTGTGCGAATACTCTTGCCAAGCTAGGTATCACTCATGATTTTAATTTGCTTTGTCATAATGTCAGGTTGCATCATTTTGTTTATCAGGGATGTGAGACTTATGAACGATTGATGCTTGAGTTTCTTAGTACTCTCTCGCACAATGTTGGTTTAATGCCAAATGCATATGAGGAGGAGAGGATCACTTTTCGTCTCCTTGATCAAGATTTTAACATCACTTTTGTTGAGTGGTGTAACTACTTTGGCTTCCCCAACAATGATGATGATATTAGATATGTTTATGATTTCACTGACCCACACCCAAGGCAATCCTTTTACCAGATGAGTCACCATGGCTCTAAGCAAAGAGCCAGTTGCATTGAAAGTCCTGCTATACGTTACTTCTATTATGTTATCACTAACTCGTTGCAGGCACCAGGAGAAGTTTCTAAGGTGAATGATGAGAACATGCTAGTTCTCAGGAAAGTAGCAAATCTGGACGTCAGTTATTCGCGCAACCTAGGGGCAATACTTTTGCTACACCTCGCCCATCAAGCAAATCATGCACAAGGAGATATCGTGTGTGTGGAGGAGTGATCACCATGTTGGCCAACTCCCTTGGCCTCAACTACAATCATCTCCACCCCATTGTCGGTAACACCCTTGTTAACATTCGTGTTCTTACTAGCGCTGGTATAGTAGTAGTTCATAATGGCCGTCATAGCATCAAAATTCCTGGAGTGGCGTACTTGTTACCCACACCTATGCCTAACCGTTTCTCCATCAAGAATGGACAATTGCATTATGTTGCACAGGAAGGAGATGCAGCTTTTGACCAAGAATGGCTAGAACCTGAACAAGTAGATGAAGAAGAACTCGCCACCGACGAACAGGAGGAGCAGCCCCAGCAAGACTACAACACCTACGTGGACCTCAATAACCTCCAGGGCTCTATCCATGATATGAGCAACCTCGCATCGTCCCTGAGAGGCACGGCCGCCAACATGAACATGGACTTCTCCAACTGGAGGCAGGAATGGGCTCCTGACCAACCGCCACAATGATCTTGCCGGTTTGGGCTTGCAAGAGCCTAAGCTCAGGGGAGGTTATCACCACTTCTACATCAAGAAGTGGCGGTATTTGAATAAGTTGTAATGAGGTTGTACTTAAGCTCAAGGAGCTTCAAAACACTCGTGTTGGTTTGTTGCAACACTTTGCTTTTTATTTGCTTTTGCTTTTTATTTTTGCCTTTGCGATTCTTCAGTTGCAAGTAAGTGTTCAAAAACCAAAAAACCAAAAAATAGAATAAGCTTTGCTTTGCTCTTGTTCTTCATTTAGCCCCCTGGAGTTCGTTTGCATTTTGTTTTCAGAGGAGTTGATCTATGCCAGCACAACGAGGAATGCAAGAGTAAGGAAGAGAAGTGTGTAAATTCACAACCATGAAGGTATGTCCTACGACCCCCGTCTTTTGCACTTGTATACTTAGAGTAGATGTAGTAGTTGTATGTGTGATATGTGTAGATGGGAGTAAGTCTTGATAGTTGATACGAAGGTTTTGCTCTAGTAGCTGAAATAATTTTGTAGCCTTTGTTTTCTTTAGTTTAGACAACTAAGACTTGCCGTGGGACAATTTTTGAATGAAATATTATTAACCAAGTATAACTTTGCACAAGAGAAAGTCTCTCAAGACTTGGGAGTTGAGAAATTGTAGTGGAAGTGATGTTTAACATGCTCAATCCCATGTTGTTAATTTTAATAGACTTGATAGCACTTGTGGATTAAATTGTCTAGAGGAACCTAGTTGAAAGGTGGGTGAGATTATGCCAAAAATTTGTGTTGTATATCTCAACATGCTGTTACAGCCTCCGGCTGGTGCCTGATGTCTACTACGCAACTTTTATCCTTGTAGACTCTGTTGGGCCTCCAAGCGCAGAGTTTGTAGGACAGTAGCAAATTTCCCTCAAGTAGATGACCTAAGGTTTATCAATCCGTGGGAGGCGTAAGATGAAGATGGTCTCTCTCAAACAACCCTGCAATCAAATACAAGAAATCTCTTGTGTCCCCAACACACCCAATACAATGGTAAATTGTATAGGTGCACTAGTTCGGCGAAGAGATGGTGATACAAGTGTAGTATGGATAGTAGATATAGGTTTTTGTAATCTGAAATAATAAAAACAGCAAGGTAGCAAGTAACAAAAGTGAGCACAAATGGTATTGCAATGCTTGAAAACAAGGCCTAGGGTTCATACTTTCACTAGTGCAATCTCTCAACAGTGCTGACATAATTGAATCATATAACAATCCCTCAACGTGCGATAAAGAATCACTCCAAAGTTCTTATCTAGCGGAGAACATAAGAAGAAATTGTTGTAGGGTACGAAACCACCTCAAAATTATCCTTTCCGATCAATCTATTGAGCCATCCCTATAAGTGTCACAAACAGCCCTAGAGTTCGTACTAAAATAACACCATATGATATGCATCAACCAGCTCTAATGTCGCCTAGATACTCCAATGTCACCACAAGTATCCGTGAGTTGATTATTCGATATGCATCAAACAACTTCAGATTCATAATATTCAATCTGCACAAAGAACTTCAAAGAGTACCCCAAAGTTTCTATCGGAGAAAAGAAGATGAAAACGTGCAATCAACCCCTATGCCTAGATTACCCCAAGGTCACGGGAATCCGCAAGTTGATTACCAAAACATACATCAGGTGACTCAATAGAATACCCCATTGTCACCACGGGTATCCACATGCAAGACATACATCAAGTGTTCCCAAATGCAAAGCATTCAATCCGACAATAACAAAACATCAAAGGGAAAGACTCAATTCATCACAAGAAGATAGAGAGGGAAGAAACACCATATGATCCAACTATATTAACAAAGCTCGCGGTTAATCAAGATCATGCCAAATCAAGAACATGAGAGAGAGAGAGAGAGAGATCAAACACATAGCTACTGGTACATACCCTCAGCCCCAAGTGTGAACTACTCCCTCCTCGTCATGGAGACCGCCGGGATGATGAAGATGGCCTCTGGTGATGACTTCCCCCCTCCGGCAGGGTGCCGGAACGGAGCTCCAGATCGGATAGCTTTCGAACAGAGGCTTGCGGCGGCGGAAAAACTTATCTAGGTTAACTTTCGGGGGTTTCTGATTATATAAGAATTTTTGGCGTTGGAATCACGCAAAGAGGTGCCATAGGGGGCCCACAAGGCATCAGGGCGCAGCCCCCCTGGGGCGCGCCCTGTTGCCTTGTGGGGTCCCTGTGGGGCTTCTGGTAGTCCCTCGAAGCTTCCTGGGTCTCTTTTTGTCCATAAAAAATCACCGTAAATTTTGGGGTCAATCCAAGAACTTTTATTTCTGCACAAAAGACAACACCACGGTAGTTCTGCTGAAAACAGCGTCAGTCCGGGTTAGTTCTTTTCAAATCATACCAAAACCATATAAAATTGTTATAAACATGGCATAAATACTTCATAAATTATAGATACGTTGGAGACGTATCAGCATCCCCAAGCTTAATTCCTGCTCGTCCTCGAGTAGGTAAATGATAAAAGAAATAATTTATGAAGTGTGAATGCTAGCATAGTGCATAAGTTTGATCAATGATAATTCCAAACACTTTTTCTAGCATCATTATATATCATAAACAGTAGCTCATCTCATAAAACTTCTCATGATCAAGTAGCAAGCTATTCACATTTTAAAGTATAGACCATAAACTTTCTTGAAAACTAACAAACTTATGTTTTCAGTCATCAAACAATTACAATTCATCCTATTTTCAGGAAGGGTCTACATAAGAGCTTTGTTTTAGCAAATTCCACATACTCAGCTATCATTTAGTCTTCCATGATTGCTCACACTCAAAGCATATTTTTAGAACAAACCGTTTCAGTCGAACACATAGGAAGATAGGGGCTTAATGTTTTGCCTCCCAACTTATTTATCTCAGGGATAATGTCAACAATAATAACTCATGATCACCTATATTCAACTGGATATATGTGCCTGGATCATTCCCTACCACATGATGCTTGCCCACTAGAGAATAAATAGAGCGGAATAGGGATGAACATTACTGACTCTTGCATAAAAGTAAATACAGAAAATTAAAAGATAGGCCCTTCGCAGAGGGAAGCAGAGGTTGTCATGCGCTTTTTATTTTTGGATGTGCAAGCTCTTAATGTAAAGGAACGTCACTTTATATTGCCCCTTGTGATAGCAACCTTTATTATGAAATCTGCCGCTTTATTTCTTCACCATCACAAGTTCGTACAAAGCTAATTTTTCCTTCCAATAAGAGATCATACATATTTTGGAGCAATTTTTATTGCTTTTTGCACCGATGACAGCTTACTTGAAGGATCTTATTCAATCCATAGGTAGATATGGTGTACTCTCATGGCAAGAAACTAGGTTTAAGGGTTTTTGGATGCACAAGTAGTATCTCTACTTAGTACGAATTTTTGGATAGCAAAAGATCCTAAGCAAGCACCACATGTTAGAGGATCCATGACAATATAACTTCTATGTGAATATAAACAAACATAACCCATTACGTTGTCTTCCTTGTCCAACGTCAACTACTTGATCAAGGTTGAAAATAATTAATGGGGGCTCACAATCATAGAAAATGTCCAAGATAGTATATTTATATGTGAAATCTCTCGTCCTTCAATATTCTTTCATGAATTGTTCAAGTGACCAATGCTGTGTTTGCTAACTTTCAATAAATTTTACCACTTATACTTCTTATATGTGAAGTCAATACTCCCCATGGGACAAGCATATAAAGCACGTATAATTTCAACTTTATGATATTCAATTCATTCAACAATTTACTCTTGGGATATAAATGAAGCACGAGAGCAAATGACAAACTACTCCAAAAGATATAAGTGAACAAAGAGTAGTTTAGTGAATGGGTAGCTATGTGAAGACTCACTATCAATAAAGATTTCAGAACTGATAATTTTATTAAAACATCAAGCAAAATGAAAAGAAAAGGACACTCCAAGAATAGCACATGCCATGTGAACAAGTGAAAACTTAGGCTAACCGATAGGTGTTGATGAAGAAAGGTGGGATGCCTACCGGGGCATCCCCAAGCTTAGTTGCTTGAGACTTCTTGGAATATTAACTTGGGGAGCCTTGGGCATCCCCAAGCTTGAGCTCTTGTGTCTCCTTAATTTCTCTCATATCATGGCTTCTCCTAAATCTTAAAAACTTCATCCACACAAAACCCAACAAGAACTCGTGAGATAAGTTAGTATAAATCAACTCAAAACCTTAACATTCTCTACTGTAGCAAATCACTAAAATTGTAATTAAACATTGCATACTAAATGCCTCTGCATATTTAATACTTCTATCCACAAATAGAAACATTAAACAAGCAAACAAATGCAAACAATGCAACTATAACAGCAATCCGGCAAAAAAGAACTGTCTGTAAAGGAGGAATAAAAATTCATACTTCCCTAACTGCAAAAATTCTGTAAAATTACCACGTGACAGAGAACTCATGCATGCTTACTTTGTAAAAATTTCAGATTTTTATCATGTTCTGACAATTCACATAAATTCAGGACATAACAGAAAACTTTCTGTTTTCAAACAGCAACACATAAACTTGCAAACTGAGCATGGTAAAGGCTATAATTGGCATTTTATTGAACTAAAAGATACAAAACATGATTATTTATAACAGCAAGAAAATCTCAACAAAATAAAATGACGCTCCAAGAAAAACTCATATTAGGTGACGAATAAAAATATAGCTCCAAGTGGGGTCTTGCCACTCCTTATTCTCCTTCTTTCATCATCTCACCCAAGCTTAGGGTCTTGCCACTCCTTATTCTCCTTCTATCGTCATCTCACCCAAAACTTGAAAAATTCAATCACATAAAACTTAATGGAACTTCGTGAGATAGGTTAGTATGAAAATAAATCATTCACTTTGTGTCGGTGTAAACACCGGTAGACCTCAGGGTAGGGGGTCCCGAGCTATGGATCTCGGACAGATGGTAACAGGAACAGGGGGATGATGTTACCTAGGTTCGGGCCCTCTTGATGGAGGTAAAACCCTACGTCCTGCTCTTGTTTATATTGATGGAGATGTATCAAGTACAGAGTTGATCTACCTCAAGATCGTAAGATATGATCTAGTCCTAAGGCTAGGGGAATGAGATTGTGTTGAGATCCCTACGAGCTAGACCCTTCGGCTTATATAATGTACCGGAGGCCTAGGATAACAAGAGTCCTAGTCAGATACGTCGGTGGAGAGGAGTCCTTGTCTTGTTCACCAAGTCTTGTGGAATCTTCCTTGTATACATCATGGGCTGCCCGAAGTGGCCCATTAGTGAATCGCCACGGGGGTCCTCGGCCCAACCCACTGGTCGGGAGATGATGTGGTGAGTACCCCCTAGTCCAGGACACCGTCAGTAGCCCCCTGAACTAGTCTTCAAGTTGGGGACGCTCCTCGGTTCTTCCGAATTGTTCTTCGTCTTCGGCTGTTTGTCTTGAAAACTGGTTCAACAAATCTTCCCATCTCCGATCTTGAGGATCGCCGAGGTGTATCCAAAGAGTTCATACATCGGGTATCCGAGGAGCCCCGTTAAGTTCTTAGCCTTTATCAATGCCTTGTTATTTTTATGCCACACATCGGGTTTGAAGTTTTTCCCATTCGGCGGTGTCCTCTTGCAGCCGAGCTCCAGCGCCGAACTGCATCTGAGGTGTATATTTGCAGCCGAGCTCCAACGTTGGTCTGCATCCGAGGTGTCATAGATCACCTTGGTTTGAAAAAGTTGAAGGAGTTCAGCCGAGCTTAATGCCGGAAATGCCCTCTATGGAGCCAGCCACTTGCATCCAGGCTTTACGCCGGACTGCTTCTGAGGTGGTGCACCACCTCGGCCGTGAGTTGATTTTTTGTGGATTGGTGTAATTTATTCTCTATCGAGATGTATAACCAGTAGCCCTCAAGGTGTGTGCCGGCCTAAAATCCGGGATGCGCCTGAAGGATAAAACAAAACCGCTGATCCCGGTAACCCCTGAGACTCAGGTCGATTCGTGAAATCGGCCTGAGGATCAACTCCTAGCTTGGCAACATACTTAGGAACAGAAACGCGGTGTGCAATAGCTCCTGAGACTCAGGTTGGGTGCGGCCGACCAACCTAAGGATCGTAATCTCCTCGGAAACTATTTTGCACTTAAATTTTCTGCATTGAATCGTCAATGCAGTAGCCCCCGAGACTTGGGTTGGGCAACATGGCCGACTCTAGGATCGTATCTCCTCGAGAACTAGTCCAGATGTCGTGTGTGTTTTGCCAATGCTGCGGTGTGGGTCAGAAAAAATTTCCCAGGCTGAATTATTACATAGGACACCTTTGTCAAGAGGATGTCCCGCCTCCTGAAAGAAAAACATACAAATAGGTTAAAGGTGCCATAAGCTCGGAAAACCAAAAAACTTTAGTAAAAACTTTACGTCTGAACTAAATCAAGTTTTTTGGTGCCAATCCGAAAATTGGTCTTCAAATTAGTTTGTGCTTCCGTCGTGCTTTAACATGATACATCTGATCTCCAGACTTCAAGTGGGTTAGCCTTTGGCTTCAACCTCCTATCCCGAAGGCGGAGTGCTTCTCAGGCCAGTTTAGCGAACTAAACTTGAGCGGTTTAAAGAGAAACCAGGCTATCCGGCTATTGACCACACACTCGCGTCAGAAAAAGACTTTGCAACGACCAAGAAGAAAACACATTTATTATAAAACAGCTCATATAAATTTAAGAGCCCCTGGTTAACATGGGTAAAGGGAGTTTTTTTGTAACAAACAACGTTTTTGAGCATGATCGAACCGAACACAAATTAAAAATTTAAAAGTTGTGAGCATGAAAGCGACTTAGTTGGTGAATGTGCTAGGTGTTGATGACATGGGCCGAGCTTGCAGGGGGTCGAGGTCCCAGCCCTCAAGCAGGTCCCGAGGTGCCCGAGCGAAGAACTCGGCTTGATGAAGTGGCGATGCAGCACGGTCGATGTTTCGAGGCGAAGCCCCCTGTCCAGCTGTCGTGATGAAGCTGGTCGGTGGGGTGATGATGAAGCCCCCGGAGCAAGTCGATGAAGCAATGGAGAAGCCCCCGGTCGAGCCGAAGCGATGGAGCAGGTCTGTAGGGTGCCGGAGTAGGTCGGTGAAGACTGAACGAAGCCCCCGGTCTGGTCGAGGTAACAGAGTAAGTCCGAGCCCCCATAGCCGACGTGTTCAAACAGGTCGGTGTGGCGGACGCCGGCTTGATGAAGCGATGGTGAAGCCTCAGTCTAGTCGAGGTGACGATGATGCGTCTAAGTCAATGCGTGTGAGAACGATGCCGCCCTCTTTTTTTACCATTGGTGTGTACGACGACCGAGCTGGATCAAAACCAGGTCGAACATGATGTCCGCTGAACCGCAGTCATTATCGGCAGGAAACTGGGATGCGGACCACGACGGGGATCAGATCAAGTAAATTACAGGCGTCGCACACTTCAAACTTGTCTGGCACAGCAATCGAAAAGCAAATAGCAGTCTATAGTCGATCTGACATCAACCGAATTGCTGCTAGGAGTGCTAGGTATGCACGTGAGTTTCCAAATCAGGATTTATCCATTAGACCTCAAAATCCATGTACTATCTTGTAGTAGTACTACATGGAGTTGTGCACATACTAGTACTTCTAGTACTGTTTGTCTTTGATTGATTTTTTTAGTACTGCACACCTCGAGCCTTGCATCATTGAGGATGCCTAGCAGACTGACAGATTGGTTTTGTGCTCGTACGAACATGCGTACGCTGGCCTTCTGACGATGTTTGTCTTATGCGCTCTATACTGCCGCGCTAGCCACGCAGGGCAGCAGTAGGCAAAGGGCTCCTACTGGGGCCCGAGCGCCTCCATCAACGTAGGCACGCACGCGTCCGTGTGTCCGCCATTGGCCAGTGCACCATCACCATGTATTGCGCACACAGATAGGATCGAATCGATCTTGCCGAGACAGCCTCAGGTTGCGCGATATTGTACTTGAAGATTTTACTCGGTGCATCGATCACGCCGGAGTTGATTAATAATCCCATCGAACCGTGATGATCTCACAGCGGAACTCTCAATGAAAGCACCAGTGTCGGTGTAAAAACCGGCAGACCTTGGGGTAGGGGGTCCTGAGCTGTGGATCTCGGACAAATGGTAACAGGAACAGGGAGACGATGTTACCCAGGTTCGAGCCCTCTTGATGGAGGTAAAACCCTACGTCCTGATCTTGTTCATATTGATGGAGATGTATCAAGTATAGAGTTGATCTACCTCGAGATCATAAGATATGATCTAGTCCTAAGGCTAGGTGAATGAGATTGTGTTGAGATCCCTACGAGCTAGACCCTTTGGCTTATATAATGTACCGGAGGCCTAGGATAACAAGAGTCCTAGTCAGATACATTGGTGGAGAGGAGTCCTTGTCTTGATCACCAAGTCTTGTGGAATCTTCCTTGTATACATCATGGGCTGCCCAAAGTGGCCCATTAGTGAATCGCCACGGGGTCCTCGGCCCAACCCACTGGTCGGGAGACGATGTGGTGAGTACCCCCTAGTCCAGGACACCTTCACTTTGGTACTGTCAAGAAAAGATTCATAATTTTTCAAACACAATACCTACTGTACTCTATCATTTCCACAATTTATATTACTCAATATAAGCTATAGAAACACTAAAACAAGCAAACTATGCAATAAAAACAGAAAATATCAAAAACAGAATAGCATGTACTGAGTGAATTAAAAAGCATACTTCTGTATCTCCAAAAATTCTGAAAAATTAGGAAAACGTAAACAATTTGCAACCCTATGCTTTGTAAAAATTTCAGAATTTTCTCATGCTCCAGTACAGAATAGAAATTCCAGAACTGGACGCAAAGGTTTCTGGTTTTTTGCACAGAATCTAATCAACAAGCATCCACACTATCCCAAAGGCTTCACTTGGCACATTATTGAAAGAAAACATATAAAACATGATTACTACAGTAGATGTGTCATGTGGACAAACAAAAACAGTAGGTATAAATATTGGGTTGTCTCCCAACAAGCGCTTTTCTTTATTGCCTTTTAGCTAGGCATGATGATTTCAATGATGCTCGCATAAAAGTAAAGAATTGAAACACAAAGAGAGCATCATGAATCATATGACAAGCACATTTAAGCCTAAACCACTTCCTATGCATAGGGATTTTGCGAGCAAACAATTTATGGGAGCAAGAATCAACTAGCATAGGAAGGCAAAACAAGTATAACTTCAAAACTTTCAGCACACAGAGAGGAAACTTGATATTATTGAGATATGTAGAAGCATATATTCCTCTCTCAAAATAATTTTCAGTAGCATCATGAAGAAATTCAACAATATATCCATCACACAAAGCATTCCTTTCATGATCCACAAGCATAATTTTTTTACTAATCTCCACATAAGCAAATTTCTTCTCATCAATAATAGTGGGAGCAAATTCAATGAAATAACTATCATGTGATACTTGATTGGCATAATCAAATTGAACATTAAAATCATGATGACAAGTTTCATGGTTATCATTACTCTTTATAGCATACATGTCATCACCATAATCATCATAGATAGCAACTTTATTGTCATAATCAATTGAAACCTCTTCCAAAATAATGGATTCATCACTAAATAAAGTCATGACCTCTCCAAATCCACTTTTATCATTATTCCAATAAGATTCAACAGCCTCCAAAGTAGTGGGATCATTATTGCATAAAGTTGACACTCTTCCAAACCCACTTTCATCATTGTAATCATCATAAATAGGAGGCATGCAATCATCATAATAAATTTGCTCATCAAAACTAGGGGGACTAAAAAGATCATCTTCGTCAAACATAGCATCCCCAAGCTTATGGCTTTGTATATCATTAGCATCATGGATATTCAAAGAATTCATACTAACAACATTGCAATCATGCTTATCATTCAAAGATTTTATGACAAACATTTTATTGAATTCTTCTTCTAACACTTTGTCACAATTTTCCGATCCATCATTTTCAAGAAAGATATTATAAAGATGAAGCATTTGAGGCAACCTGAATTCCAGTTTTTTGTAGTTTTCTTTAATAAACCAAACTAGTGATAAAACAAGAAACTAAAAGATTCAATTGCAAGATCTAAAGATATACCTTCAAGCACTCACCTCCCCGGCAACGGCGCTAGAAATGAGCTTGATGTCTACTACACAACTTTTATTCTTGTAGACTCTGTAGGGCCTCCAAGCGCAGAGTTTTGTAGGACAGTAGCAAATTTCCCTCAAGTGGATAACCTAAGGTTTATCAATCCGTGGGAGGCGTAGGATGAAGATGGTCTCTCTCAAACAACCCAGCAATCAAATACAAGAAATCTCTTGTGTCCCCAACACACCCAATACAATGGTAAATTGTATAGGTGCACTAGTTCGGCAAAGAGATGGTGATTCAAGTGTAGTATGGATAGTAGATATAGGTTTTTGTAATCTGAAATAATAAAAACAGCAAGGTAGCAAGTAACAAAAGTGAGCACAAACGGTATTGCAATGCTTGAAAACAAGGCCTAGGGTTCATACTTTCACAAGTGCAATCTCTCAACAGTGCTAACATAATTGAATCATATAGCAATCCCTCAACGTGCGATAAAGAATCACTCCAAAGTTCTTACCTAGCGGAGAACATAAGAAGAAATTGTTGTAGGGTATGAAACCACCTCAAAGTTATCCTTTCCGGTCAATCTATTGAGCCATCCCTGTAAGTGTCACAAACAGCCCTAGAGTTCGTACTAAAATAACACCATATGATACGCATCAACCAACTCTAATGTCACCTAGATACTCCAATGTCACCACAAGTATCTGTGAGTTGATTATTCAATATGCATCAAACAACTTCAGATTCATAATATTCAATCCACACAAAGAACTTCAAAGAGTACCCCAAAGTTTCTATCAGAGAAAAGAAGATGAAAACCCCTATGCCAAGATTACCCCAAGGTCACGGGAATCCGCAAGTTGATTACCAAAACATACATCAAGTGACTCAATAGAATACCCCATTGTCACCACGGGTATCCACATGCAAGACATACATCAAGTGTTCCCAAATCCAAAGAATTCAATCCGACAATAACAAAAACTCAAAAGGAAAGACTCAATTCATCACAAGAAGATAGAGAGGGAAGAAACACCATATGATCCGACTATATTAACAAAGCTCGCGGTACATCAAGATCGTGCCAAATCAAGAACACGAGAGAGAGAGATCAAACACATAGCTACTGGTACATACCCTCAGCCCCGAGGGTGAACTACTCCCTCTTCGTCATGGAGACCGCCAGGGTGATGAAGATGGCCTTCGGTGATGACTTCCCCCCTCTAGCAGGGTGCCAGAACAGAGCTCCAGATGGGATAGCTTCGGAACAGAGGCTTGCGGCGGCAGAAAAACTCATCTAGGTTAACTTTCAGGGGTTTCTGAATATATAAGAATTTTTGGTGTTGGAATCACGCAAATTGGTGCCACAGGGGGCCCACAAGGCATCAGGGCGCGGCCCCCATGGGGCGCGCCCTGTTTCCGTGAGGGGTCCCTGTGGGGCTTCTGGTACTCCCTCGAAACTTCCTGGGTCTCTTTTTGTCCATAAAAAATCACCGTAAATTTTGGGGTCAATTCAAGAACTTTTATTTCTGCACAAAAAACAACACCACGGTAGTTCTGCTGAAAACAGTGTCCGTCCAGGTTAGTTCTATTCAAATCATACCAAAACCATATAAAATTGTTATAAACATGGCATGAATACTTCATAAATTATAGATACGTTGGAGAGATATCAGTGCCATGGCCTTTGCTACTATATACGCGTTTACGTGTGTAAATGTGGCTTCGTCACCCTTCTTGATGTTATGCTGAGGACTTCACTGGCCAATGAACGATCCACCAAGAGCGACAGCTCGGATTTTGGCTATGAGTTTGTTTCCGTACATAGTGACAACACTACAAACAGATATTATTCAGCTTTCTCTTGAGTGGGTGTGTATGTGATAAATAAAGGGGGCTGATCAAAAGAGCTCGAAAGAGACATTATTGCTAAAGGTCCATAGATCCCAAACATTAAGCCACTGCGAAAACCTATGCTTGATCACTTATTTGGCATAATCTCATTCACGTGACAATCAATGTTCCAGCAAACAATGATTGAAACAAAGTGTTTAAGAGCCTAGAGGAGGAGACAATTGTGGGTGTGCTCATGAGCACTTGAGCATCATATTTTACTACATGCTTTCTACTCCCTAACTTATGTTTTCATGGCTCTATCTAAACAAAACTCTTCCGTGCATTCCCGGCAAGCAAGTGTTGTCTAGATTAAATGAAATGAAGTGTTGCAAAGTTGTTTATCTAGTAGATTAGAAACTTTGTGTTGATTATCTTTGCTTCACTAACACTTGCACTATAACCATGCCACCACTATATCTATGATAAGTTTTCAGGTCAAGAAGCGGAGGGCTATCTAGGCATACCAATCGTAAGTGAACCAAAACCTTCTTGTTATTTCGGTTTAAACAACTAAGTTCCTTATTAATGGTGTCCTGGACTAGGGGGTAAGGACTCAAGGCCCATCAAAGAGCAAGGACTCCGGAAGCTTCCGACTTGAAGAACCAACATATCAGGCCTCGCTGAAGACTTGGCGTGTACCCCAAGGATATGAGATTCAACATGTAATCTCTAGATTGTAACCGACCATTGATACGTCTCCATGCTATTATAATATCAATCTTGGATGTTTTATATGCAATTATATGGCATTATGTATCATTTTTGGGACTATCCTATTAACCTAGTGCCCAGTGCCAGTTGCTGTTTTTTTTTGCTTGTTTTTGCCTTTTCAGAAAATCATTATCAAACGGAGCCCAAACGAAGAAAACACTTTGGATTAATTTTTTCTGGACCAGAAGGGACCCTCGAAGCTTCGGGAGAAGACCAGAAGAGCCACGATGGAGCGACGAGCTCGGGAGGCGCCCCCCCCCCCCCCACGCTTGTGGGCCCCTTGTGGTACCTCTTGACCTAATTCCAACGCTATAAATTCCAAAATATTCCCCGTATACCAGAAAGACAGAAGAGAAAACCTTTCCGCTGCCGCAAGCCTCTGTTCTTCTACGATCCCATCTGGAGGCCTTTTCCGGTACTCTGTCGGAGGGGGAATCAATCACGGAGGGCTTCTTCATCAACCTTGATGCCCTTCCGATGATGTGTGAGTAGTTTACCACAGACCTACGGGTCCATAGCTAGTAGCTAGATGGCTTCTTCTCTCTCTTTGATCTTCAATACCATGTTCTCCTCGATGTTCTTGGAGTTCTATCCGATGTAATCTTCTTCTGCGGTGTGTTTGTTGGGATCCGATGAATTGTGAGTTTATGATCAGATTATTCATGAGAAATATTTGAGTCTTCTCTGAACTCTTTTATGCATGATTGTTATAGCTTTGTATTTCTCTCTGATCTATCCGTTTGGTTTGGCCAACTAGATTGATTTATCTTGCAATGGGAGAGGTGCTTTGTGATGGTTCAATCTTGTGGTGCTCAATCCCAGTGACAGAAAGGGACATGACACGTATTTGTATTGTTGCCATTAAGGATAAAAATATGGGGTTTAATCATATTGCTTGAGTTTACTTTGTCTATATCATGTCATCTTGCTTAAGGTGTTACTCTGTTTTATGCTTAATACTCTATATGCATGTTGGATGGCGATCGATGAGTGGAGTAATAGTAGTAGATGTAGGTAGGAGTCGGTCTACTTGTCTCAGACGTGATGCCTATATACATGATCATTGCCATGAATCCGTCATAATTATTTGCTTTTCTATCAATTGCCCAACAGTAATTTATTTACCCACCGTATGCTATGTGTTTGAGAGAGAAGCCTCTAGTGAAAACTATGGCCCCCGGGTCTACTTTCATCATATATTAAAATCCAAAAATACCATGCTGCAATTTATTTACTTTTATTTTATTTTGGAATTTACTTTTCTATCGATCACTATCATAATTAATCCTTGCAAATAACCGCTAAGAGGATTGACAACCCTCTTATTTGCGTTGGGTGCAAGTGTTTGCTTTTGTGTGTGTAGGTGCTGCTAATGAGGTTCTCTGTGGTTCTCCTACTGGATTGATAACCTTGGTTCTTAACTGAGGGAAATACTTATCTCTACTATACTGCATCATCCTCTCCTCTTCGGGGAAATCCCAACGCAGTTTACAAGTAGCAACCATGTGTAACCCTAGATACCCCTGTTGCCTATATAAACCAGAGGGTTTAGTCCGTAGAGGCAGAGATTCACACACCATCCCCTAGGTTTAGACCACAACTTACGATCTCGAGGTAGATCAACTCTGTACCTTGATACATCCACAATATAAACAAGAGCAGGACGTAGGGTTTTACCTCCTTAGAGAGGGCCCGAACCTGGGTAAATCATCGTGTCCCTCGTCTCCTGTTAACCATCAATTCGATCTCATAGCTCGAGTCCCCCTACCCGAGATCTGCCCGGTTTTGACACCGACATTGGTGCTTTAATTGAGAGCTCGTTGTGTGATCACTTCCGATTGATGGCTCGCTTGCAGTTTGATAGTAGCATTGGCCGTGGCGACATCCTCGTCTCCGGCCAGCTTTTCGCCTTCGGCAGCATCGTGCTGCACGCTGATCTGACCGGCCACCTAGGCCGCGTCGAGAACTTGCCCCCAGGTCAAACCATCAAGTTTGGGAGCCTGGAGTACATCGTGGACGCTCGAGGTGACCTGGTCCTTTTAGGACGGACCTCGGACCAGCCACAGAACCCCTCCGACGCTGCGACCCCGGAATCGGCTCCCGACCTGATCCTCGGATCCGACCTTTCCACAGAACCGATCCCGGAGATGGATCTGGCGGTCGTCACGCTTGGCCCGGCATCCTTGGATGCTAACAACAATCGATGAGATTTCTTCTCACGCTGACCAGGAATCAGTCCTGGACAAGCAGGAGGACAGCGATGCGTCAAGCAGCCCAAACAAGCTACTTCAGATCGGCTCAACCTACAGCCAGGTCCTAAACACAGAGGAGCTTTCGTAGATAAATGAGGTGCTAGACTGGATCCAAAACATGGCGATCTCATCTACCGTCTATGATCGGATCGGATGCAAAGCCGATGATCGGGAAATTTTCGTCCCACCCACCACCCACTTAGTCGCCACGGTCGAGGACTTGACCGATGAGCTTGACTACGGCTCCGATGAAGCCACTGACATGGATGAAGATGTCTGTGGCGATACCGGAGCGAACCCCCCCCCCCCACCGCCAAAACCCGTACAAGGGATTGGGCGGCAACGTCTACCTATGACATCTACATGGTCGACACTCCCAAAGAAAGCCCTCGGGATAAACCTAAGGAGAACACTAAGCGTCGTCGCCTGAAGAGGCGATCAAAGGGAGGTAATGGAAGCAGAAGTACGACCAACACCACGGGTGACGCCCATAACGGCGCTGCCCCCGACACCCTTGAGAACCTGGGCGAGGACAATCAAGCCTCACCCACCGAGCAGAAGGAGCCCGTAGAGGCACCTGCGGAGGATGATCTCGAGGACATGGGCACTTTCAACAACGGGTCAGACGAGGATTACCTGCTGGAATCCAAGGATGATCTTAGCCTCGGACCCGAGGACTTCGTGGTACCCATAAGTCCATCCGAGCAGGCACGGTTCCAACGGCGGTTAATCGCAACTGTGCGAAGCATGAAGAGGAAGTAGCAAGAGCTGTACACTCATGAAAACGCGCTAAATGAAAAGTGGGTAAAAGTCCTCACTGTCGAAGCGGACCTCGAGGCCCGACGTACTGCCGCCAAATCATACCCTAAAAGGCGGCTGCTGCCCGACTTTGACGACAAGGCAGAAAACGACGAGCTGTTCACGCACGACAATGCAGGACAGGCTGACCGCCCCCCCTAGAGGGCGAGGACGGCCAGCAGGGGCAAACACAGACCCCCCTGCAAAAATCCACCCTCACGGCAAGAGTGCGGTAGGATTCAATCAGCCTTATGACCTACGCGACAAGATACAAGCCAATAAGGCCCCTCCCCGATCCATCTACGGATCCCGAGATCACGCGCCCGCTGGCTTAGAGGGCTACGATGCCTGGCTAGACAGGCACGATAGAGCTCAAGAGCAGATGCGGGCTAGGATAACGGCCAACATGTGACCAGATGTGGCTCGTTTCTGTGGACCCGTGCATCCGGTCTGTTTTACAGACGAGGTCATGGAACATCAGTTCCCAGAGGGGTTTAAACCCATTAACATCGATCAATTCGACGGAATGACTGACCCGGTTGTCTGGATCGAAGATTTTCTTCTCCACATTCACATGGCCCGAGGTGATGATCTCCATGCCATAAAATACCTGCCGCTCAAACTTAAAGGACGGGCAAGGCACTGGCTCCACAGCCTCCCCAGCAATTCTATCGGAAGCTGGGACGAGCTTGAGGAGGCCTTTAGGGCAAACTTCCAGGGCACCTATGTTCGGCCTCTGAATGCCGACGACCTCAGTCACATCGTCCAACAGGAGGGCGAATCAGCTTGGAAGTTCTGGAATCGGTTCTTAACTAAAAAGAACCAGATCATCGATTGCCCCGACGCTGAGGCGATCGCCGCTTTTAAGCACAGCATCCACGATGAATGGCTCGCCCGATAGCACGGGCAAGATAAGCCGAGAACCATGGCGGCTCTCACCTCCCTGATGACCCTCTTTTGTGCAGGCGAGGATAGCTGGCTTGCTCGCAGTTCCCACAGGAGCGACCCCGGCACTTCGGAGGCACGCGACGGGAACGAAAAACCCAGGTGCAATAGGAATAAGTGCTAAAATAAGAATGGCGGCAGCGACACCGAGGACCCAGACGTCAATGCCGGGTTCAGCGGCTCACGGGCCGGACCCAAGAAAAAACCCTTTAAAGGGAACAAGGATGGCCCAAGCACCCTAGACAGAATACTGGACAGGTCTTGCCAAATTCATGGCACCTCAGATAAGCCCAACGACCACACCAACCGCAATTGTTGGGTGTTCAAGCAGGCCGGCAAAGCAGTTGTCGAGGAACCAACCAGGAGCCAGTCCCACAGCGACGACGAGGATGAGCCTCGCGGGCCAAGCAGCAGCGGCCAAAAGCAGTTTCCTTCCGACATCGAAAACATGAACATGATCTATGTCACGCATATCCCTAAGAAGGAACGGAAGCGAGCACTTCGGGACGTCTACGCCGTAGAGCCTGTAGCCCCGAAGTACAACCCGTGGTCAGCTTACCCGATCACTTTTGACAAAAAGGACCACCCGACCAGTATCCGTCAAGGCAGGTCGGCAGCCCTAGTCCTGGACCCCATTGTCGATGGATTCCACCTAACCCGCGTCCTAATGGACGGCGGAAGTAGTCTGAACCTGATCTATGCCGACACGGTTAGGAAAATGGGCATCGATTCGTCACGAATCAAACCCAGCAGCACCACATTTAAGGGCATCATACCCGGCGTGTAGGCTCAATGTATTAGCACCGTAACACTGGAGGTAGTCTTCAGCTCGCCCGAGAACTTCCGAAGTGAGGACTTGATCTTTGACATCGTCCCCTTCCGTAGCGGCTACCACGCGTCGCTCGGCCGTACTGCGTTTGCCCGATTTAACTCGGTACCTCACTATGCTTACCTGAAGCTCAAGATGCCGGGGCCCCACGGAGACCTCCCTCCGTACAGAGGAGCAGACAGCGGCCTTTGCGGCTATTTCCAGGTGGCCGAGGAAGCTGCCCGACGTAGAACACGACAGGCGCTGCTAAGCTCTTCAAAGCGCGTACGTACCGTCACCTCGGCCCCTGGCCAACCCCGCATCAATCCCAAATAGGGACGCGCGCTCCTCAGTTCCCCTCTCCTAGTAGCAGACTACGTACCTCGCGTACATAATTTTGCACTTAAAATTCCATGGGAGACCGAGGAGCAAAAATTTATAAAAAGGGTGTGCCATCACAGAACAGCCGAACAACCACAACCTGGTTATCTCTTCGGCAGCATAAAGGCCAACCAGAACTTACATCTCGGCAGCGTCAAGCAGCCACAATCCGGCACCAGCCTCATCAAGGGCCCCGCTTCTCGGATACATTCAACGTAGTCCAGGCGGAGAAGCCGGCATTATTCACCAAGCCTTGGATTAGACAAGGGATAGTTGTTCAATAGCATGGAGGCACAGACGTGCGGCGGGGAAGGCACGGGGAACAGTCCCCGCTTTTTAAAACCCTGTACCAAATACCTCTCCTTCTTTTCTTTTTACATACTATATGTATCTTGTAAGGTTTTTCCTTATATCAGCTCGGCATCTATGGCTAAGCCCTTATGAGTGAAAGAATAGACCTTTTTTCGGTCTCCACACAAAATTACGTGACATTTTTTTCTATTTCTTCCTTGTAGCAATGTGGATACCGTTAGAAATATACAGATGAGTCTGGCTTTCGACCGGGAGCTCGGATATGAAATCGAGCCTATGTTCAAGTCTGAAATCTGTTCAGCGTCTCGGATATTGCATTAGATGCAGCAGTTTCGAATCATGATTTTGGTCAACGATTGGGTTGCCCGGCTCCTATGCTTGCCTCCTATGTTCCGCTTTGTTCGGCTAGGAGCGCAAAGGGAGCACCACTTTGATTGTGCTTCCAGCTCGGCCTGGTTAAGCGCCTCAGTGGAGAAAGCCGAAAATCGACTGTCACGATAAGCGTAAACTGGTCGGCTATCCGAAGACAGTGTCAAACTATAAGCCGTTAGTGGTTACGCCGTGATCAATGAAGGGTTCTTGTTATATGAACTGAGGTGTTATAAATGGTGCACTTCGGCATGTCCGATCATCACTACACTGGGGGCTAGGTCAACTACCCCACAATATCGAAATCCTATGACTAAGTGAAAGTTATAAAGCCGCTATGGTCCGATTGCCTCGTTCCCTAAATACGCTGAGACGTCAGATAAAAGTTCATGTGTCTTTGGAGGAACACCCCGCGTAGTATCTACAAAGGGGGTAGAAGCCAACGACTGGCCACTTTTAGTATAAATGGTCACATAGGAATGGACATAACACATTGGATGCAAATGACTAATCAGCATAAATATTACTTGTTTTTTACAAAAGTTGCCACGGTATACAGAGGGACCTTTCAGAACTGGAGCTCAGACTTCAAGCATTGCACCTCGGTCACCCGAGCCCCTTCATGGACCTCGGATAAAAACGGATCGGGCGTCCGCTTCTTCCCTTCTAGAGGCCCCGACGCGATCGCGAGCGGTTTGATCTTCGTCTAGTGCGCCATTGTTAACGCATACGCTTGCTCCGTGCCTTCCAGGCAAGCCGACCGCTTCAAGTTTTCAACCTGGGGGCTTGCTTCTCACAGCCTCTGCACCAAGCCAAACAAGCTGGTCAGCAGCGGCTCCTGCGGCCAGAGATTGACGCAAATATCCTCCATCACTAGCCGAGACGTACGTAACAGCTCGGCCAGCTGCTTCATTTGATTGTTCAGCAGAGGAGGATGCTCTGGCGCCTAGAATTGGGCCCAGAAAGTCTTCTTCGTAGACTCCTCGGGACGGGCGGCAAAGTAGGCGCCGACGTCCGAACGCCCCGCGGCAGGTCCCTGAAGGCTTCTGAAGAATGCCAGACTTGTGTAAGATGGGCAAACCGGCGGTCACTGAAAACGCAGCGGAGCAGGTATGGCTTACCAGCGGTGATCTGCTTCACTTGCTGAAGCACTTTGTGATCCACCCTAGCCTGGGTCATGGCCTCCTTGCAGGCCAAGCTCGCTGTTTCGAGCTAAGAGGCTAGCTTGTTCTTCTCTTCCTGGAGGGTGTTCCGCTGCTTGAACAGCCCCTCCAGGTGTAGGATCGAAAGTATCTCTAGAGGGGGGGTGATTAGACTACTTGACCAAATAAAAGTCTATCATTTTCCCAATATTAGTTGTGGGCAGATTTTAGCAAGTACACCAAGTCAAGTAACACCCTACACATGCAATTCTAAGAGTGTAGCAGCGGAAAGTAAAACATTGCACATGTAAGTAAAGGAGGGGATTGGAGATTTCAAACGCAATGAAGACACGATGATTTTTGGTGTGGTTCCGATAGGTGGTGCTATCGTTCGTCCACGTTGATGGAGGCTTCAACCCACGGAGGATAACGGTTGCGCGAGTCCACGGAGGGCTCCACCCACGAAGGGTCCACGAAGAAGCAACCTTGCCTATTCCACCATGGCTTTCATCCATGAAGGACTAGCCTCACTTGGGGTAGATCTTCATGAAGTAGGCGATCTCCTTGCCCTTACAAACTCCTTGGTTCAACTCCACATGATCTTGGAGGCTCCCAAGTGACACCTAACCAATCTAGGAGACACCACTCTCCAAAAGGTAATAAATGGTGTGTTGATGATGAACTCGTTGCTCTTGTGCCTCAAATGATAGTCTCCCCAACACTCAAACACTTCCTCACAGATTTGGATTTGGTGGAAGAAAGATTTGAGTGGAAAGCAACTTGGGAAAGGCTAGAAATTAAGGTTCAAATGGTTGGATTGGAATATCTTGATCTCAACACATGAGTAGGTGGTTCTCTCTATCGTGGTGAAATCACGGTAGATGCCATGAGATGGCTAAAAGTGGGGGGCTGCATGAGGACGCTGGTGGGTTCTGGAAGCGAGGTTAGAACGCACGAGTGCGAGACACAAGGCATACCCAGGTTCGGGGCCCTCCAGAGAGGTAACACCCCTAGTCCTACCGAATGTAGTATGGGGAGCACAAGGGCTACAAGGTTGCTCCTGGAGCTGTTTGGGCGGAGGAGGGAGAAGGGGCTAGACCTCCATTCTACCTCTCATGTGAGGGTGTGTGTGTGTTGTGAGTGGAGCTAGAAGGAGCTAGCCGAAGGAGAAGAAGACGACCCTCTGCATGGAGGCCTCCTGGGGGGGTCTTATAGCCCGACCCCCTAGGGTTACATGGGTAAATCTGAGAGAGGCGGGAACGAGCATCCATGAGCATGTTGATGCGAGGAGCCCCCTGGGGTCTTTTATCGACAGACGCCCAGGGGACAAGAGGCACTGTGGATGACTGTGCACTGACAAGTGAATAGCGCGTGCTTATGTAGCAACAGTGGCCAGGGCATGGCCGTCACGTTCGCGGATGTCCGACGGGACGCAGCGACGGGACGCAGCGATTGACTTCGGGTAGCCAGCTGGCTGGAGCAGCCGGCCGCGGGCGCGAGCCGGTGCAGCCGGCCCGGGCAGGCGGGCACCCTGTCCGGCTCGCCATCTTGGGACTACCCAGGAGTCATCCCCCCGACACTCTCTCAGAAAGTGTATGGTAGAAATGTAGGCACGTTCTGATGGCTCTCTTACTTGGTAAGAGGGTGGTGGAGGGGTATAAATATCCTTCACCTAAAATCCAACCGTTACAAGCCTGTGACACCCTGGTTTCCGCTCCTTGTTTTTTTTCCTTCGCGGGATTTGACTCCCGTCTTTTTTCGATGTTATCGGGTTTTCTCTTGCATTTGGGTATATGAAGATGGTCATTTAGCCTTGCCTATCCTATCACACCAGAGATTCTCTCTAGTCCAACCTTTCCCCTCAAACTTCATTCTCAGGATTCTGCCGCCAAAACCCTACTCTCCGATCTACCAGAAGGGAAACCCTAATTCCTTCTGTTACAAAGGAACCCCAACTTCCTTTGATCTTTTGCCTCCCAAACTGTTCCCAGTGACTCTCCTATGTCTATAAACCCTGGATATGTAAAAATATTGCCAAGTCATTTGCAATATTTTTCATTTAAAATTAATTCCTTTTTCTGCCAGTTAAAGGAATTAAATCCAGGAAAATATCTATCCATCTCCAAAGATCATGAAAACTTGTGGAGATATTCTTTGTGATCATATTGAGCTCCCATAAAAATATTGGCCATAATTAAAAAAGGGAAATTGCATTTTCCTATTTAAAGCCAGTATTGCATTTTGGGCACTTTCCAAAGGAGCTACCATTTTGGTGGCCAGGAAAAATCCCAAATAATTTGTGGAGCCTCTCCTATCCATATATTCACCATTTCCATCAAGATCCCAAGTTCCATAGTTCAAATTTTGAGCACATCATCCAGTTCTTGTTTCTGGATTTATTTTGAGGTTGTGAAGCAACTATATTTTATATTGTTTCAAAAATCTTGAAATTAATCCAGGACCTCACATTCCATATATGATATGAGTATGCAAAAATTCACATCATTTTATCTAGCCAATTTCTCCCAAAAATTCCATCTAGCTTCTGTCCAGCAGGGAGCACTGTGAAGGAAGTATCACTTTGGCACTTCCAAATGAGCTGAAATTTTTCCAGTACCTTCATACCTCCAAATCATCACTCTCCACCAAAATTCAGCTCATTTCATCAAGCCATATGAGTGCAGCTTCAAAGTAAAGTTTCTGGACCAAATTTGGCATTGTAAAGGAAGTGCACTCAAACTTGGTCCAATTTGCTTCAAATTTTTCCAACATCTACTCCTTCCTACCCCATCCTATTTTGACAACATTTCAATCTCACTTGCTAAGTCCTTTCACCTCAGCTTGGTCCCCAAGTTTCTATCAAGAAGCTTTTCTGGATCCCCTCGACCCACCTAGACCTTTACTGGCCTCTCCAATGACCCATCTTGTCCATTTGACCAGCAAGGGGCCTGTTTGACAAGGTTGGACAGGCAGGCGCTTGCCAGAGCAGTCTGTGCGCGTGGTGACCGCGTGAATTGCACGCAGGAACAGCGCACCACGTGCCCACCGCGTCGGGCCAGCTAGCTCAGGCTGCCCTGGCTTGTCCATTCATGTCCAGCAGCTCCCCTCCGTCCACGCACCCCTCTCCCGCAGCTTCTCCCCTCCTCTTCCTTCCTCTGCACGCCACGGCGATCGTCGCCAAGGTTCTGTCCGCCCGTGATCACCGTCATTTTCCTCTCCCGTTAGCCTCTTCCTCCCTGAGCTGTCCCCTCCCTCTGTTGAACGTCAGGTCGGCACCGCTCTTCGCGCGCCACCTCGCTGGAGCTCCAGTATGTGGCTAAGAACACCACGGCGGCCGAGCTAATCCGCTTGTCGTCGGGCACCTATAAATAGGCCACCCCTGAGCCTCTCCCGAGCATCCTCAGCCCCGCAGCGACTTCCTCTCCTCCCCTAGAGCCCTCCCACACTCCTTCCCGAAAGAAATCCTCGCCGGAGCGCCGGAATTTAGCCGGAGTCGCCGCTCTCAGCCGCCTCGCGTAGATCCATCTCCGGTCGTCCCCGGCCCCGTCCAAGCTTGCCACCGGACACACCCTGCTCCGGGGACCTCGCCCACCCCGAGCTCCTCCCATTGCCGCGGAGCCGCCGCCCACGGCCATGGATGCCGCCGCGCGCCCAGCCATCCCCTCGGTCCGAGCTCCTACCCCTGGAGGCGGCCTGCTCCGGCAAACTCATCCACGCCGTCGCCCGCCCTCGGGGCCCATTGGAGCCTCGCCAGCCACCGGCGCGGGTCGCCCAGCCGCGGCCATCGGGGAGAAGAGAAGGAGAAGGAAGAAGGAGGAGGAGAGAGAGAGAAGTCAACGCAGGGCCCACCTGTAAGTGACCTCAGCCCGGGCTCGCGGTGACTTAAGTGGAGGCGCCCTTCACCTGAGTACGCTTTCCCTCCAGTGAAAGCGTATTCAACCACAACCTCAGAGTAGAATACGTCTTCCCTTGACCGAAAGTGTAATCTGCTGAATGCGCTTTCTATTTCAGCCAGGCGCCGAAAGGGTTGAGTTGTGAACGTTCACTGGTTAGCGGCTAAAATGAACAGCTTTTATTCATTTTACCGCTTAACGAATGAACGGCCACAACTTTTCACTCGTAACTCCAATTCAGGTGATTCCAATGCCCAGTTTCTCAGTTCGTCGAGCCCGTTCCGATGACATCACTTTCACCTTGTTCACACATTCTGAAAATGACCATTTTGCCCCAGCCCTATATCCAGCCTCCCCGAGAGTGAACCCTTTCCGGCGAATTTTCCGCGAGGTGATCGCACTTCTCCCGGAGTACTCCTTCACCGCCAGGAAAGCCGACCATCTGATATATGCCCTAAAGCATTGCTCTGTGTTATTCTTGCGTGTTTAATTAATGATTATGCCTGTGTTAGAAATAATTAAACTCCTGTTCGGTTGAATTTGCTATTTACATTACCTGCTAATGCTCATCATGTGATCACACTAGTGACTCGTTGTAATGCATATGGAGATAGGTTGTTATGTTTTCATCGTGCTTTACTGTTGTATTGTAATAAAAGAATATGATATAATGACCACAACCTCCTCCGTCGGCTGGATCGAGTCATAGTGCCACCGAACCGAGCTCATCGAGTGCAACCACACTTGTCGGTATGGGACGGCCCTAGTTTGGTCTATTGTCCTGCCTCTTGTCGGTACCACCAAACTAGGGAGGATTATGCGTGCATGCTACCCTGGCCCGGTAGGCGGCGGTAATCCTGTGAGCCTAGTTTGGTTTATGTGCACAGGTCCCCGTTTGGGACAGTTTAGTTTGGCCACGACGGTGGCAGGTGTCACGGGGTGACACAGGGGCCACCCATGACTTGACCCTGGGAGGGTATGATTGTCGGTGGGACCGTAAGAGTGCCAGGCAATAGACAAGTTTTGTTGGAGCAGCACCGGTCCACCCGAATGGGAACATGTACTAAAGTATGAGGCCGGGAGCTCCATGGTGTGGGTAAAGTGCGCAACCTCTGCAGAGTGTAAATCTATTCGAATAGCCGCATCCTCGGTCATGGACAGTTCGTACTCGGCCACTATTTGGTCTGTGTCGAGTCTGGAGGAACAAACTATATAATGTTATTGCTAAAACTGAATCAGACAATGGTAAGGTTTGTCAGACCTGCAGTACAGATGCATGGACATCGGATGATGTCAGGGATGTGAATGCTAGCCATGCGATGGCTATGAGATGAGCGGTTGGATGACCGCAAGGTTTGGATCGGATTTGGATCGTGAGAATATTTGGAGCATGGATTATTTACTTGATATGCTTTGCTTTACCATATTCACTTCAGTAGTTATCATGCTAGACAACTTTGCTATGATATGTTGCTAGATGATTAATCTTGCTAGATAATCCTGTTATGATATGATGTTGCTAGATATTCCTGCTATGTCATGATGATTAATATTGCTAGATGATTAATCTTGCTAGATAATCCTGCCTTAGTATGATAGCTAATATTGTTAAGATAATGAATGCATGCCTGAATGCCATGGATTGCTTTGCTTGGTGTATATGTTGGTTTGGTTTGCTTGCGAGTACATTCAAAAGTACTCAGCGCCCTTCAATGTGGCCAGGTTCACCTAAGGATACGACGACCTCTAGCGAGGAGCCGGAGCGTTCGCGGGCTAGAAGAGTAACCCAGTCAGATCCCTGTGGATTGGGGCCGCGCCAAGACCCTGCTGCCTTAGATAGAGCTTTTCTGCTGCCATTACCCCCTGTAATATATCATGTAAGACTGATATATTTCATTAATAGAAATGCCTGTGTTCATGACACTTGTTGTAAACGCGCATGCCAGAGTGATCTCCTGGGCTGGTTTGTGCGGCGACCGTCTGGCTACAGTGGTAATCAGGCGGAGCGCCACAACGAATGGTATCAGAGCCAGGCTGACTGTAGGTTACCCTAGCCGGATTTCATTGTCTCTTGATCAGTAGAAAGCCCAGATGGATTTCAGCCATCTTTGCCAGACAGGCACGGCTACTATTGATCATAAGGCAACCCCCATAGGGTTTTGGCTCCATCAGACCTCAACTCTCGTGGCCTTTGCCTCCGGTACGAAATGTCCGCCCAAGCATCGACCCGTGAGCCCTGAACCCCTAGGTAAACCAGATATCCCTACCCTGCTTGCTAGCCATGGCATTTCTCTCCTTAAATCCAGTTTCCTTTGGGAAACGCCTGTAAATTCCATCTTTTCCCTGACAACCCTAGGATCGTTGACTAAGCCACTTTGGCTATGGTCGTGCGTCGGGTTTGATGTTCCCTAAGGAAGTAGTAGGAGCTTGACCCCAATTGCTACCAGGAGCATTGTGTGGTTTTGCTTCTAAGTCCTTAGATGTGCATCGAGTGCGCTAGGTTAGTTATACTAGTGAATCTTCGGCCACATGTGTAAGGTCCACAAAATTTGAGCTTTATTTGCTTTTCGGTTTTTTGTGGTTTTTGTTTCTTTTGCCGATTCCATTCTCTTGCTCCGACTGGATCCATCCGCAAGTGTTGTCAAGAAGACCAACCCACAACTTGGATAATACCCAATAATCCAAAGGTAGTAAGAATCAAGTCAAGCCAATTGCCTGATATTCAGAACACCAACACCGGATCTGTCAAGAATGAAGGATGGGTCAGAAGCAGAATTTGAGTGCAACCGACAAGGCCAGACTATATCTAAGAGAGTTTGCCTCAGAAACAGATCACACTAAAGGAACAAGTGAGATGAGCTACCAAGAATGGACACCAGTAAGAGCAAAATATTCCATCCTCGATACAAGGGTTATTTCAGTCAGTGGGGTGAACCTTGGGTCTTTCCTCAATGGACTCAAAAATCATTTATCACCCACAGAAGACATATTTCAAGAATGTGAAGGTGCCAAGAGCAACAACAAAACTCTGGTGTGTTGATACAAATTGCAAAGCATATGTTGGAGTTTACCGGTGCACATACAAAATTTTCTGGGCAAAGTGAATAAGGTTTGCGAGAATTGTGGATAAGCTCATGGCTGCCCAGAATCAATGAGGATTCCAAACACCTGGAAGCTCAGCTAAACCAAATGGAATTATCTGTCAACTGCTCACTACCAACAACATTTGGCTTGGATGCAAAGGGTATTCTGAGTTAATTGTCAACATAAAGATGACGCCAGTTGTGCAACTTTTATAGCAACAATGATCGGACCAGTAGAAGGACAAGCGGTGTGCATGACCAACAGGATATCTTCTGTCAAGACCGCATATCACAGTGAGAAGACTTTTGGTATAAGAAACCCAGGCTTCCTCCGCAAGCTATCAAGAGGAGCTTACGGCACAAGACTCCCAACCTTCCTCGCTACACGACTGGGTGGGACCGAGAACCATTTTGGTTACACCGAAGCGTTAGGGTTTTGGCTGTGGCAGTGGAGTGATCATCTCGGTGAGTCCAGAGTAGATGTTATTGGTGGGACCGAAATGATGAATTAGGGTTTTGGACAGATGTGTTTTGGGAAAGTGATTGAGGGTTTTTGGAGAAATATCACTGAGCACTTTGAGCAACAGCCTCATCAACAATACCTCATCCACTTTTAATAGTATTGGCTTTCCTATGGACTCAATGTGATCTGGGATCACTAAATGGAAATGAAGAGTCTTGTGGATGCCAATCTTGTCCTTAGTATTTTGAGGTGTCCACATCCATTAGTCCTTGCCATGCCAATCATTGATCTTTTCTGAAATTTACTAGCAATAAGAATTAGATCACTGATGTATATGTTGTTATTGATTACCAAAACCACCCGGGGATTAGTTGCACTTTCACCAAGTCACGTTCGACCTCCACGACCCGGGCCGCATGCTTCGCACCAGCCTCTTTCTCTTTGGCCAGCTCTTCACTGGCCTGCTTCGCCGCAGCCTTCTGTTGCTCGGCTTCCTCCCGAGCTCTTTGCAGCTCGGAACGGAGTTTCTCAAGCTCCGAGGAGGCAGCTGCAATACATTAACACACGCTTTAGAGCTCCCAACAACTGCACCATCACTAAAAGTATAATATTAAGGTATTCAAGCTCTTGCTTACCTTGAGATTGCTCCATCTGCTTCTTAAGAAGATCCACGTCCTTCTCGAACCGGTCGAGCTTATGGTTCGGTTCCTCCAACTCTTTCGAGGTGGACACTGAAACCGAGGCCGAAACCTGCAAATGGCATTGTTAGCTTCCTCAGACAAATCGATCCCCTAATCGGCTTTGTGTATCCTGCCAGGGTCTTGGGGCCTACTGTCTAATCACTTTATTCAACTAGCTTTCTTCCCTATAATCCCCGAGCAAGATTATCGCATCTAACTCGAGGCTTGGGGGCTACTATGGTTATACACTTGTAATAAGTGCTCACAGTAATAAACGTCTTCAGACAAATTGCATTTTACTTATTTTCTAATGGCTATTGGATGTATCCAGTGCTAATAGCTCTACGCATTGGAGTGATTAAAGGTTACCTCAAAGCCTTCATAAAGGCCCTTGAATGCCTCCTTGATACCAGCCTCTGTGGACCGGTAATTCTTCAACGCCGCGCCCAGAAGGACGCGGTGTTCAGCAACGATGGAGGAGCCCGTCAGGGTCGCCTCCATCTCTTCGGTCCACCCCATGGACAACTGCCCTCCAGCAGGTGGGGATGGACGGGCCACCTCGGTCCTCTCCATGGAAGGAGGAACTGCTATTGTGGTTGGCTGCCGAGGTGGCTCTGGATGGACGGGAGCCTAAGTTGTCGGCCGTCCCATCTCTTCCCCTCCCTTTGGGGAGGAGGTCTTCCCCGGCTCACCTTTGGAGGCCGTGGCCTCGGCCTCAGCCATGGAGGCATCGGCACCGCCCCCCGTGGTAAGTACGGGTGGGGCTGGCTGTGAGGTCGCCTCCCCCAGCCCGTCGTGGGCAACAGGGGAGGGGTGATGCTCCTCCGAGGCGCTGGGTGGAGGTAGCCCACTCGATGACTCCTTGGTGCTGAGACGGGAGCGTTGTGGGCTAAAAAGGGTCAATCGACCAAATTAGATCTACAGGGGGAAGAATTGGAGCACGTATAGCATACAAGGAAATGAAGTGTAAATTGTGTACCTCCTCAGTTGGGGTCTCTCCCTGCGCGGCCCGATAAGGTCGTCCTCCGACTCGGAGGGGACGACCTCGGCCGCTGAAGGGGCTTTGCTGGGGGCGGCGTCGACGGCCTTTATAAGGCGATTTTGCATGTGAGGGACTTCGTCCCCCACAGCGTCCTCGGACGCCGCCCTCTTCCTCTTCGGGGAAGAAGTGCTCTCCTCCCCCTCATCTCCTTCTTTTCCCTCCTCGTCAGAGGAGGGAGCTTGGGCTTCCTCGGACTTAGCGTCCGAGGGTTCTCAGATCCGAAGACCCCCCTCTTCTTCCCCAGCTCCTTCTTCGCTTTTGTGGGAGCCTTTGGGGGTACTGCGGCCAGGAGGGCCTACAGTTCGGGGGTCCGGTTGTCATCGGGAAGCGGCGCCGAGCACTTGATAAGCGCCGCCTTGGACACCCATTTTTTATTACAGTAGGGAAAGGTTCAGGCAAATACCGTAAAAACAATCTTGCTAAATAAACGAGGCGATTGATACCTCGGACGGGGCATGGGCGGCGCGGTAGCCGCTATCGAGCCCGACCTTGGGAAATAAGTTTTGCGATGGCTTGAAGAGAGCCGTCCACATCCCATCTAGGGTAGTGCGGAAGAAATTCCGCACTGTTGGTGCATCTTCGGGCTTGTAGAGCCACATGGGGCTAGCCTGTCGTGGTTTTAGCAAGGCAGATGCCCTTGTGAAAGGACTTAGAGATGAGGTCATCGCACGAAGGTGGAAGCTTGATAGGGTTGATCGAGAACAAGAAGACACGGAGTTACCCAAGTTCGGCCCCTCACGGTGGAGGTAAAAGCCTATGTCCTGCTTGATTATATTGCTTTGGATCTCGATTACAGGGATGCGAAATCGCTAACCTAGCTCTCGAGAGATTGCAACCTAGTCTTTCTACCGTAGGTGCTCCCCTTTATATAACAGGTCGAGCCCTAGGTTACATGAGAGTTCGGGTTGTAAACTTAACCCGTGCCCTACTCTTATTCTACTTATTCTCCAAGGCCATCTTCCTTACCATATCTTTCACCTCAAGCCGGCCCATGCATCAAGCCGCCTCTTCCCACCAGGCCTCCGTCAAGCCGGCCCAGTGGGAATCTTCAAGGCCCAGCACTGAAATAACCCGCTGAGCCCTACAGCTCTAGGCCCGGGTCATCCTCCTGCCGGGTCTACAACGCTGGGAAATATCCCCAACATTAGCCCTCAGTTTAACTTGGATTTATCCATGTCAAACTCCATCCTTCAGGCACCTTTTTCCAGCTTAATTAACTTGCCGGGTCATTCCTCATTCATAGACTTGATGTTTTCTTATCGTCCTTCTCCATGACGTCACCTCCCACTTCCGCAAAATCCGAGATGACATCATAGCGAATCTTTGAGTGTATTTGTATTATCTTGTCAGGCGTGAAAATCGAGTAGCCCTTTTAGCCACTATTCACTACGCCGCCTGGGGTTTTGTGCATGCCATTTCAGGTTCTACCGTGCCTATAAATAGGCCAGTGCCCCTCCTGTTCCTCTTTTACTTCTCCCACTCCTTGTCTTCCTCCTCGGCACCGTCGCGCCATTCGGAGCTCGCCGTCACCACACAGCACCGCCCGAGCTCTCTCATCGTCGCCGGAGTCTGTCCAGCCTTGCTCGGCTGCATCCGCAATGCCTCAACAATTGCAAGCTTCCCATCCAGATCTGTAAGTGTTCGTCTGCCATTGTTGCAGTTTCTTCATCAATCTTCGCTTTCCTCATTTTAGCAGCTAGTAGATCCACAAATGCCCACATGTTTCTGCCTTTGTAGTTCATCGAACCAGCCCGCAGTGTTTCCCGTGTTTGTAGATCTTCTGCTTGACTCCAAAAGGATCCCATTGTAGTTCATCTCATACCGTGAATTACAGACCTAGGTTTTATTCTTTCATTTTAAGCCATTTTTTAGATCTGCAAAAATTCCTCAATCCATTCGAAACTTGTTTACCGACTCATAGCCCAGACCACTTCCATCACTTGTAAAAATCTGTCACTTCAACATTGCTGGCTTATCTTGCCCTATAATTAGCAGCACGGGAACATACCGGCTTATCTTTCTGCTTTATGGTGACCCGGCAAATTTTTGAACTGCCGGCTTATGGTATTATTTTATTTCTCTTGCAGCTGAATCCATGGCTCCGAAGGTTAAGATTGTCAACTGGGCAAAGTCCAACATGTCAGAGCTCAGATTACAGGCCTTAGTAGAATCCGGGTTACTGCCATCTAAGGAGGAAATTGGATGGCGAGCCCCTGAAGAAGAAATTCACCCTCAGCCAGAGCAAAACAATATTATCCTATTTGCTGATCATCTGGACCGAGGTTTCCGTCCTCCCGGCTCAAAAAATTTCTGGGATGTGCTTCATTTTTTCAACATTAGACCTCAAGACGTGGGTCCCAACTCCATTCACAATTTGTGCCAGTTCAAGTGTTCTATGAAATTTACCTGCAGCTTGAGCCGTCCATCAGCTTGTTCCAAGAATTTTTCTACCTGAACCACCAAACAGAACACAAGGACGGATCAAGCCTAGAACTTGGCGGAGTCACCATCCAGCGAAGGAAGAACACAACCTTCCCCGATGCCAAGCCGGAAAGCCACCGTAAGGGATGGTATAAAACTTGGTTTTACTGGAAGGATACCTCCCCGAACGGGTAGCGCCCACTCCTGGGTTATCGGGCAAGTCGGCTTGATGCCACCATCGTCTTCTCGGGTTTCGCCTCCAAAGAAGAAAGAAAAGCTCTGGAACCCTTATATTCCAGAATAAATGCTTTAACTGCTCATGGCCTCACCGGTGTTGACCTGACCCAGACTTGGGTAGAATGGCGCATCCAACCTCTGAGCCTGAGGAACCGGCTCTTACACACCTACTCAGGCGAACCGGAAGACTCGCTTCGATTTAGCCGGGTCAACCTCCAAGAGAAAGATGTCCTAAAATTCGCCAAGAAGCTACTTGGTGAAACAAAAGACGACATTAAGCTCGTGGGACTTGCTCCCTTTTACGCAAACAACCCGGCACCCACGGTGAGCCGTCCTTATTGTTGCCCTTCATCTAGTTCATACTGTGTTTTCTTTGTCGCAGTTTTTTATCAACCCGCCATCGTGCAGGAAAACTCTGATTGGTGGAAGGTCAAACTTCAAGACCCCACTCCTCCTCAAGAAGATAGCGAAGAAGACCCATAAGATGATGAAGATCAAGAGGTAGAACTCGACTCCCTTGGTCGTCTATTTAACCAACTTGCTGACGCCACCTCTTCTCAGGAACAGGCTGAAACTAGCCACGCCGGCGAGCAAGAGGTAACTTTGATCTCTTCAGACTCCGACTCACCAATACCCGTCCGAAAGAAATACCGGGTTGCAGTTCGGAAAGTCCCATTTTCACATCGAGATGCTCATTTAGACCCACAATTTCTTTTGAAGAAAACGCAGCACGTAGGAACTTCCAAACGGAAGACCCGGAGCAGTGAAGGAGAGCTAAGCGGCGGGTTACCAGATGAGCTGCCAGCCCGAAGGGCTCGTTCAGAAGTGCCTCACATCCCCATTGCTTCACTACCGCAAGCCGGCCTTTTCAAGGCACCACTCCCTCATGATGACTCGGCGTATATCACCTCCCCCTCCTCAGATGAATCCAGCGCTACTCAAGCGCCGGCCTTTAACATCAATCCGGGGTAAAAATACATCACTTGCCTCTCAAGTCTGTTACTTGACTCCATCCATTAAATGTTCCTCTATTTTGCAGCACTAAAGCCATCAAGAAGAAAACCACTGCCAGGTCCTCCGACCTTATTCTTGGGACAGAGGATCGGTCTCATGAAGCTACCACCGCCGACCTGGTCATTCCAGATGAACCGATTATTCAAGATGAACCACCCCGCCAAGACTCTGCCATAAGCCATGCTCACACATCTCCTCCCCTGGCAGAGAGAGAGAATATAACACATGAACAGCCTGCTGATCCGGCTCAAGATGAGATAGCAATCATTGGTGAAAACCAAAATCCTGAACTAGAAGCTTCCACTGCTTTGACAAAAATTCTTGCCAAGGCTGAATCTCCAATGAAAAATAAAGGGAAGGCGGCTCTTCAGTACCACTCATTTGAAGACCAAGACATCAATTCCTTGCATCAAGCTATCTTGACCCAGCTATCTGAGAGTCGGGATACTGAAATTGCGATGGTAACATCTCTGAAGCGAAAGTATGAGGTAATTTCTCTCCTATCCCTACATATACATGCAACCCCAAGTACCGGGTTATTATATCATGATGACCAGGGACTTATATGCACCTGCGTGATTTGTGATCAACCTGTAGCCCCCAAGGGCCGACTCATCATGATATGATGAGTCGGGTCTCTGTGTGTATACATAAAACAATTTATGCATTAGCCCCCAAGTGCCATGTGGAATACTTGTATCTTCATGGGAATTGTTGTATCAAAGATAGCGCTGATATATGTAGCCCCCAAGTGCCGAGTCGTCCAGTATGGTGGCTTGGGACTATTACATTATATTCTGTAACATTTGTAAAACTGATATTCAGGACATACTGAATGATGCTGAGGCCAAGGCGGCTGACTTCCAGAAAGCCATGTAAAAGGAAAGGAAGCAGCGGGAACAGGCAGAACACTTATCCGTTGATCTGCAGAAATCTTTCCTCAATGCATCCAGTGCCTTGGAGCAAACCAAGGCAAAATTTGAAGCAGAAAGAGCCGGTCTTCTAAAGCGTGCTGAAGATGCAGAAGCAAAGCTGGAGCCGGTATCTCAAGAATTGCACACACTCAAGAATCATATTAGCGCGATGTGTGTAGCTATTTTCTGTAAGTCCCAACTTCCTTTGTCACCAACCTTTATAATTTCCAGGGAATTGCCGGGTCACTTTATGCTTCTTCCGTAACCAGGTCGGAGAACAACACAAGCTGTTGCCCCCCCCTCTTGTGAAGCTCAAAGCCGTGTACACCTTCCTAGAGCAGCTGTACATAGGCGGCTCACGCTGCATTATGACAACCAAAAACTTGAAAACACCACCTCCGCGTATTATGGATATGCTCAAGGAGTTGTCGGTGGTGCCACACTGGTTTGAAGAGTGGAAAAAGGTGGCTTGTCGGCACAGAGCTCTGGCCGTACTCGCCCGCGCCAAAGCATATGTACCTGAATTAGACCCAGCACAGATTGTAGGCGGATATCCGGAGTATAACACAGATGACACACCTTTTACCAAGAAGGATTTCCTGTGGTGTATAAGAGAAACCCGGGTTGCTGCCACCGTTCTGATGAAGGAGGCAGATCTCTCCAAGTACCAAGCCGGCTATTCTGAAGCTAATGAGCGTTTGGAGCAGCCTAATCCAGAACCAGTGGACCTAACTCGCCCTCGTAAGAACTCCTTCGCCCCTGAGGTCGAGCCTTCACCTGTGATGACGGAAGACTCAGTTTTGGAAGCATTATGATACATCCAATGGCTGTAGGTCGGCCTCCAGACTGTAGAAACAAGCTCGACGGCGCAGGCTGACCCAGCATCCAGTGGTGCAACTCGTGAGTCAGAAGGCCAGCTTGCCGGCTCACAGCCCTGAAACTTGGTTGGGCGATGAAACAGAAAACACTTGATCATATGTTTGGCCCAGCTGTGGCTTGTAATAGGTGTTTAGAAACTCTCTTTGGTGATGTAAGTGCCATCGTGCACTTTTATGATTGCACTTATTATTGTAACCTTGCTGATCATTAGCCATGACATCATTTGCCTCTATCAAGGTGTTAAATCAATAACTCAACCACAAGAGCCAATCTTTGTGACGAAGGCCAACTGTATAGCAGGCTTTGAATAACTTCCAAGTCCATACCCCGAAAACCCAGCTTGTGATGGCGGCTTACCACCAAAATGAATAGGCTGGACCATCAGTATTAGTGGTGGTATGATAACCCATGTTGCCACTTTGATAAACAAAAAACAACATTAATAAAATATATACCATGGATGGATGTATGCATGCATGCCAAAGATAATAACAATGCAAAACAGAAATTTAATAACCGGCTTATAAAGCACGACTTAAAGACCGGCTTTCAAAGCTCGAATCTGGTTCGCTTTCCTGAAGCAGGCTTATTGACTCTTTTGGTTTATCCTAGCTTTCTGAAAGCCGGCTCTCACGTGACCAATCGGTGTTTTAACTCAGACAAGTTCAGGGTCACCTCTATGATTGACTCGTCAGGCATACACCGGGTCACCTTTTTGGAGTAGCATCGTGCTAACAGGCAGGTTTAACCAAGAAAATGTTTTGGCATGTTTCCAGGTTAAAGGGATGTTAAAGCTAAACTCAATGAGTTGGAAGCCCCAAGTAACCGCTGATCAAAGAATAAAGACTCAACACACAATTTTGAGGCGAAACGACAATCTCTCTTATACAGAGATGCCGACTTTATTTCATTAATCGGAATATGTATATACTTGATGAAGGTATGTACAAAAGATACTACTCAATCTGTGACTTAAGTATAATATGGCCGGAGATGCGCAATATTCCAAGGCCGGCTTCCCTCCTCCTCAGAGGTACGTGACTTATCTGTTTCACGTATATCAACCAAGTAATATGACCCATTGTTGAGATTCTTGCTGATGATGAAGGGTCCTTCCTAAGGGGCAAAAGCTTATGCATGCCTATCTAGTCTTGTATCAGACGGAGCACTAAGTCGCCTTCCTAAAAGGTACGACTTCGAACTCTACGGCTATGATAGCAACATAGATCTTGCTGATAAATTGTTGATCTGGATGCGGCAAGTTCACGTTCCTCTTCCAGAGCATCAAGAGCATCTTGGCGAGCTTGTTCATTATCAGGCTCCACATAAGCTGTAACCCGGGGAGAATCATGACGTATGTCACTTGGCAGCACAACCTCTGCACCATAGACCAGAAAAAACGGCGTGTAACCTGTTGATCTGTTGGGAGTAGTCCGTATGCTCCAAAGTACTGCAGGTAGCTCTTCTTCCTAGCAACCCGGCGTGCGTTGTAATGGCACCATGAGCCGGGGTTTGATGCCACGCAGCAACTCCTGATTAGCTCGTTCTGCCTGTCCATTAGACTGAGGATGCGCCACAGATGCTAAGTCCAACCTGATGTGCCCCTGTTGGCAGAACTGCTTCATGACTCCTTTGGAAAGATTAGTACCATTATCTATAATAATGCTGTGTGGATAGCCAAAATGATAGATCAGCTTTTTGAGGAACTTAACTGATGTAGCAGCATCACAACGACTGACTGGCTCTGTTTCAACCCACTTGGTAAATTTGTCCACAGCTACCAGTAAGTGAGTATGTTTATTTTTAGATCTCTTGTAGGGCAAAACCATATCAAGCCCCCAGACTGCAAAAGGCCAAGTTATTGGAATCATCCTCAACTCTTGAGCTGGCACATGCGCTTGACGAGCATACTTCTGGCAACCATCGCACTTGCGTACAATATCATCTGCATCCGCATGAGCTGTGAGCCAGTAAAACCCATGACGAAAAGCTTTGGCGACCAACGACCATGAGTCGGCATGATGACCACAATCACCAGAGTGGATCTCATTGAGAATTGCACGGCCCTCCTCAGGCGAAACACAACGCTGAAAAACACCCGTGACACTCCGTCTATGCAACTCGCCATTGACAATAGTCATAGACTTGGACCACCTGATAATCTGTCGAGCAATGATTTCCTCTGCTGGGAGCTCACCACGGCTTAAATAAGCTAGATAAGGAATTGTCCAATCAGGTATGGCATGAACAGCGGCCACTAGAGCTGCCTCCGGATCTGGAACAGCAAGATCTTCTTCCGTCGGTAACTTGACTGACGGGTTGTGCAACACATCTAGAAAAACATTGGGCGGAACAGGCTTCCGTTGAGACCCCAAACGAGACAAGGCGTCCGCGATCAATGTGATCAACCTGATATCCTGTGAAGTAGCCTACAATGTTTGTCACTTCGTGTCGATAAGCCGCCATGAGAGGATCCTTGGAATCCCAGGTGCCAGAAACTTGCTGAGCCACCAAATCTGAGTCGCCCAAGCACCTGACCCGGCTCAAATTCATCTCATTGGCCATACGGAGTCCATGAAGCAAGGCCTCATATTCAGCTGCATTGTTAGTACAAGGAAACATAAGCCGCAAGACATAACAAAATTTGTCACCTCGTGGGGAAGTTATCACAACTCCAGCCCCCGAGCCTTCCAATTGCCTGGAACCATCAAAGTGAATAGACCAATAGGTGGTATCAGGCTTCTCCTCCAGAGCCTGCAATTCAATCCAATCATTGATGAAATCCACCAAAGCTTGAGATTTAATAGCAGTTCGCGGCATATATTTGAGATGATGCGGCCCCAGCTTAATCGCCCATTTTGCAACCCAGCCAGTGCCTTCTCTGTTCTGAATGATGTCGCCAAGGGGTGCTGAACTAACCACAGTGATTGGGTGCTCATGAAAATAGTGTTTCAACTTCCGGCTTGCCATGAACACACCATATACTAGCTTCTGCCAATGCGGATACCGCTGCTTGGACTCTGTTAAAACCTCGCTGATATAATATACCGGACGCTGAACTGGATACTCTTTGCCTGCTTCCTTGCGCTCCATAACAACTGCAACACTGATAGCTTTATTGTTAGCTGCAATATATAGCAGCATAGGCTCCTTCTCCTGAGGGGCAACGAGGATGGGTGGCTCAGATAACTACTTTTTGAGAGATTCAAAAGCCTGGTCTGCAGCATCGCTCCAAACAAAATTATCCGACTTCTGAAGCATTTGGTACAGCGGGATAGCCTTTTCCTCAAGTCGGCTTATGAACTGGCTCAACGCCGCAACCCGCCCAGCCAGCTTCTGGATGGCATTAATATTGGCCGGCTTGCCCAGGGATGTGATCGCTTCAATTTTTTCTGGGTTGGCTTCAATCCCACGCTCAGAAACGAGGAATCCCAATAACTTCCCTGCAGGAACACCGAAAACACACTTTTCCGGGTTAAGCTTCATCTGATAAACGCGGAGGTTGTCAAATGTTTCCTTGAGATCATCCAACAAGGTCTCCTTCTTTTGAGATTTAACCACAGTGTCATCAACATACGCATGAACATTACGCCCAATCTGCTTGTGGAAACAATTCTGAACACAACGCTAATAAGTCGCCTGCGCACATTTTAGACCAAACGGCATGGACGTGTAGCAGAAAGCACCAAACGGTGTAATGAAAGCCGTCTTTTCCTGGTCCTCCTGCTTCATCTTGATTTGATGATAACCAGAATAAGCATCCAGAAAGCATAAGGACTCACAACCCGCCATAGCATCAATGATCTGGTCAATACGGGGCAGTGCAAAAGGATCGCCAGGACAAGCCTTATTCAGATCCGTGTAATCCACACACATTCGCCAAGTCCCGTTTTTCTTCAGAACAAGAACCGGGTTAGCCAACCATTCAGGATGAAACACCTCCACAATGAACCCGGCAGCTAAGAGCCGAGCCACTTCTTCGCCAATAGCTTTTCGCCTTTCTTCATTAAATCGATGGAGGTACTGTCGAACAGGTTTAAACTTAGGATCCACATTAAGGGAGTGCTCAGCGAGTTCTCTCGGCACACCTGGCATGTCAGAAGGTTTCCATGCAAAGATGTCCTGATTCTCACGGATGAACTCGATGAGTGCGCTTTCCTATTTAGGGTCCATGTTTGCCCCCAACAGTGAACTGCTCAGATGAATCACCCGGGACAAAATCAACTTGCTTTGTATCTCTGGCCGACTTAAATTTGAGCAAGGGATCAGACTCAGTCGTCGGCTTCTTGAGGGAGGTCCTGTCAGCCGGGTTGACGTTGTCCTTGTAGTACTTCAATTCCTCGGCAGCACAAGCCGTCTTTGCGTATGCCGCATCTCCTTCTTCACATTCCAACACAACCCGCCAGTTGCCTTCCACATAATCATTCCTTTCGGACCCGACATTTTTAACTTTAGATAAATATAGCATGGGCGTGCCATGAAACACGCGTAAGCCGGTCTACCGAAGAGGGCATGGTAGGGGCTCCTAAGTTTTACCACTTCAAAGGACAAGAACTCTGAGCGATAATTAAATTCATCACCAAAGGCTACCTCCAAAGAAATTCTGCCAATGGGATAGGCTGACTTGCCGGGGACAATGCCGTGGAAAACTGTGGTGGAAGGGGTGAGCTGTTTCTCAGATAAGTTCATCGGTCGGAAAGTATCATAGTAAAGTATATTGATGCTGCTGCCTCCATCCATAAGCACCTTTGTCAATGTATACCCGCCAACCTATGGTGCCACCACTAAGGCTAGATGACCCGGGTGATCAATAAACTCCGGATGATCCGCCCGACTCCAGGTGACCGGCTGCTCGGACCAGTTGAGGTAATACGGGACTGCCGGCTCAACCAAGTTGGTGGCTCTCCGCTGAACCTTCTGGTCCCTTTTGCAGGTATTGGTGGTAAAGACGTGATACTGACTGTTATTCAATTGCTTTGGATTACTCTGGAAATTAGACTGGCCGCCTTGATTCTGATTGCCCTGGTTGCGTTGATTATTGCCTCCAGCATTGTCAACCCCCTGAAACCCGGCATTATGACCTTGGTTCCCCTGGAACCCTGGGCCTGCGAAGGGTCCTTGTGAGCTGGCTCCCTGAAAGCCGGCTCCCTGATTGCCGGGTCCGAGGTTACCGGGGTGTCCGCCGTTGCCGCCTCCATTGTGATGATTCTGAAACACCCTCTTGGAAAATTCTTGCATAATGTAACAGTTCTCCCAGGAGTGGGTAGATGGCTTGCCATCAACACTGTGTTTAGGACATGGACCTTTGAGGGCCTCTCCAAAAGTGCGGGCGAAAGGCTTCCTGGCACCATTGTTCTGCCATTTGTTACTTCCACCGGTGTTGGTATTCGCTACCAAATCGGAGCCGGCTTCATAACCCTTGCGCTTGTTACCGCCATTGACCTGCCCATTGCCATTGTTCTGCTGGTGACCCTTGCCACCATTTTTCTTGCCCTTGCCAGATTTGTCATCATCAGACATAGGGTCCTTTGTATTATCTGACTCGGCATATCGGGTTAAGATGTCCATAAGATCGCCCATATCCTGAACCTTCCTCTTAAGCCGCCCTAACTTCTGAACCAGGGGTTGAAACTTACAAGTCCACTCCAGAACAAGAACTGCCTGAGCCGCCGTGATGCTATCTGAAGAATGAATGACTTCTGCAACTCGGCGAGACCAGTGGTGTGCTGACTCATCTTCACACTGAACACAATGTTCCAGGTCGACAATCGTGGTTGGCCGTTTGCAGGTCCCCTGAATTTTTTTATGAAGCACTCTTTCAATTCCTACCAGGTGTTAATGGAATTCGCCGGCAAGTTTTTCAACCAGGTATGCGCCGGGCCCTCCAACATGAGAGGTAGATAACGCGTGCACACAGCTTCACTAGCGCCCAACAGATCCATTGATAACTCATAACTTTCAATCCACTGGGTCGGCTCTAGATCTACTGTGTAATTAGGAACCTTGCGAGGACCCTTAAAATCTGGCGGCATGCGTGCATCTCGCAGCGCTGGGACTAGACAGGGAGTTCCAATCCCGTGACTCGGTAAGCCGCCAAGGCGACCAGCTGCCTGGGCTGTGGTGGGATGGTCCTGCGCCATAGGCTGATTATACACTGCCCGCACGTTTTCCTCTTCCAGCGCTCGTAGAGCTCAAGCGGTGTCCACAATCTCTTGCGTGTTTGGGATCCTGGGAGGTGGCTGATCCACTAATGTTTGTGCTGCCCTCTGGCGCTGTGCGCTACTGGAAACAGTCGGCGACTCTGGGCATTGGTTCCTGGTGTGGCTCTGGTGAGGGGTCGAATGAAGTCGGGGCTGACAATGGGACTAGTTTGCCTACTGCGTCACTTCTGTCTTGAGCATCGCAATGGCGTTCCTGGCCTCCACCTGAGCTGGACCGTCCCCTTCAATCGGAATTGCTGCCAAGTTGTGAGTCGCCACTAGGACATTGTCCACCGGGTTGGAATAGTGTCCAATTGGGGTCTGGAACCGGCGAGGCGGTAGTTGCTAGGGCGGAGCATCCGAGTCTTTGACTGGTGGGTTCGAAGGAATAGCTGGCTCAGGAGATTTTTCTTGCGGAGCAGGAGAAGACTGAGTAACTTGGGGAACAGGCGATGGTTCCTTTGGAGCAGGAGGTACATTTTTCTTTGCCATTCGCTTTCGTTGCTTTTTCTTTTGCTGAGCAACTTGATCAATGTGACCCTTGACCAAATCATTGTACCCAGTGACTTTGGCTTGATGCTCATCGTAGATCTTGCGAACAATTTCATCTAGATCCATGTGAAAGCATAACCTTCGGTGACGAAGGAGAGTCATGGCGCAATTGATGTCCTTGTAGGAATCTTCGAGTGCTTTAATGACAAATTTCGAAGAGGCAGTTTTCATTCGATCATCAAGGTCCATTAGCTTGGCAGAGAGAGAGTTGATCTCAACTGCATCTTCCCTCAGTTCTTGAACTACGGAAGTAGCTTGTGTAATAACTTCAGCAGGGATTGGCAGAGAGGCCACTTCACCATCGAATGGATTGTCCACAAATTTATCGAGTTGTTCCATGATAAATATGTGATCATAGTAATGAGGGGCATCAGACTAGACAGTAGGAGCAGTCTGGACAGGAATTTGCTCGGAAGGGGGCTTAGAAGCCAATGGTTGTGTCAAGGTAGGCGCAAACTTAGTAGCCTTCTCCTTCGGAGCAGCAGCTTGTGGAGCATCTTTCTCGGTAGGCGCCTTGATTTTCTTCAAGTAGGGCTTGGGAATTCTTTCGCCTGGCTTTGCAGAACTCACAGGAGTGTCAACTACCAAATCCTTCAAATTGATAGCATCTGGATGAGGAGTTGTGTTCACATGCTGTTTCAAAGTGACGGTGGTAGCAGGGGTTTTTCTAGTAGGGATCTTCTTCGGTGGTGCTGCAGGAACCAAATTAACCCGAAGATCAGGCAGCACAGTTGATGTGGTGATATTCACTTCCTCACTGAGAGTGGCAGCAACTTCTTCCTTGGTGAGCGGAGGGTCATCATCATCAGTTGAGGAATCATTCATTTGAAACTCATCTGCTGGTTCAGCCTTTTTCTTCTTTGGTGCATATTTTCTCTTCGCAACAGCATTGGGATCATGCTTGCGTTTAGAACGACCTTCTGATTTTCCTTCGGCCTTTTTCTTCTCCACGTCATCTTTGAGAACGCGAAGGTTTTCCTCTTCACGAGCCTTTTGCTTTTCAGCCCTCTGAGCTCACTTGATGGCATTGCGCTGACGCTTAGCAAGCTCATCAGGATAAGATTCGGGTGTTCGAAGGGAGGACTCATGAGCATTTTGTGGTGGAGGTGGTCTCTCTTGAGGACCATTTGGCTTTATGAGAGAAATTTTCCGGCAGTCACCCCATGGAGGATGAAATGCAAAGTTTTGAGCAAACCGAGGATGAACAAATTCATAGTTGAACCACTTTTGTACCCAGTGACGGCGAATCCATTGTTGACGCGTATCTCTCTGGTATTTGGTTTCTCCTAGAACAGTATCATACCGGTCATGAGAGATGTACTCAGCTGTGTTTGTGTATGCCTATCTGCCACCTCTCTTCTTCTTCGGAGCATTTTCTTCTTGCTCATCGGCATTTTGCTCGGTTCTTTTTCGCTTGCTGGTGGATGGGACTACCATTGGGCCCTTAGCATTCGGAGCTTTGGATTCATCAGCAGTACCCAGAACAACGTCATCTCTGTCAGCCAGGATCACTGGTTGCGCCGAATCCTCAACTGACTGCATTTTCCTGTGAACAAAGATAGATGCGAGGGAAAATGGGGATAGGGTTACGAATGCACACAGCGAAGATTTTGAAAAAGAAGTTTTTTTTTATGAAGCAGTAGATGTAGACTTTGAGAAATGTTTCGGTCGAAGGAAATATGTAGAACGAACTAGTAGGTTCGAAGAATCTACTAGTAAACGTGCTAAGCATTCCGTTCGTACGAGACATAGCACAAACCCTAGATCTGAAATTTTTCGGATGCGAGGGACAGCTTCAAACCACATCCGCACAAGTTACCTAGCGGTAAAGATCTGGGAAATGCAGTAAAATTAGGCAATTTCTACCGCGGACGAACTCGAACAGGATGAATGGAAGAACGAGTTCGTACTACACATACCCTAACTCGGTGATGTGCAATGACTACGGCGGCGCGGGGATGAAGATGATCCGCGGCGGCGAGGAATGACTCCGGTGACCTCTTTCCGGCAGCGAAGTGGCGAAGATGGTCGACGTTGTCGAGCTCGAGGAGGAGTAGTGCGGTAGGGCTTTGGAAGGTGACGATGGCGGAGATGCGAAGTGAAACGAGGAGGGTGCTGGCACAGTATTTATATGCGAGGAGGAAATAACTGCACCCGGTGAATCTGATCGGACGGCCACAGTAAGAGGACTATTGCGATTCAACGGACCAGATAAACTGGCAGTTGATGAAGAGCACGTGGCAACCGTCACCAAAGAACGTGGTCCAGACTTGGGCGGGAAACCCCAAATTTTGGAAGGCTTTCGCCAAAACAGATTAAGTTCGGACCGAAACTTTAACGTGATCAAGGACACCAGATAAAGTTTCGTTCCCTGATGAATTTTGTGCATTCATAACGGAACAGCATAGACTGGAAGACATAGAATAGAGGGAAAACAGGTCCTAGGTATTTCACTAAGACGAAGAAATACAAACACCCGAGAGAAAAACTATGAGTGAAATACATTCGGACTAACACAAAAACTTCAAACGCAGCTCAACGAAGAGAAATTGTGGTGGCGTTACCCACCGTATAAGAACTGTATGACCCCGAGCATCGCACAATTATCGTGGCACCCGGTTAGTCTAGTTCTTCGTTAATGTATTCACTCTCAGAAAGAAAATTTCACTTTGTCGAAATTTTCAAACTCTTCGAGTGTTGTGCACCCATTCCTTCTAAGATGTGGAAGTGATGGTACGGGTGCCGAGTCCAGCTTACTGCACGTTTGCGGAATCTAGGATATTTAGCTCACATCATAACGCATAGAATCTTTTCTCATCGAGAGGCTTGGTGAAGATATCGGCGAGATTCTCTTCGGTATTGATGTGACTGATGACAATATCCTCTCGAGCAACATGATCGCGTAGGAAATGATGTCTGATCTCAATATGCTTGGTGCGAGAGTGCTGCACTGGATTGTGTGCAATTTTGATCGCACTCTCATTGTCGCACAATAGAGGAATCTTCTTGACCTTGATGCCATAATCCTTCAGAGTCTGCTTCATCCATAATAACTGAGTGCAACAAGCGCCAGCAGCAATATATTCGGCCTCAGCAGTAGAGAGTGAGACACAATTCTGCTTCCTTGACGACCAACATACCAATGATCTACCGAGGAAATGACATGTCCCCGAAGTGGATTTCATTTCAACCCGGTCACGTGCATAATCTGAGTCTGAATATCCAACGAGGTCAAACTGTGCTCCCTTAGGATACCATAAACCTAAGGTGGGGGTGTGAGCCAAATATCTCAGAATACGCTTGACCGCTTGGTGATGCGATTCTTTCAGTGCAGCTTGAAAACGGGCACACATACAAACATTCAACATGATGTCAGGTCTGGATGCAAATAAGTAGAGCAAAGAACCAATCATCGAACGATAAGCTTTCTAATCGTAATCTTTACCGTACACATCTGCATCCAGCTGGCCATTCGTGGGCATGGGAGTTTTGTAGCCCTTCTATTTGGAGTCTTGCATTTTGAACTTCTTCAGACAATCTCTCAGATATTTCTCCTGAGATATGAAAATTCCATTGTCATGTTGACGAATTTGCAGTCCGAGAAAGAACTTGAGTTCACCCATCATAGATATTTGATATTTCTCGGACATCATTCGCCCGAATTCCATACTACAAGCATTGTTAGTACAGCCAAAAATAATATCATCCACATAAATTTGACATACGAATAGATCGCCATCAATAGCACGAGTGAAAATAGTGGAATCAGTGGATCCTGGCTTGAACCCTTTGTCGAGCAGAAACCTCTTCAGAGTGTCATACCAAGCTCGAGGGGCTTGCTTCAACCCATACAAAGCCTTTTTCAACCTGAAAACTTTGTGAGGAAACTGAGGGTTTTCAAAGCCAGGTGGCTGCCTAACATATACTTCCTCATCAATTTCACCATTAAGGAAAGCACTTTTCACATCCATTTGATAAAGCAGAATATCATTGTAATTTGCATAAGCGAGAAGAATACAAATTGCCTCAAGGCGAGCAATAGGAGCATATGTTTCACCGAAATCAATACCTTCTACATGTGTATACCCTTGAGCGACAAGACGCGCTTTGTTTCTCACAACAATGCCATTTTCATCTTGCTTGTTCCGGAAAATCCATTTTGTGCCGATGATATTGTGCTTCTTAGGATTCGGTTTGTCAACCAATTCCCACACATCATTCAATTCGAATTGCACCAACTCTTCTTGCATAGCATTCATCCAATCGGGATCATTCATATCTTCTTCATACTTGGTAGGTTCTGTCAATGAGACAAAGGAGAAACTGCCACAGTAGTTTGCCAAACGGGTGCGAGAGCGAGTTGTGGGTCGGTAACCTGGATTCTCGAGATCTTCGAGGATTAATGCAGGGTCAACTCGATTTGCCACACGTGGGAGAGGATTTCCTTCTTGATGATCATTTTCATTTTCCTCGGTATCAGCATCAGGATTGGCATTAGTATCGCCATTTTCATCTTGATTGCCATTTTGATCGGCATTTGCATTTGCATTTGGGTTGCCATTTGTGTTCGGTGCGGCATTTTCTTCGGTAGTAGATTGGCGTGTTCGTCGAGCTATGGGGGCATCATCATCGGAAGAGTCAGGTGTATTTCCTTCGACTGACCTGACGTCCCCAATTGCCATTTGCCGAATAGCATCCGAGATCGGAGGTTCATCTATCACATTAGGCAGGTGCTCCTTTTGAGAGCCGTTAGATTCATCAAACCGCACATTTACCGTTTCCATAACTTTCCCGTGGTGAGAGTTATAGACACGATAAGTATGCGAGTTCGAGCCATAACCAAGAAGAAAACATTCATGTGCCTTGGGTGCAAACTTGGAATTATGATTCATGTCATGAATATAGCAAGGTGCACCAAAAACACGTAAATAAGAAACATTCGGTTTCTTGCCAGTGATAAGCTCGTATGAAGTTTTCTTAAGGAATTTGTGAAGATAAACACGATTCACAACATGGCAAGCAGTGTTAATAGCATCAGCCCAGAAACGAATGGGAGTGTTATACTCACTGAGCATTATTCTCGCCATTTCAATGAGAGTTCTATTTTTTTGCTCAACAACTCCATTCTGTTGGGGAGTGTATGCAGCGGAGAATTCATGAGTGATACCATTTTCATCGAGAAAGTCTTTGATATGAGTATTTTTGAACTCAGTACCATTGTCGCTTCTGACATGCTTAATTCGCACATCGTATTCATTTTGAGCCTTCTTGGCAAATCTTTTGAAGATGTCTTGGGTGTAGGTTTTGTCTTCGAGAAAGAATACCCAAGTGTATCGAGAGTAATCATCAACACTAACCAGACCATAATGACTGCCTCCGAAACTTGCATAGTTTTGAGGCCCAAATAAATCCATATGAAGAATTTCCAGTGGTCTTGTTGTGGTCATGACAGTTTTTGATGAATGATGCTTCTTGGACAATTTACCAGCTTCACACGCAGCACAGAGACGATCCTTGTTGAATTTCACATCAGGGATACCATGCAGATGATTTTTCTTCACGAGAGTCTGCAAATTTCTCATACCTGCATGACCAAGTCTTCGGTGCCACAGCCATCCTTCGGTTGCTTTTGCAAGCAAACAAGTTTGGACTGAGGGACCCTTAGAGAAATCCACAATATATAAATCACCTTTTCTATTTCCCTCGAAAATGAAGGAATTGTCAATGGCCATAAAGACGATGCATTTGGATTTAGAAAATAGAACTAGCATGCCTAGATCACAAAGTTTGCCAACTGACATGAGATTGAATCCAAGAGACTGAACAAGTAAAACGTCATCAATGTTCTTGTCCTTGGATATAGCAATTTTACCTAACCCAATTACCTTTCCTTTGTTGTTGTCGCCAAAAGTAATATACTTCTGAGATGAAGCAGTTAAGTTGGGGTCGACAAACAATGACTTGTCTCCGGTCATATGACTAGTGCGTCCACTATCCATTATCCATTCGGTACACCCGGAGACATAGACCTGCAGAGAAATCAGGCGTTCTTAACCACCCACATCTTTGTAGGTGGCTTCGAAACATATGAGCGAGCAGGATATGATTTCTTTCGATAGTTATGCGGATTGTGACTTGAATGAGTATGAGCATAATCGAAAGAATATGCATTAAAATTCCTTCCTGACGAATGAGTATAGTGATTAGATGAGGTATGCATGTACTCATTCTGTTGAGCCTTTACAAGGATATATCGAGCATTTTCTTCCTGCATGGTTAGTAGCCTGGTAACAGGTAATGCTTCGATAGTTTTCCTGGGCACCCATATAGCTTCCTTTGGGGGGCCATTCATGCTGTTAGGTCCAACGTAGCGAGCAACAGCCTCACCACGTTGATTTTTGATAAGCTTATAGTTGTCCAAAGAATCATCATATGAGTATTCAGGAATAGGAGAGTCATATCCCGAAAGTAAAGCTGGATCGAGCGTTTTGCTCTTGGCAGGCACCCACACAGTGCGAGGATATTCATCAGGTTCCCATTAGGAGCCATTTTCATTCAGTTTCCTTTCGAAACCGATACCTTGTTTCCTGGGATTTTTGTGAAGAATGGATTTCTTCAGAACGTCACATAGGGTTTGATGCCCTTTGAGAGACTTGAACATTCCTGTCTGAAGAAGATCCTTCAACCTAGCATTTTCATCAGAAACAGAACCATTTTCCTCGACGGAGGGGTTAGCATTCACAGAAGATTCAGCATTTGATTCAGCGTTACTACGTTCAAGGCCTTTTAAGCAAGGAGGTACAAACACTTCAGGTTTCTCTTTGAGTTGTTGGGTGAGAAGAGAATTTTCTCTGATCAGGTCATCATGAGCCTCTCTCAGCGACTCGAGTTCCTGTTTCCGTTTCAGGTAATCATAAGTCAATCTTTCGTGGTCAGCTGAGAGAAAATCATGACGATCTGATAGTTCTTTCATTCGAGACTCGAGAGCGGAATGCTCTTCTGTCAATGACTGATTTTTCTCCATCTCCTCAACCAACAACCCTTCAGACTTCCTGAGGGTTTTCTCAATTTTCGCGAGAGAGTTTTGTTGCATATTAGCAATTTTGATCAGTTTAGCACGGTCATCCTCATCAGAAGAATATCGATCACTGGAGTGATCCTTGTGATGTTTGGAGGATACCTTTTGTTTCGAAGCTTTGGCCATGAAGCAGTACGCAGGAGACTTGTTGTCGCTTGAATGATTCTCGAAGAAGTTCGATGCAGGAGTAGAGGCACATGCTATGCCAGAGTCGTAGCTTTTGCTCTTGCCTTTGCCATGGTTGTGTCCTGAATCAAATCTTCCACTGGCACGGATTTCAGCTTCCCAGAGAGGGCAGTCCGAGATGAAATGTCCTGGCTTTTTGCACTTGAAGCAGGTGTAATCTCCAGTAGGTTTTGATGAAGATTTGGTGCCGCCAGAGTTGCTGGATCCTTTCTTCTGAAATTGATTTTTCCTTTGAAGGCGCTGGAATCATTTCGTGATCAATGCTAGATCCTTGTTGATCCTTTCGGGGTCATCTGAATCTTCATCGGCGTTTCCTTCTGAGGAAGAATCAGCCGCAGCCTTGAGAGCATGACTTTTTCGGTGACTTGAGCCATAGAGATCTCTCTTTTCTTCTTCTTGTTCTTCGTGAGTGTTTAGCCTTTCCATGATATTAGCAGAGTCAAGAACTTTGAAATCAGCTCGTTCCCGAATCATCAGAACTAGAGTGTCGAACGAACTGTCAAGGGATCGGAGCAGTTTCTTCACAACTTCGTGATCAGTGATGTCTTTGGCGCCGAGACCTTGTAGCTCGTTTGCGATGTCACTCAGACGATCGAAGGTTTGCTAGCAGCTTTCATTTCCAATTCGCTTGAGCCGATTGAACTTGGCCCGAAGAGTATCAATGCGAGCTTATTTCTGAGTTGAAACACCCTCGTTTATCTTTTCGAGAATGTCCCACAATTCCGTTGCAGTTTCACACTGACGATAACGAAGAAATTGAGCACGAGAGAGATGGCCACCAATTTCATCTTTGGCTTGAGCATCCATCTGAATGAGTTTCTTCTCATGGTCAGTGGGGACCTGGGGCACTTCAACCACAAATCCATTCTGCAACATGTTCCACATATCATCATCAATAGCTCAGAGACGGATCTTCATTTTCTCCTTCCAGAAGGGATAGTCCATCCCATCGAAGATGGGAATCTTGAGGTGCGACTTGTAGCTCACTGAAGACATACTTAAACTCCAAGGTGGTTAGACCAAAATGAGCAGAGTCAAGGAGTACCTCGCTCTGATACCAATTGTAGGAACGAAGTATGTCTACCAGAGGGGGGGTGAATGGGAGTTTTAAATTTTCTTTCGGAAATATCAAAACTCTCGGAACCCAGCAGCGGAACGAATGAAAACAGTATACAGTGAGCAAATACAAACTACCGAATGAAAACTAGGAGCATGCATTGAGGCAAATCACATGATTGAAATATGTCGTACTGCATAGTTCGAATGTAAAGGGGAGCGGCAGAGGTGACCAGTGATGCTCGATGGCGACAAGGTATTTGGTACACTAGTTCACCCTTCTGCAAAAGGACTACGTCTGGTTGGAGGGGTTGTGATTTAACACAGAAGATAAACTCTCTTCGCCCTATTCTCCTCGACAATTGGTTCGTGAACCAATGTCGATTACTCATGGTAGATGCTTGAGGCAATCTCCGAACCTTTACAGACTTCTTCTTCGAGAACCACAATTACTCTTGGTCTCTGAAGAAATTGACACCTAACCGTCTAGAGAGTTCGCAGCTCTCAAGAGTAATAGGCGGAGCATACTGGACTTAGATTCGAGTGATGCTGAACCACTATCTAATTTTTTGGCTCTGGGGTTTTCTCTCGGTGGATTTTAAACTCAAATCTATCGGAGAGGGGGTTGCTCAACAATCTTCTCAGAATCAAACGGAGCAGCCACCGGACAACGCCGGTGCGGGGTGGCTATTTATAGCCGCAGCCTTCCCTGATGGGAAAAGACCATTTTGGACACGCGGTCCAGCCAATGGCCAACCGACACGTTCACAACGGTCGGATTTTTAAGACCAACGGTAACATTACTTGAGGAGCAAGTAATGCTAACTCCTCGGTCAGAGACAAATCTCTCGCAGCGAAGAAGATCACAGTCTCTTGCTGGCAAGTATTTGCTCGGAACACAAAGAGATTTCTCTCGCAACTTTCATAGGATTTGGGTTTAGCATCAGCGAATCAAGTCTTCGAACGCTACACCCCTCTTAATAGTACGGTGGTCCTATGACTCAATAAAGAGAAAAGAAACAACGAAATGAATGCTACGTCTTCGCTTCGTCTTCAATCTTCTCGGAAGCAGTCATATTCTTCGGACGAGCACCGAATCAATTGCTTCGTATCAGCAAATTTTGAGGGGTCACTCTTGTCGTCATAATCTTCGGTGATAACCTTCACTGCTACGCAGGGAATATTCTTCGGAGTTTGAATCCAAACTCCTCTTGACTCCAGGGACCTGTTACTCTGTGTGCACTAGCAAACACATTAGTCCCTCACTGTTTGTCAACAATCTCCAAAACATAAGGAGGCAAACTATTGCACCAACAGTAGTTCTACTGAAAACAACGTCAGTCCGGGTTAGTTTCATTCAAATCATGCAAATTAGAGTCCAAAACAAGAGCAAAAGTGTTTGGAAAAGTAGATACGATGGAGACGTATCAATGGTGCGGTGCCAGGCAGATCACTGACATCTTCATCCATGTCGGTTGCCTCCTCGGAGGCGTAGTCCAGTACGTCGGTTAAATCCTCGGCTGTAGTGACTAGGTGGGTGGTGGGTGGGATGTAAATTTCCCTGTCATCGGCTTTACATCCGATCCGGTCATAGACCGAAGACTGGCCGTCCAAAATCCTAAGACTCTGGATTCGGTCTAGAATCTTGTTTAAAAGCGAGAGGTCTGCCGGGCCCATCTCTTGACAGTAGGCGGGGCTAACTTGCATATGCTCGACGAAGTGTGTGACACAACTTCGGAGCGTGGTTCAGCCAGGGCAAGGGCCTGGTCTGATGCTGAGGTGGTCAGATCCAAACTCGAGGCCGGTTCCGAAGTCTGACCTAATCCGAGGTTTGGATCTGACGTCGGTGGAGCTTTCCAACCGATCTGGCATCCACCCCGAGAGGGCAAGATCACCACGGGTGTCGGCAGTATACTCCCAACTTCCAAATCTGATGATCTGATCTGGGGTGAAGTTTTCGACGCGGTCGAGGTGGCCGGTTGAGTCAGCATGAAGACGATGCTACCGAACGCAAAAAGTTGGTCGAGGACAAATATGTCGCCGCAGCCGATGTCCCTGTTGATCTGAAGACGAGACATTGATCCTTTTTGACCACACAGTGGGACCTGCATGGTCCACCAATGTCGGTCCTAAAACCGGCGGATCTCGGGTAGGGGGTCCCGAGCTGTAGGTCTAGGAACAATGGTAACAGGGGACTAAGGGAGACGATGTTTACCCAGGTTCAGGCCCTCTCAAAGAGGTAAAACCCTACGTCCTGCTTTGATTGTATTGATGTGATGGAGTACATAGTACAAGATGATCTACCTCGAGATCGTATGATTGTGTTCTAAACCCTAAGGCTGGTAATCGTGCCTCTAAAGACAAAACCCCTTGGCTTATATATGCACCGGGGGTACCTAGTTTAGACGCATGGTCGGTTGCTAACGCGCGGGCTATAGAGCAATCCTTGAAGTACACACCAATTCTTCAGAGGTTTCCATCTTGGTTACGCCGAGGCTCATAGCTTCGGTAGTCCTTCCTTTTACTGATCGGCGGGCCCTAAGCACGGCCCATGGACTGTGGGCTGTATAGGTCAGCAACCCTTAGTCCAGGACACCATCAACAAGGCCTCTAGTTCTCTGAATTGGGGTGCCACAACTCTAATCCAAGATGATGTAGGGTGAAACCCTAGGTGGTGATCTTCTTCACACTTGGAGGTGGGAAAGGGGGAAATCAAGAGGAATCACGAAAGAGGAACACTCAATTGACAAGATCCAAGGTCACACATCCACTAAATCCACAAAACGTACAAGGATTGAGATCCAAATCCAACAAAAGGAAAGTAAAATAGGTAGATAGTTGATCCGTCTCCAACGTATCTACTTTTCCAAACACTTTTTCTCTTCTTTTGGACTCTAATTTGTATAATTTTAATGAAACTAACCCGGATTGACGTTGTTTTCAGCAGAACTACCTTGGTGTTCTTTTTTTGTGAAGAAATAAAAGTTCTCAGAATTGGGCAAAATTTTACGGAGAATTATTTCAGAATATATAAAAAATACTGGCGAAAAGATCTACTGGAGGGGGCCACCACAGAGCCACAAGCTCAGGTGGCGCCCCCCCCTAGGGCGTGCCATCTAAGCTTGTGGGCCCCTCGGTGCTCCGTTTTCCCTACCTCCAAGTACATAAGTATTGTCTTTCCAGGAAAAAAATCAGAGAGAAAGTTTCATCGTGTTTTATGATACGGAACCGCCGCCACCTCCTGTTCTTCATCGAGAGGCCCGATCTGGAGTCTGTTTGGAGCTCCGAAGAGGGCAAATCGTCGCCGCCATCATCAACAACCCCATGAAGCTCACCACTGGGAGTGAGTAATTTCATCATAGGCATACTGGAGGTAGATGGAGATGGATGAGATTCGTCATGTAATCGAGTCAATTTGTTAGGGCTTGATCCCTAGTATCCACTATGTTCTGAGACTGATGTTGCTATGACTTTGCTATGCTTAATGCTTGTCACTAGGGCCTGAGTGCCATGATTTCATATCTGAACCCTTTATGTTATCATGAATATATTTGAGTTCTTGATCCTATCTGCAAGTTATATGCACCTGTTATTGTTCTGAACCGCAGACCCCAAGGTGACAATAATTGGGATACTCTCCGGGGATGACTGTAATTTGAGGAGTTCATGTATTCACTATATGTTAATGCTTGGTTCTGGTTCTCTATTAAAAGGAGCACCTTAATTATCCTTAAATTTCCATTAGGACCCCGCTGCTACAGGAGGGTAGGACAAAAGATGTCATGCAAGTTCTTATTATAAGCACGTATGACTATATGCGGAATACATGCCGACATTTAGTTGATGAATTGGAGCTATTGTGTATTGCTCTAGGTTGTGAATGTTACATGATGAATTTCATCCAAATATCCATCGCTACTCCATGCCTATGCTTTGCTCATATTGTCTTTGCTAAGTTACCACTATTGCTGCTACTGTTCCAACTGCTACTGTTACCGTTACTATTACTATTGCTACTGTATCACTGCTATCAAAACTATCATATTACTGTGCTACTAATACTTTGCTACAGAGAAATAACTTCTCAGGTGTGGTTGAATTGACAACTCAACTACTAAGGCTTACAAATATTCTTTGGCTCCCCTTGTGTCAAATCAATAAATTTGGGTGAAATACTACCCTCGAAGGCTGTTGTGATCTCCTATACTTGTGGGTCATCAAGACTATTTTCTGGCACCATTGCCGGGGAGCATAGCTCTATTTATTAAGTTTACTTGGGAGTTAATTATCTGCTGATCACAATGAAGAATCTAAAGACTCTAAGACCAAAATCATGCCCTCTAAGACGAGGGGCGGTAAGGAACTGTTAACTAGCTCTGCACTAGATTCACCTTCTGTTTTGAGTCGACTTGCGACACCACCACCCTCTATTCAATCTGATATGTCGCAAGTAATAGACACTACTTCTGCTATTGATGAAACTCATGATGATGCTACTACTTTGTTTGATGAAACTGTGCCACTAGGCGAATTTCTTGATGCTCAAATTGCTAAAGCTAAAGAATTTGAAAATGATGAATCACCTGCTAAACCTAGCACTCCTACTAGAACTAAGATGCTTGATATACCTGAAGGTTATGTTATGGATGGGGAGATTGCTAAGGAATTTCTTGCTTGTAAAGATAGAGAGGACCTTAAAAATCTAATGAATAGACTAAAAGAAAACGCAAAAATGAAATGACAAATACGATCCTAAGTTTACAACCTCTCCTATCTTTGTTACTGATAAGGATTATGAATTCTTTGTTGATCCTGAACTTATTACTTTGGTAGAATCCAATCCTTTACATGGTTATCAATCTGAAACTATTGTGGCACATCTCACTATAGTGAATGATATTGCCACCCTGTTTGCTCAAGAGGAAAAGATTCGCTATTACTATATTCTTAAATTGTTTCCTTTCTCACTAAAGGGTGATGCTAAAGATTGGTTTAATACTCTTGCTCCTAGTTGTGTGCGTAGTCCCCAGGATATGATTTATTACTTCAATGAAACATATTTTCCTGCTCATAAGAAACAAGCTGCCTTACAGGAAATATATAACTTTGTGTAACTTGAGGAAGAGCATCTCCCTCAAGCTTGGGGGAGGCTTCTCCAATTATTAAATGATTTGCATGTTCATCCTCTTAAGAAGAATGAAATACTTGATATCTTTTATAATGGACTAATCGATGCTTCTAGGGACTACCTAGATAGTTGTGTTGGTTGTGTTTTCAGAGAACGAACTGTTGAACAAGCTCGGGAATTATTGAATAACTTATTGAGAAATGACGATGATTGGACACTTCATGAACCACCACCTAAGCCAACTCCGAAGAAAAGGGGTATTCTATTCCTTAGTCCAGAAGATATGCAAGAAGCAAAGAAATCTATGAAGGAGAAAGGTATTAAATCTGAAGATGTTAAAAATCTACCACCTATTGAAGAAATACATGGACTCGATGTCCCGACACAGGTAGTAGAGTTAAAATCTCTTCATAGGTTTGATGAGGGTGATATTCCCTATAATAAATCTCCAAGTCAATGCTTAGATGAATTTGATAATTTTATTGTTAAGCAAGAAAACTTTAATAGGCAAGTAAGTGATCAATTGAAACATAATGCTATTATGATTGAATGCTTGAGTGATTTGATGTTTAGAATTGCTAATGATGTTAAAGGTCTATGTAAACATTCCTCTATGGTTCACACTCAGCTAGAACAAGTTTCAAAATCACAGAATGAATTGCTTAAGGAAATGAACAATAAACTCAATGATCATGTTGTTAGAGTAATGACTAGAGGTGGAAGAATGACTCAGGAACCTCTGTATCCTGAGGGTCATCCTAAAAGAATTGAACAATATTCTCAAAGAATTAATGACGATGCACCTAGTTCACCTAAGAAGAAGAAGAAGAAAAAGAATAAGGATAAAACTTTGCATGCTTCTAGTGAACCTGTCATAGAAAAACCTTCTGAGAATCCTAATAATGTTTCTATTTATGATGCTGAGACACAATCTGGTAATGAGCATGTACCTAGTGATAATGATAATGATAATGATGATGCCAATAATGATCATATTGATACTCCACTAGATGATAATAAAGAATCTGATAATGAAATAGAAATAGAACCTGAAATTGAGCTTGATGACCCACCTCCTAAGAATAAAAGATATAATAAAAGAGACTTTGTTGCTAGGAAACATGGTAAAGAAAGAGAACCATGGGTTCAAAAACCTATGTCTTTTCCTAGTAAAGCTTTAAAAACTAAAGATGAAGATGCTTTCAATCGCTTTGTTGAATTACTTAGACCTTTATTTCTCCAGTACCTTTGACTGATGCTATGAAAATGCCTCCTTATGCTAAGTATATGACAGATATTGTTACTAATAAAAGGAAAATACCTGAGGCTGAAAGTTCTACCATGCTTGCAAATTATTCCTTTAAAGGAAAAATACCTCAGAAGCTAGGAGATCCAGGAATACCCACTATACCATGCTCTATTAAGAATAATTATGTTAAAACTGCTTTATGTGATTTAGGAGCTGGTGTTAGTGTTATGCCCTTCTCTTTATATAAAGGACTTGACTTGAGTAAGTTGACACCTACTGAAATTTCTTTGCAAATGGCTGACAAATCAACTGCCATACCTGTCGGTATTTGTGAGGACGTTGCTATTGCTAACATTACTATCTTGACGGACTTTGTTATTCTTGATATGCCCGAGGACGACAACATGTCGATTATCCTTGGAAGACCTTTTCTAAATACTGCAGGGGCTGTTATTGATTGTATTAAAAGCAATGTCACTTTTCATGTTAATGGCAATGAGCATACGGTATATTTTTCGAAGAAGATGAATAAAGTAAATAGTCTCAATTCTATTGAAAAAGTTATGACTATCACTATCGGAGGTTTTGAATTTCCTCTTCCCGTTGAGGTAACTTAGTGCAATACAAAAAATTCTTCGGTTTTATGCCACTGGGAAATGGTTTGTTAATAAGACCTGATCAACCTTGTTAATGAATTCTTTTCGAGAAGCATAGAGACGATGAATTCCGTAAGCTCAACTTTCTGTAACTTTAGTTTATCCTCTGTCATATTTAGTTTCGAATAAATTTTAATGCATTAGCATGCCATGATTATCCTGTTTTCTGAATTATCCATGCAATAAAAATGTCTCGAAAATAAAAGTTCTCAGAATGCCCTGAAAATGTAGTATGATTTTTTGTGGAATATATAAGAATTTTTGGCACTGAACATAACCCAAGGGGGTGCACCAGTGAGCCACAAGCTCAGGTGGCGCGCCTGCCCCCCTGGGCGCGCCATGTGAGCTTGTGCGCTCCACAGGGCCCCACTCACTTAGTGCACTTGCCCACTTCTTCTTCTTCCTCCAGAAAAAATCATGCTTGCTCCCATTCCCGTGTTCTTGCTCATTTTCGTGTCATTTTCGATCTCTTTGCTCGGAGCTCCGTTTCTGAAACTGTTCGGAGGAATTGCTCCTTGGTATGTGACTCCTCCGATGGTCCAATTAGTTTTGTTCTAGTGGTTTATATTTTGCATATTTTGCTGATGTAGATGACCATGAATATGAGCTTGCATGTTGAATTCACTTGGTTCTAAGTAGTTTTGATGCATGATATAGTCTCTAGGCACTTGTGGGAGTAGTTACTACCAATTTTTTAGTTTTGTTCACCTCTTATGTGTGGCCTAAAAATTTCAGAAATTTTTCAGAGAAGAGAAAATGCTTAGGAGGTTCTTGAGGGGCTCTTCAAGCCGGGGTTCCGCGGAAACTCCAGAGGAAAGGCCCAAATACAACCTTCCTCGTGAATCCGAGGTGCGGCCATGCGAATGGTCATGCAATACGTTCATGGGAGAAGCGGGTTTTCAACAGGATTTCTATCAATTGGTGGAGAATGCTGGACTCACCTCCTTCCTCGCAGATAAGTGTGATCGGTATATACTCCTCACCAATACTTTTGTGCAAAATTTCAGATTCATGTCTAGAAGGGATGTGCCTACCGTATCATTTCATGTTTATGATAAAACCTTCAAGATATCTCCTGCTCAGTTATGTCACATTTGCAAAATTCCTAATGAGGGTAATGTACTAGAACCACATACTAGTGATTCTGAGGATTTTGTGCATGAGGTAACAGCGGGAGAGAGTAGAGGAGTCTCCAAGGCTAGAGTTGCTAGTTTATATTTTTCCCGTTATGCGCTACTTTGCTTTATTTGCCGGGAGATGTTTGACTGGTAGGTGGGAGAGTGGAACACTTAGCTCACCTGATCATGCTATTTTGCGTTGTGCACTTTCCAGTGACAGGACTTTTTGTTTGGGAGCTATCATGGCACGCCGTATGCACACTAACCGATCTAAGGGTGTTATTTATGGTGGTATTTATGCTACTCGTCTCGCTAGGCATTTTGAGGTCGATATCAGATATAGCGAGGATAGTCTTTTACCTAGCAAATATTTGGACTATGAGAGCATGAAAGAGCATGATTTTATTAATAAGGGTGACCCTCGCTTTCAGTATAACTTGGTGTCTAGCCAGGGTACCCGTGAGATTATTACCTTGCCTGCACCTTCGTTGTTTGATCTCTCCAGTGGTAGGTACACTATCATGCCAGAGGACATTATTGCTTACTGGATCCATATAGCAGCACCGGCACCAGTCCACCAGTGGGAGCCTCAGCAGCCTCAGTATTTCCTTGGACCGGATGGATTCTTTCAGTGGCCATAGACCAAGTTAGGCCAAAAGCCAAAGCTTGGGGGAGTACGTATTCTCACCGACATTTCATTCATGTATCACATATTCATTGCACTTGTCGGTGTTCATTGTTTCCTCTGTTTATTCGCAATCGCTTTTATTTGTTTCTTTTGTGAGTTTGAAAACCTTCGGAAATCCAAAAAATTGTTTCTCGCTTCTTTTTGGTTTTTCTTTCTCGTTTAGTTAGTTCGTAGTAGTAAAAGAAAACCCAAAAAGATTTCTCGTTCTTCTTTTGTTTGTTGGGAGTTCTTTGATGTAAATAGTTTTTCTTGCTTTTCGTTTTCCTTTCTTTCATTTGCTTCCTTCAGAAAATTAAAAACTCCAAAAATATTTCAGTGTGTTTCTCTGAATTTATTTTTCTTTTCTTGAGTCGTCGTAAGGAGAAGACTTCATAAGAATTGTCAAGTGGCTCTTTTATGCTTTATTGTTGATCTAATGAAAGGCCAATGTTTCCTTGTCGTCTCCTTTGAATAAAGTGTTTGCAGATTTTAGCTTAGTCCACGGCACGCTTGCACTATTATTATTATTTTCACATCATTCGGTCGTGCAAGTGAAAGGCAATAATGACGATAATCTAATGAAGTGACTATGGTGAAGAAAAGCTGGTATGAACTCTTCTTGTTTTTGTTTTTGTTTTTGTTTTTGTAAATATGTTTAACTCGGTATTCTTTATTCAGCATATTATGAGTGAACATGTTTGTGACGACAATTAGAGATTATAGTTGCTCATGCCATGCTTAAGTAGCTAGGAGTGGATAATATATTATCTTGTGTGTCAACATACATTAAAATAATTATGATGTAGTATGTTAGGATGGTATCCTTCTCTGAAGAATTCAAGTGGCTTGACTTGGCACATGTTCACGCATGTAATTGATTCAAACCCAATATAGCCTCTATGATATTTATGTTCAGAGTGTTTATAACCTAACCATGATCATGTTCAATGTTAATTATTCGCAATGCATGATTATGACCGTTGTCGCTCTCTAGTTGGTCGCTTCTCAATTTATTTGCTAGCCTTCGCCTGTACTAAGCGGGAATACTGCTTGTGCATCCAAATTCATGAAACCCAAAGTTGTGCCAAAAGAGTCCACCATATCTACCTATATACGGTATCTACCTATATATGGTGCCACCCCTAGTCCTTCCAATAAACATCTGTTTTGTGTGCCCGTACTGCTCATGGAGCGACGGGGCGGTCAATATCTTCCATGCTAAGTGTGTTTAACTCGCGACGAGAGTTTATTCGCTCATCAACTTTGAGGGAGGCTGGTAACAGGGATGCCCAGTCATGTTTGCTTCATAAAAAAAACTTCCCCTGGATAGTTGATTGTTGGAGGGCACCCGAGGATTCGGCTAGCCATGGATTGTGTTTGTATGGTTGTGGGGGAGTAAAACCTTTTTCTTTTGGGAACTGCCATTAATGTGTTTAGCATGGAAGATATTGAAATCCTTTGTCGTGACGTTGATAGGAAAAGCACACCACTCAAAATGTATTCATATCTGTTTTAGCTCTGAGCTCTGGCACCGCTGCAAATCTCTACTTCCCTCTATGAAGGGCCATTCTATTTACTTCATGTTATTTACTTTTATTGTTGAGTCATCACCTTCTAATTCAAGCACCAACTCTGAGAGCACTATTGTCATTCTTAGTTTAACATGCATTGAGTGTAGTTAATGTTGGATGTGAGCATGACTAGATGTCTTCTACCCTGAATTACAATGTTTAGTCACTGCTTGAACTTCGGAGGTGCTCTGCATTTATGTTTTGCGGTCTCAGAAAGGACTAGCGAGATACCATACTATCATATTATATCATGGTTATTTTGACGAACTATTGGCAATTGAGATATATTATTATTGCTCGCTAGTTGATTATGACATTGCCATGGGTAAATGTGAGTTCTAAGGGTCATCATTCACATGGTTAGTTCATGATCTTTGCTGAAAACTTGATTGCTAGTTAAGCTTATATACGGCAACAGAAACAAAAGAGTTTGTAAAAAAAACTCTTTGTCACTTTCAGTTTATCAACTGAATTGCTTGAGGACAAGCAATGAGTTAAGCTTGGGGGAGTTGATAGGTCCCCAACGTATCTACTTTTGCAAACACGTTTGCTCTTGTTTTGGACTCTAGTTTGCATGATTTGAATGAAACTAACCTGGACTGATGTTGTTTTCAGCGGAACTACCTTGGTGTTGTTTTTTCTGCAGAAATAAAAGTTCTCATAATTAGACGAAATTTTACGGAGAATTATTTCAGAATATATAGAAAAATGCTGGCGAAAAGATTTATTGGGGGGCACCACAGAGCCACAAGCTCAGGTGCCCCCCCCCAGGGCGTGCCACCTGAGCTTGTGGGCCCCTCGGTGCTCCGTTTGCCCTACCACCAAGTCCATAAGTACCGTCTTACCGAGAAAAAAATCAAAGAGAAAGTTTTATCGTGTTTTACGATTCGGAGCCGCCGCCACCTCCTATTCTTCATCGGGAGGCGTGATCTGGAGTCCGTTCGGGGCTCCGGAGAGGGCAAATCGTCGCCGCCGTCATCAACAACCCTTCTTCATCAACAACCTCATGATGCTCACCACCGGGAGTGAGTAATTTCATCATAGGCATACTAGAGGTAGATGGAGCTAGATGAGATTCGTCATGTAATTGAGTCAATTTGTTAGGGCTTGATCCCTAGTATCCACTATGTTCAAAGATTGATGTTGCTATGACTTTGCTATGCTTAATGCTTGTCACTAGGGCCCGAGTGCCATGATTTCATATCTGAACCCTTTATGTTATCATGAATATATTTGAGTTCTTGATCCTATCTGCAAGTTATATGCACCTGTTATTGTTCTGAACCGCAGACACCAAGGTGACAATAATTGGGATAATCTCCGGGGATGACTGTAATTTGAGGAGTTCATGTATTCAATATGTGTTAATGCTTTGTTCCGGTTTCTATTAAAAGGAGCACCTTAATTACCCTTAGATTTCCATTAGGACCCCGCTGCCACGGGAGGGTAGGACAAAAGATGTCATGCAAGTTCTTATTATAAGCACGTGTGACTATATACGGAATACATGCCTACATTTAGTTGATGAATTGGAGCTATTGTGTATCGCTCTAGGTTGTGACTGTTACATGATGAATTCCATCCAAATATTCATCGCTACTCCATGCCTACGCTTTGCTCAAATTGTCTTTGCTAAGTTACCACTATTACTAATACTGTTCCAGCTGCTACAAAACCGCCACTATTACCGTTACTGTTACTATTGCTATTGTTACCACTGCTATCAAAACTATCATATTACTGTGCTACTAATACTTTGCTGCAGAGAAATAACTTCTCAGGTGTGGTTGAATTGACAACTCAACTGCTAAGGCTTATAAATATTTTTTGGCTCCCCTTGTGTCGAATCAATAAATTTGGGTGAAATACTACCCTCGAAGACTGTTGTGGTCCCCTATACTTGTGGGTCATCAATAGTTCTTCCCAAATCTCTATGGGAAGTGGGGCCTTGTATCCAAGTTGGATCTGCCCTTAGAGGGGCCGTGTATCATCTAGGGATCTTCTCACATTGAGGCCTTGATCTCCATGGGAGAGGTAGGTAAGGAGAAAAGCTCTCTAGTTCATCTCATATGCCTTGCTAATCCTAAAATGGAGGTAGGGATGAGTATTTATAGTCTAGAGGCATGAAGGGGAACATGGGCCTCGGCCCGAGTCACAGCACGCACGCAGGCCGAAAGTTTCGGGGCAGGTTCCGGGCTAACCAAAGAGTTTGCACACCCGGGAGCTGCTTCAGGGCGTGGAGGGCATAGGTTCCGGGGGGTTCTGGGCTATCCAGAGAGTTTGCACACTCGGAAGCCGATCCTGGGCATCGGGGCGGGAAGTTCCGGGTTGGCCTGGAAGTTCCGGGGTATTCTCGGCCTTCTTCTTGACGCTTGTCGTTCCTTCCTCGTCAGCTCCTTCTCCCTCAACTCTTGGTTCCACGGGGCGGTTGTCGTACCTAAGCACACATAGCATCTCTGTTTGAGGTAGTAGCCATGTCTCGAGCGAATCAAAGGGAAGCTCAATAAGGAGAGAGTTAACCTCGATTTCGATAGCTCTTGCACGAGATCTTGTTATCGGTTCACTTGAGTCTTGGGTGATGATGGAATGTCTATGGGGATGACCGTAGGATGCTCCGCATCAAGACCTCACTATGACAAGAAATAAAATATATCCATGTGTGTCAAGAGAAATCATCTATAAAGATAATATAGTAGCGATGACCTTCCTTCGAGGCAAAGGGAGATGGACCCCAGACATCAGAGTGAACAATTTTGAAAGGACGCTGAGACACAGTCTCGCTATGAGGATAAGGTAACTAGACCTGTTTATCGAGCCGACAACCCTAACAGTTTAAAGACACACTGCCAGAGACGGATCCAAGAAGACCACGTCGAACTAAGGATGATAGACGAGAGCCACACAAGTGACCAAGGCGATGATGCCACTTCTGAAAAGAGCTGGTAGACAAGGCAATAGAGGCGGAAAGACTGGCGGCGGTGGCAACGGAGGGAAGGTGAAGCCAGTCAAGCTCCCAGAGACCCTGGGAGTCACGGCGCCGAGGGCCAGCACCAAGGAAAGCACCAGTGTGACGGTCCAGAATAGAACAAGAGTCAAAGTCGAGAATGACCCTACAACCAGAGTCAACAATCTGACCAGCAGAAACAAGCTACATGGTAAGTCGAGGAACATGAGCAACATCAGGGACATGAAAAGGTGAAGTGCTAATAATGCCTCGGACAGTAACTGAGAGAGAGGTGCCATCAGCATTAAGAACATGAATAGGAGAGTCGAGAGATCGAATAGATGATAAGGTGGATGAATTGAAAAGATGCCCCAGTATCAAGAATCCACGGAGATGTACCTGCCTATGTAGCAGGTGGTCTCACAATGTCAGAAGAGTCGGTAGCAGAACCAGCAGAACCTGTCGATGGAGAAACGGAAGATGCATCTAGCAGGCATCGCAGTCACGTAATCTCCTGCTCGGTCAAGGGCTCAACTAAACAGGTCAACGTAGATGTACCAGGCAATCAGGGGCGGGCCCAGGAATTGAGGACTGTGCACTACTAGGGAAAACCCTAGTAGTAGCGTGGGGTTTTCGCCTAGCAGTAGCGCGGGCACCCGCGCTACTGCTAGGGCGCTACAGCTAAACTTTAGCAGTAGCGCTGGGTTGACACGCGCTACTACTAATTCAGTTAACAGTAGCGTCCTTCTGCACCAGCGCTACTACTAAGTAGTAGCAGCGTGGGCTTCACCCCGCGCTACTACTATTCATCTGTATTTCATTTCTTTCATTTTATACTGTATTTATACATCGTTATACAATTTTTGATATAGTAGCAATTAAGAGATTGTTATATCAATATGATCATGATGAGTTATTATATCATTGGGTGGAAGAAACACAGATTAGATTCATGTGGATGGATCCAAAGTGACCAAAAGTTGGATTAGTAGGACGATCCTACTAATCCATATTTTGGTCACTTTGGATCGATCCAAAGTGACCAAAAGATGGATTAGTAGGATCGTCCTACTAATCCAACTTTTGGTCACTTTAGATCTATCCACATGAATCTAATCCACGTTTCTTCCACCCAATGATATAATAACTCATCATGATCATAATAACTCATCATCATCATATTCATATAAGAACTCATACATCATCATCATAATAATAACAACTCATCATCATAGTCATATAAGAACTAGCTCATCATTCTAGCACAATGTAGCACATAACTCATCATCATCATCATCATGATAACAACTCATCATCATCATCATCATCATAGTCATAACCAACACTAGCTAATTTTTGTTAGCACATGATGAGTACGTAAAACCTATGACGTGCTACTCTCTCGAAGGTAAAATAGCATAAAACAGGTTAACCCCTGAATCTCCATTATGGAGAATACAGATCAACCTGTCTCCCATTTGTGGGCTGCGCTTCATGTTGCCCCCAAGTAGTTCCCTGCGATCATTCAGAACTTTTCTCCAGTCTTTGATTGTGAGGACTTCATCTCTTCAAGAAATCGTGTATGCACTGCGGTGACACATAGGCCAACTTGGCCGTAAGCTAATAATGTTCATGTCACCTTTCATATCCATAAGACGAGGCACACAATCTGGCGGGAGTTTCTGTTGAAGAACAATAATAACATACTTAGCAAAATGTAGTTTAGCTTAAGAAGAATGTATGCAAAAGATGCACTGGTGACATAATAGGAAAAATCTTACCATGATATCTCGATGGATGTTACCGTAGTTCAACTCGTGGACTAGTGGCACGTATTGATCATAACTTGGAGGAATATGATGACTCGTCTTAAAAGTCTCAACATCATTAATCCATGAAACAAAATGATTTATCTCCTCGCAAGTTAGTTCAGACCCATAAGTGTAGTAGGTTTTGTCTACTACGTTCCGTACATTTCTTGAAGAATGGAAATAAGCTGTCAACTATTTTTAAATAAACAATATAAATTACTTAATAAATATGTTTGAGAAACTCACATAGAGGTAGAACTGGAAGCGTATCAACATCGACCCAAATGTTGATATTATCTTCAATGTCATCTTCAGGGCGAATATCGAAGGTGACATGCATACCCTCCTAAAAACCATACGCCTTGCATAGTGCTATCCAATTCGAGCAACCAAAATGGGAGTAGGTCACCGCATTGTATAGCTTTACGGCAAAAGCGTAACCATGTTGGGTCCTGAGGTGAACTCTCTTTCTCTCCTTATTCTCATGATCTTCAAAATCCAGCTTCTCCAAGACATAACATCTTGCATGGCAGGGGATGCACTAGTCGAATTGTAAAAAAACGGAAATTACACGTTGAAGCAAAGAAGCAGAAGTCATGCTTAATTACGAAAAAAGACTTGTCGTCGTTGCGTACCGTACAAACATCGAAGGTCTCGTCGAGCTTAATAGTGAAGCGCCGACCGTCTTCCAGGTGAGGCCTGTCGCACAGACCCTGGTCGTCGCTACAGTAGTCGCACTCAGGGATCCTATCGTCGTCAGACATTTCCTATGTTCATAATTCAAAGATTAAAAATCGATCGACGGTAATTACCAGTTACATATATGGAGCAATGACATAAAAAATGGCCTATGTTCTGCCGGAATGTCGATTAATTCCGTTCCGGCAAATCACGGGCACTCGATATTTCCTACTTTCTAGCACAAGTCATGCCAAAATTCACAAAAAAAATCGGCATGACCTTTGCTAAAAACAGGACATATCAAGCACCTGAAATTTGCCGGAACAGAAATGAATCAACATTCCAGCAAAACATAGGCCACTCGGAGTTTCTCTGCAAACAATAAAAGCCAAGATAGCATTTGGGCAAGCACATACACAAGCTAGTACTACACATCACTACTCCACATATTACATTTCCAAATATACCATATTTACTCACTAGACGACTGTCGAGGATGCCGGTGATCTTCTGGGTGTCGTCGAGCGGCACGTCGGTGATCTTCCCTGCAAACAAATAAAATAACTATGTGAGCTATGCTTGTTATGCTACCAAATCTCCAAATGGCTAGTTAACAACAACCTATGAAAATATCCAGTTTGATTCCTAATAAAAATTTCTACTATCTACAATTTCATTCCTAAACCCTAGAAAAATGCCCTAATTTTTTTACCTACTGTCTACTTCTTGAACCCTAGAAAAATTCCAACTAAACTCTACCAACTAAATATAACTTAGAGTTTGATTGCTGAAATATATTTGAAAATATAGCATGAACCCTAAATTCTACCAACTAAATTGAAAATTCTATGAACTAATTTCTACAAACTAAATATAACTTAGAGTTTGATTGCTGAAATATATTTGAAAATATACCATGAACCCTAAATTCTACCAACTAAATTAAAAATTCTATGAACTAAATTCTACCTACTAAATTCAGTAAACTACAAACTAGAAACTATAAAGTAGAAATTATTAACTAATTTAGTTAAATGAGGGAGCTAGGAGGGAGGAGAGGAGGAGGGAGGAGGAAGTAGTGCGGCGGCTGGAGAGGAGAGAGTGAGGAGGAGAAGGGAGGAGGGCGGCGGCTGGAGAGGAGAGAGGGAGGAGGAGGAGGGAGGAGGGGCGACGGCTGGAGGAGGAGGGAGGAGGTGCGGCGGCGGCAAGAGGAGGAGGGCGGCAGCTGGGCCGGGCGTGCTCACCTAGGCGTAGGCATGGAGGAGGAGGAGGTCGCAGAGGGCCCCGGGGCTCGGGGGTTGATGGCGAGGCAGCGGAGGTCGCCAGGGCTCGGAGGACGGCGGCAATGCGGCGATGGCGGGAGGAGCACGCTGTCGACAGTGAGAGGGAGAGAGAGTGAGTGAGGAGAGTGAGCGCGCAGAGGAGAGGAAGAGGATAAGGCTGGCGTAGCAGCAGCGCGGGCCAGGGACCAACGCTACTGCTAAGCGATATAGCTATAGCGCGTGTCAGGGACGCACGCTACTGCTAAGTGGGGCCCACCAGCTGGCAGAGTGCAAACACAGTTGCAGCGCGGGTCGAAGAACACGCGCTACTGCTATCCTTTTAGCAGTAGCGAGGGTTCTGCTGGCAGCGCTGCTACTATAGGCAGTCCCATGGGTACGGTTGGGACCATTTATCAGCAGCGCAGGTTTGCATGCCGCCGCTACTGCTATATTATTACATGTAGCGCTGGTCAGCGACCCGCGCTACTGCAAAGTAGCAGTAGCGCATGACCTTTACCCCACGCTACTGTTAAGACTCTACCTATAAGGTATTTCCTAGTAGTGGTGTATTCAAAATTCAAAAACTTTTTTTGGAGGCCTATAGCCTTCCTTTTGGCGAGTATAACCAATTATAGCAGCATATTGTAATAGTTCTAAGCTATATAAAAGATATCGCATAATATATTATATTAATAAAAATTGATAATAACTTGGTATTGTTCAACATGTGAAAGTCAAAATTGTTCAACATATAGAAGTAAAAATTGTTTAACATATCGTAGCAGAATCTAAGATATATAGAAGATAGAAAATAGCAAATGATAAGAAACCTTACAAATTACAAGACAACTTTGCCATCCCCGATGCTTTGAAAATGAGTGATGATGTCCTCATCCTTAACTTGCATATTACAGCAAGAAAACCGTGCATGTACATGAATTCAGTTCAAGTAAGAATCAGCATAGAGAAGAGACCCCAATTTCAGAAGTCAAAGGATTAATACATCTAATTAACAGTTATACCTTCAATACTTCAACATGTGGTTGTGTCTTTGAGATTGAATCGATGCAGCCTGCTGCCCACTGCCACTTCAGGGATCAGAAGTTCAGAACTAGAGGGAGGCAGGGAACGATGGATGGATTCATCGCGACGTCACGCCGTGCACATGCGCGATCGTCGATCAGGTGGCGCGATGGCAACAACCCTAGCCGGCTGCCTGGCGGAGTGGACGCTCGCGTGCGAACTGCGATGCAAACAGAACGATCGATGCGGCGAAGGGTCGAAAAGATGTCGGTTCGTCTCTGCGTCAGAACTCATATCGGTCGATGGGATTTATTTATTTTGGCGATGATGGACGTGTGTGATGACCCACAAGTATAGGGGATCAATCGTAGTCCTTTCGATAAGTAAGAGTGTTGAACCCAACAAGGAGCAGAAGGAAATGACAAGCGGTTTTCAGCAAGGTATTTTCTGCAAGCACTGAAATTATCGGTAACGAGTAGTTTGATAGCAAGATAATTTGTAACAAGTGACAAGTAGCAATAGTAACAAAGAGTGCAGCAAGGTGGCCCAATCCTTTTTATAGCAAAGGACAAGCCGGAACGATCTCTTATAGTAAGTAAAGCGTTCTCGAGGACACATGGGAATTTCATCTAGTCACTTTCATCATGTTTGTTTGATTCGCGTTCACTACTTTGATAATTTGATATGTGGGTGGACCGGTGCTTGGGTGTTGTTCTTACTTGAACAAGCCTCCCACTTATGATTACCCCCTCTCGCAAGCATCCGCAACTACGAAAGAAGAATTAAGATAACTCTAACCATAGCATTAAACATATGGATCCAAATCAGCCCCTTACGGAATAGCGCATAAGCTAGGGTTTAAGCTTCTGTCACTCTAGCAACCCATCATCTAATTACTACTCCACAATGCATTCCCTTAGGCCCAAAGATGGTGAAGTGTCATGTAGTCGACGTTCACACGACACCACTAAGGGAATCAACAACATACATATCATCAAAATATCGTACGAATACCAAATTCACATGACTACTTATGACAAGACTTCTCCCATGTCCTCAAGAACAAAAGTAACTACTCACAAATCATATTCATGTCCAAGATCAGAGAGGTGTTGAATAGCATAATAGATCTGACCATATAATCTTCCGCCAAATAAACCAACTAGCATCAACTACAAGGTGTAATCAACACTACTAGCAACCCACGGGTACCAATCTGAGGTTTTGAGACAAAGATTGAATACAAGAGATGAACTAGGGTTTGAGATGAGATGGTGCTGGTGAAGATGTTGCTGAAGATTAGTCCTCCCACGATGAGAGGATCGCTGGTGATGTCGATGGCGACGATTTCCCCCTCCCGGAGGGAAGTATCCCCGGCAGAATCTCTCCGCCGGAGAGCAAAAGTGCTCCTGCCCAAGTTCCGCCTCGAGACGGCGGCGCACCGTCCCGAAAGTCTTCTCTATATTTTTTTCTAGGGCAAATGGACTTATATACCAGAAAATGGGGGCCAGAGGTTGGCTAGGGGCCCCACGAGGTACCAGGGCGCACCTGGGGGGGTGGCGCGCCCTGGTGCCTCGTGGGCACCTGGGTGGGCCCCTCTGGTACTTCTTGCTTCCAGTATTTTTTATTTATTCCAAAATAAATCTCCGTAAAATTTCAGCTCATTTGGAGATGTGCAGAATAGGTATCTCTGGCATAGCTTTTTCAGGTCCAGAATTCCAGCTGCCGGCAATCTCCCTCCTTGTGTAAATCTTGCATATTAAGAGAGAAAAGGCATTAGAATTGCTCCACAAAGTGTTATATTCATTAAAAACACTATAAATAACAGTAGCAAAACATGATGCAAAATGGACGTATCAACTCCCCCAAGCTTAGACCTCGCTTGTCCTCAAGCGAAAGCCGATATCGATAATCATGTCCACATGTTTAGAGAGAGAGGTGTCGATAAAAACAAAATACGGACATAGTAGCATCATGATCATTATTATAACAGCAATATTTATTATCATAAACTTCTCATGAGCAAGTAACAATTCATCACAACAATGGAGTATAAGGCATAAACTTTCTTGAAAACTAACAAACTATGTTCTCAGTCAACAATGCAATTGCAATTCATCATATTTTCAGGAAGGGTCTTATGTAAGAGCTATTTAGCAAGTCCACATACTCAACCATCATTTAGTCTTCTATGATTGCTAACACTCACGACATATATATGGAGCAAAAAAATTTAGCCGGACACATAGAAAGATAGGGGCTTGTGAGTTTGCCTCCCAACTTATTCACCTCAAGGGTGATGTCAACAATAATAACTCATGATCACTCGTATCCAACTGGATATATATGCCTAGATCTTTCCCCACCACATGATGCTTACAAAAGCGAAAAATAAAAAGGAAGTAGAGGAGAACACTATTGGCTCTTGCATAAAAAGTAAATACATAAAAGTAAAGGATAGGCCCTTCACAGAGGGAAGCAGAGGTTGTCATGCGCTTTTTGTTGTTGGATGCAAGAGCTCTTAATGCAAAGGAATGTCACTTTATATTGCCCCTTGTGATAGCAACCTTTATTATGCAGTCTGTCGCTTTTATTTCTTTACCATCACAAGTTCGTACAAAGCTTATTTCCCTTACAATAAAAGTTCAGACATATTTAGAGGCAATTTTTATTGCTTTTTGCACCGATGACAACTTACTTGAAGGATCTTATTCAATCCATAGGTAGATATAGTGGACTCCCATGACATGAAACTGGGTTTAAGGGTTTTGGATGCACAAGTAGTATCTCTACTTGGTGCGGATTTTTGGCTAGCAAAGATATTGGGCAAGCACCACATGTTGGAGGATCTATAACAATATAACTTCTATGTGAATATGAACAAACATAATTCATTACGTTGTCTTCCTTGTCCAACGTCAACAATTTGGCATAAAATACTTAATGGGGGCTCACAATCATAAAAGATGTCCAAGATAGTATATTTGCATGTGAATCTTCTCTTCCCTTATTAAATTTTTCATGAATTGCATCATTGACTAATGCTATGCTTGTTAACTTCCAATAAATTTTACCACTTATACTTTTCTTTATGTAATGTCATTACTTTCCATAAGATTAGCATATGATCTTTTTCATTATTTTCATTGCTAGGATTGGAACTTGAAAGTAAAGAAGCAAAAACTCAAACTACTCTTTATTATATAACTGTCAACTCGATTACATAGATAGATAGATCACACAACTAGCACTCAAAAATAGATCATACTAAACGTTTATTCAACTAGATCACAAAATAACTAAGGATCGAACTAAAATAGGTAAAGATAATAAAAGTGATGGTGATACGATACCGGGGCACCTTCCCCAAGCTTGGCACAAGCCAAGGGGAGTGCCCATACCCATGTGATCACGTTTCCTTCTTCGGTGATGGTGGCAATGAAGTGGCGAGCTTGTCTAGTTTACGTTTGAGGATGAAATTTTCCTCCCTCAAATCATCGACTTCTTGCTCAAGCATCAATACCTTTTTACATAATGCCTCCTTGCTTTCCTGCAGAAAACGGGACGGGATAAATTGGATCTTAGACTTGTTTACTGTGTTTGGGAGGATCGACTTCTTGAACTCCACATGCATATCTCCAGGTTGAGGTAGAGGGGCGTTGTCTTCATCCGAACTCGCTTCTTACGTCCCCTTTATGTTGGCATCTTGCTCCTCCTCATCGGACCATCCATAGGGGTCTATATCCCCATAGATCTTTGGATTTGCAACATAGTGTGATACGAAGCTCTCCCCATCTGAGTCTTGAGACGGCATACTTTCGGATTGTATCACATACCTCTTCCTTTTCAGGGTTCTGGAGTGTTCCGAAAGGTCTCTCTTATGTATTCCTCCGGTGTAATTGTTTCAATAATATTAGTTTCAACATTAATGGGAGAACCTGAAATATAGTGCTTAATTCTTTGCCCATTCACCACTCTCGGATTAGTGCCTTCGGAGTTGTTTATTTTGATGGCTCCGGAGCGATAAACTTCTTCGATGATATACGGTCCTTCCCATTTAGAGAGAAGTTTTCCTGCAAAGAATCTCAAACGAGAGTTGTACAATAGAACTTGCTCACCTACTTTAAATTCCCGTTTTTGAATTCTTCTATCATGCCACCTTTTAACTTTTTCTTTAAACAATTTGGCATTTTCATAAGCTTGGGTTCTCCATTCATCTAATGAGCTAATATCAAATAACCTCTTTTCACCGGCAAGTTTAAAATCATAATTTAGTTCCTTAATTGCCCAATATGCTTTATGTTCTAACTCAAGAGGTAAATGACATGCTTTTCCATAAACCATTTTATAAGGAGACATACCCATAGAATTTTTATAAGCAGTTCTATAAGCCCATAATGCATCGTCAAGTTTCTTAGACCAATTCTTTCTAGATCTATTGACGGTTTTTTACAAAATTAATTTTATTTCTCTATTACTCAATTCTACTTGACCACTAGTTTGAGGGTGATAGGGAGATGCAATTCTATGGTTGACATCATATTTAGCAAGCAATTTACGGAATGCACCATGAATAAAATGTGAACCACCATCGGTCATCAAATATCTAGGGACTCCGAACCTTGGGAAAATAACTTCTTTAAGCATTTTAATAGAAGTGTTATGATCAGCACTACTAGTTGGAATGGCTTCTACCCACTTAGTAACGTAATCAACAGCAACTAAAATATGAGTATACCCATTGGATTTAGGAAAAGGTCCCATAAAATCGAATCCCCAAACATCAAATGGTTTAATAGCAAGTGAATAATTCATAGGCATTTCTTGACGTCTACCAACATTACCAATTCTTTGGCATTCATCACAAGATAAGACAAACTTACGAGCATCCTTGAAAAGAGTAGGCCAATAAAAACCAGATTGCAATACCTTATGTGCAGTTCTGTCTCCCGCATGGTGTCCTCCATAAGCCTCGGAATGACACTTTCGTAGGATTTGTTCCTGTTCATGCTCAGGTATACAACGTCTAATAATACCATCTACTCCTTATTTATAAAGATGTGGGTCATCCCAAAAGTAATGTCTTAAATCATAGAAGAACTTTTTCTTTTGTTGGTATGTGAAACTAGGTGGTATGTATTTAGCAACAATGTAATTAGCATAGTCCGCATACCATGGAGTATTACGAGAAGCATTTATGACAGCTAATTGTTCATCGGGAAAATCATCATTAATAGGTAGTGGGTCATCAAGAACATTTTCCATTCTAGACAAATTATCTGCTACGGGATTCCCAGCTCCCTTCCTATCAGTAATATGCAAGTCAAATTCTTGTAGCAATAAAACCCACCTAATGAGTCTAGGTTTAGCATCTTTATTTTCCATAAGATATTTAATAGCAGCATGATCGGTGTGAACAGTTACTTTAGAATCAACTATGTAAGATCTGAATTTATCACATGCAAACACAACTGCTAGAAATTCTTTTTCAGTAGTAGCATAATTTCTTTGGGCATTGTCTAGAGTTTTACTAGCATAATGGATAACATTTAATTTCTTATCAACTCTCTGTCCTAGAACAGCACCAATAGCATAATCACTAGCATCACACATAATTTCAAAAGGCAAGTTCCAATCAGGTGGTTGGACAATAGGTGCAGTGGTTAAGGCTTTCTTAAGTGTTTCAAAGGCTTCTAGACAATCATCATCAAAAACAAATGGAACATCTTTTTGCAAAAGATTGGTAAGAGGCCTAGAAATTTTAGAGAAGTCTTTAATAAATCTCCTATAGAAACCAGCATGACCTAGGAAACTTCTTATACCTTTAATATCTTTAGGACGTGGCTTTATCAACTTCAATACCTCTTTCAGAAATTTTATGCCCCAAGACAATGCCTTCATTCATCATAAAGTGGCACTTCTCCCAATTCAAGACAAGATTAGTTTCTTCACATCTCTGCAAAACTCGGTCAAGGTTGCTTAAGCAATCATCAAAAGAAGTTCCGTAAACGGAAAAATCATCCATGAACACCTCAACAATCTTTTCACAAAAGTCAGAGAATATAGCAGTCATACATCTTTGAAAGGTAGCAGGTGCATTGCATACACCAAAAGGCATACGTCTATAAGCATAAGTTCCAAAAGGACAAGTGAAGGTGGTTTTCTCTTGATCGGGTTGTGATACGGGTATTTGAGAAAAAACAGAATAACCATCTAGAAAACAAAAGTGTGTATGCTTAGATAATCTTTCTAACATTTGATCAATAAAAGGTAAGGGGTAATGATCTTTTCTAGTAGCTTTGTTTAATTTTCTAAAATCAATCACCATCCTATAACCAGTTACAATTCTTTGTGGAATGAGTTCATTTTTATCATTAGGAACAACGGTAATACCTCCTTTCTTAGGGACACAATGAACGGGACTTACCCATCTACTATCAGCTATAGGATAGATTATACCTGCTTCCAGAAGCTTTAATATTTCAGTTCTTACCACCTCTTTCATCTTAGGATTTAAACGTCGTTGGTGGTCGACAACTGGTTTTGCATCAGGCTCCATATTAATTTTGTGCTGACATAGAGTGGGACTAATGCCCTTAAGATCATCAAGAGTATATCCAATAGCAGCACGGTGCTTCCTCAGAGTTTTTAGTAATCTCTTTCTTCATGCGCTGAAAGGTTAGCACTAATAATAACAGGATATATCTTCTTTTCATCAAGATAAGCATATTTCAATGTATCAGGCAATTGCTTCAATTCAAATACAGGATCACCCTTAGGTGGAGGAGGGCCTCCAAGAGTTTCAACAGGCAAATTATGTTTAAGGATAGGTGGTTGATCAAAGAACATCTTATCTATTTCATTTCTTTCATTCATATGCATATCGTTTTCGTGGTCTAGCAAATATTGTTCTAACGGATCAGTAGGAGGTACGGCAATAGAAGCAAGACCAATAATTTCATCTTTACTATGCAATTCTTTATCATGAGGTTGTCTACGAAACTTGGAGAAATTAAATTCATGAGATATATCACCAAACTTGACTCGAACCTTTTCTTTAACACAATCAATTTCAGCATTAACGGTATTCAAGAAAGGTCTACCAAATATAATGGGACAAAAATTATCTTGTTGTGAACCAAGTACTAATAAATCAGTAGGGTATTTAATTTTACCACACAAGACTTCACATCTCTAACGATCCCAAGTGGTGTAATAGTATCTCTGTTCGCTAGCTTAATAGTAACATCAATATCTTCAATTTCAACAGGTGCGATATCATGCATTACTTCTTGATATAAAGAAAATGGAATAGCACTCACACTAGCACCCATATCACACAAACCATGATAGCAATGATGTTCAATCTTAACAGAAACAACAGGCATACCAACTATGGGCTTGTTCTTGTCTAACTTATCTCGTTCATTTCTAACAGATTTAGCAATTCTAGCAGCCTCCTCACAAAAGTAAATAACGTGCCCATCTATATTATCGACTAAGAGATCTTTAACCATAGCAACATCAGGTTCAACTTTAATTTGTTCAGAGGGTCTAGGTGCTCTAATATTACTTTTGTTAACCACAGTTGAAGCTTTAGCATGTTCCTTAATCCTAACAGGAAAAGGTGGTTTCTCAATATAAGCAGTAGGCACAACTGGATCAACATGGTAAACAATTGTTTCTTCTTTAACACTAACAGGTTCCTCAATCTTTTCTTTAATAGGGGGATGATATTTAAACCACTTCTCCTTAGGGAGATCAACATGAGTAGCAAATGATTCACAAAAGGAAGCTACTATCTCAGAGTCAAGTCCATATTTAGTGCTAAACTTATGAAAAGCATCGGTGGCCATAAAAGATTTAACACAATCGAACTCAAGTATTATACCTGACTCATTACCTTTGTTGAGTTCCCAATCTTCAGAGTTGCGTTTAATTCTTTCCAGAAGATCCCATCTGAATTCAATAGTTTTCTTCATAAAGGAGCCAGTCGAAGAAGATTCGAGCGTAGTTTGATTATCATGAGAAAGCCGAGCATAAAAATTATGTAAGATAATTTGTTTTGAGAGCTCATGATTGGGGCATGTGTACATCATGTACTTAAACCTCCCCCAAGCTTGAGCGATGCTTTCTCCTTCACGAGGCCAAAATTTATATATATAATTCCGATCACGATGAACCAAATGCATAGGATAAATTTTTTGATGGAATTCCAGTTTCAATCGGTTCCAGTCCCATGTATCAGTATCATCACATAACCTATACCACATTAATGCCTTTCCCTCCAAAGATAAAGGGAATACTTTCTTCTTAACTCCATCTCCGGATAAACCTGCAAGCTTAAACAATCCACAAATTTCATCCACATAGATCAAGTGCATATCAGGATGTACCGTTCCATCTCCTGCATAAGGATTAGCTAGCAGTTTCTCTATCATACCCGGAGGAATCTCATAATAAATATTTTCAGTAGGTGTAGTAGGTTGAGGAGCAACTATTTTTGTTTCCGGTCGAGGTGAAGATACCCCGAACAAAGCCCTCAAAGGATTACTTTCCATAGTGACAAGCAACAGTAAATTTCAGCACGTAATATAAATGTTTCCTTACCAAATTCCACTCACCAAAGGCGCTTCACTCCCCGGCAACGGCGCCAGAAAAGAGTCTTGATGACTCACAAGTACAGGGGATCAATCGTAGTCCTTTCGATAAGTAAGAGTGTCAAACCCAACGAGGAGCAGAAGGAAATGACAAGCGGTTTTCAGCAAGGTATTTTCTGCAAGCACTGAAATTATCGGTAACGAGTAGTTTGATAGCAAGATAATTTGTAACAAGTGACAAGTAGCAATAGTAACAAAGAGTGCAGCAAGGTGACCCAATCCTTTTTATAGCAAAGGACAAGCCAGAACGATATCTTATAGTAAGTAAAGCATTCTCGAGGACACATGGGAATTTCATCTAGTCACTTTCATCATGTTTGTTTGATTCGCGTTCGCTACTTTGATAATTTGATATGTGGGTGGACCGGTGCTTGGGTGCTGTTCTTACTTGAACAAGCCTCCCACTTATGATTACCCCCTCTCGCAAGCATCCGCAACTACGAAAGAAGAATTAAGATAACTCTAACCATAGCATTAAACATATGGATCCAAATCAGCCCCTTACGGAATAGCGCATAAACTGGGGTTTAAGCTTCTGTCACTCTAGCAACCCATCATCTAATTACTACTCCACAATGCATTCCCTTAGGCCCAAAGATGGTGAAGTGTCATGTAGTCGACGTTCACACGACACCACTAAGGGAATCAACAACATACATATCATCAAAATATCGTACGAATACCAAATTCACATGACTACTTATGACAAGACTTCTCCCATGTCCTCAAGAACAAAAGTAACTACTCACAAATCATATTCATGTCCAAGATCAGAGAGGTGTTGAATAGCATAATAGATCTGACCATATAATCTTCCACCAAATAAACCAACTAGCATCAACTACAAGTTGTAATCAACACTACTAGCAACCCACGGGTACCAATCTGAGGTTTTGAGACAAAGATTGAATACAAGAGATGAACTAGGGTTTGAGATGAGATGGTGCTGGTGAAGATGTTGATGAAGATTAGTCCTCCCACGATGAGAGGATCGCTGGTGATGTCGATGGCGACGATTTCCCCCTTCCGGAGGGAAGTATCCCCGGCAGAATCTCTCCGCCGGAGAGCAAAAGTGCTCTTGCCCAAGTTCCGCCTCGAGACAGCAGTGCACCATCCCGAAAGTCTTCTCTATATTTTTTTCTAGGGCAAATGGACTTATATACCAGAAAATGGGGGCCAGAGGCTGGCCAGGGGCCCCACGAGGTACCAGGGCGCGCCTGGGGGGGTGGCACGTCCTGGTGCCTCGTGGGCACCTGGGTGGCCCCCTCTGGTACTTCTTGCTTCCAGTATTTTTTTATTTATTCCAAAATAAATCTCCGTAAAATTTCAGCTCATTTGGAGATATGCAGAATAGGTATCTCTGACATAGCTTTTTCAGGTCCAGAATTCCAGCTGCCGGCAATCTCCCTCCTGGTGTAAATCTTGCATATTAAGAGAGAAAAGGCATTAGAATTGCTCCACAAAGTGTTATATTGATTAAATATACTATAAATAACAGTAGCAAAACATGATGCAAAATGGACGTATCAGTGTGTGTGCGGTGCGCTCCAGCCATTTGGGCCGTGGGTGTTGAGGCCTTGCGGGAAAAAGAGGGTGGACTGTTGAGCTAGCTCTGTTTTTGGGCGTACGTGTATCAGTTTCATTTTTCATAATACGGACACAGTATATATATATTATATATACCTAGTTTTTTGCCAAAAATAATGGGTATTCAGTTGAATACCCTTGAATTGAGGTGGGCCCGCCCCTGCCGACAATAGAGAGCCGGAGGCAATCAACAGGTCGTGAAGTCGCACAATCTCCTGCTTAGTGAAGTACACAACCGGATTAAGCGACGTAGCAGCATCATGAAACGAGCGGCCACCACCTTTGGAAGTCGCTAGATGTGGCGGTGTAGCATGACTAGTAGCGTCTGTAAAAGCCGGTGAAGGAGACGAGGTCGTATGCAGACAAGCACCAAGCGTCAAGGGAAGACGCTTGTGCGAGGTGTAGTCTATGGAGCCATATTTACTAGCACAGTCGGTGAAAGTTACGAGAGGAGTCATTGTAGAGCGACAATCACCATGTGCGTAGGTCGAGAGAGGAGTTGTAGTAGAACGACCAGCACAACCTGTGAAAGATGCCGCAGAAAATGACGTCACGGACGGAGAAACACCGAGCATCGAGAGACGATGCATGTGTCGGATGAGATAAATGTATGGAGCACCGTCAAGAGTGAGCGGGCAGCAAAGCGGATGCGCACCCGACGCTATCATTCTTTCTTCTTCTTTGTTATTGATCAGCTGAACTCAGACGAACAGACAGACTAGCTAGCACTCCCGCGTGGCTAGCAGAGGCGGGCACAGACCAGCACCATAGGAGGCTTCAGCGGCGGAGAGTGGCTGGTCAAGCACACGGGGTCAGGGGCTGTGCAGACACACGTCAAATTCTTCACGGGTGTGGGAGCAGCAGCAAGTGGATAACATGTGCAGGCACACGGCACGAGCGGGCAGCTTGACCAGATCTTGCGAGCGCCAGGGGCAGCGGCACACAGGTGTCACGGGCGGCGGGTGGAGCAGTAGGGACCAGGCGGGCTAAATTTGGTGTTTTGACCCTTTCGCGAAAGTTAAGCCGGATCTGGTTCGAAAAAATTTCGGGATCTAACCCTTTTCCTACCGCTGGGGTCAATGGCGGTAGGGTATACCAGCCTACAGTCAAGGCCCCTGGCGGTAGGCAACTTATCCACGTCAGCGCAACGCAGCTCTACCGCCAAACAGGTTGGCGGTAGCCTGTGCAACCCTACCGCTGAGGTGTCTGGCGATAGGTGTGTACAAGCACTGCATTTGATACTTAGAATTTTTTTACGGTAGGGCGTGCGACCCTACCGCCAAGGGCCTCGACAGTAGGCAGTTATACCCTATCGCCATCGACCCTGGCGGTAGGAAAAGGGTCAGATCTCGAAAAAAAATCGAACCAGGGTCAGATCTGGCTTAACTTTTGCAAAAGGGTCAAAACACCAAATTTAGCCACCAGGCGGGCTGCGGGAGTGGATTGGTCAGGCGGGTTGTAGTGGATAGGGAGTAGCGAATTGGGAGGAGAGGAATCAGCGGCAGCCGTCCAGCACGAGTTGCGGCGTTCGGAGAGAAAAACCCTAAACTCCAATATCATGTTTGGAATATACAGCTTGTATTCTTGTGGGGCCGTAGGTCGGTTATATATATATATATATATATATATATATATATATATATATATATATATATATATATATATATATATATATATATATATATATATATAGGGTGGGTCTATTCTGCCAACCCCCTTAAGACCTTATTCTACCAACACCTAACCTTATTCTGCCAATACTACCGATCTGTATGGCTACGCAGAACCGAACCGCAGGGAAACAAATAAATTGTCGTGCCTTATCACCTTTTCCCCACCCCCCACATCAACCACAAACACGCCTCCCACCCACCGCACAGCCAAACCTCCTCCTGTCCACCTTCTACCGGCCCGCCCAGGTCGCCGGAGCACCGCCCCTCCCAAGCCCGAGGGAGCGCCGCCCGTCCCCAGGCTCCCGCCGTCGCGTCGCCCGTCCCCAGGCTCCCGCCACGCCGCCCCTCCCCCAGGCCGCCATCGCGCCGCCCCGCCCCCGCCCCCGAGCACCAGAGCACCACCATGGACGCGGGCAGCCCTACCCCGTCTCTGGCACACGGGGGCGTCTTCTCTGACCCCGGTGAGATCCACCGCCAACGCGCCACCGTTCGCCTGTCTCGCCTCCCTCTGGCTCTCCCCAGCAACCATCCATCCCCGCTCGATCCCCTCAACCACTCCCCCTCGCGCCATAACCCACCCAGCGAGCTCCTCCCTGACGGGATCCACCGTCTTGCCTTCCCTCCTCTCCTTCTTCCTCTTCAAACGTGCGTCGCCGCCGCCCTGACCCGCCTTTGTGTGTGCTACTACTCTCTGATGTTGGTGCAGTTCGGAAAGGTGTTTTTGTTGTTGCTTTTTCATATTTGGCCATCGGTGCAGTTCGCCGGTGACAGGAGAACAGCTCAGCCGAGCGACATGAAGCTCGGTTGCGCGGGCGTGTAGTTCGGCTAGCTATTTGGTGCAGTTTGCTGGATGCGTTTTTTATGTGCTGCCTGCCTATTTCTTAATTATGCTTCACTTCACTTGATTGTAATTTATTCAAACATCATGTAGTTCACTGTGGAATTCTTTGTTGTTCACTTGTAAAAATTATAGCGGTTCACTTTGTAAAAAAAGTGCAGCCCCTTAGTAGTTCACTTTGTAAAAAAAGAGAAAGAAATTCCCAAGAGAGGTTCACTTCTTATTCTAATGCACTTTGTTTTGTTTGTGGGACGATTGAAAAAAAGTTTCGAAATTCACTAGCAAAAAATAATGTGGTTCACTTTCGAGAATGTTACCGTTCACTTTCCGTACTGTTACGGTTCACTTACACCCAATGTGAAGTGCAAAAAAAAGATAGTGTTGCGGTTCACTTTGGGTAGTGTTGCGGTTCACTTTTAATAGTGTTGTGGTTCACTTTCGGTAGTGTCGCGGTTCATTTACTCTAAACGTGTAGTGCAGAAAAAAATGTTACGGGAACGATAAAAAAAGTAATGCGGTTCACTTCTCGATAGTGTTGCGGTTCACTTACGCCCGACGTGAAGCGTAGTCCACTTCCTCGCCTGAGAAAATCCGCGCCTGACAAAAGAAAATCATGCAGATCGGTGCCCGTCGGATGCAGTGCGGTTTTCAGTCTGAAGCAGTGCATTCTTCTGTCTGATGCGGTTCACGCGTTGATTTTGGTGTCGCGAAAAACAGAGTGTCCGCATTTCGGTAAAATCAAAACTGTTCTTAAACCGTAAGGAATTAGAGAGAGTGTTCTACATGAAAAAGTTGCGCCTCGTCGATATCTTTCCAACGGCGTATCATTTGAATCATTCCGATGAGCGGTTTGTAAAAATTCATGAAAAAAGGCCGCTGCCACACGTCGTCCGCCGCACCATTTTCAAAATTAATTTAAAACCGTAAGGAATCTCAAAATAATTTCTACATATGAAAGTTGCGCCTTATCTGCAGCTTTCCAACGGCGTATCACACGCCTCGTTTTGACAAATGGTTAAAAAACTGGAGCAAAAACAGTACCGAAAAATTAAAAAAATTGAAAAACAAAATTCCGCGATTTAGTAAATTTGAAACTGCTCTTAAACCGTAAGGAATTATAGAAAGTAATATATATGAAAAAGTTGTGCCTCGACGATATCTTTCCAACGGCGTATCATTTGCTTCATTCCGACAAGCGGTTTGCGAAAAAACGCAAAAATACGCTCGCTACCACTCGTCAGACGCCCACCATTTTCGAAACTGCTCTTAAACCGCGAGAAATCTTGAAACAATTTCAACATGGTGAAGTTGCGCCTAATCCATAGCTTTCCAACGGTGTATTACACGCCTCGTTCCGACAAACGGTTTAAAAATTGGAGCGAAAACAGTACAGAAAAAACACCGCGTGCAGTTTTTTGCAACGAGAAGTTCACTCGTCTGAGTACTGCAGTACCTTTGCTTCAGAAAGTGCAGTGCCCTCGCGTTGAGCGTGCAGTTCGGAAGTGTGGGCAAAATAACTATTCTGCTAATATTGGCAGAATAGACCGGCTGTATATATATATATATATATATATATATATATATATATATAGGGTGGGTCTACAACACCCTTTAAGACCTTATTCTAACAACACTTCTCTTATTCTGCTAACACCTCCGACCCTCCTCGTAGCTACAAAGCTAACCGGTGCACGAAACCGAAGCAAACTGCACGCTTTAAAAAGAAAAAACTGCCCACCTGCTTTCTTGCTCCCACCCCGCATGATCCCCACTCCCACCCCTGCCTCCATCCACAGCGCCCCCAAACCAACCCCCAACCCCGCCGATCTCCTCCGCCCCCAACCCACACACCCCTCCCCGGCGACAGATCCGGGTGGAGCCGGCCCTGCCGCGCCACCACGTGACAGATCCGGGCGGAGCTGGTCCTCCCGCACCACCACGCCATGGATCCCGTCGGCCCTCGACCACCGCAGCTTCATCCTTTCGCGGGGACGTGGCGGCACGGCCACTGGCTATCGCCGGCAGGACCACTGCCTACCGACGGCGCACCACTGGGTAGCTACCCCCCCCCCCCCCGGTCGGCAGGACCACGCGCATCAGATCCTCGGCGTCGCCTCCAGCTACCTCCTCACGGGGTCGCTTCAACCTGGCCCGAGCTCCCCACCGCCCACCTGCTCCTTGCCTCCGAGCTCCCCGTCGAGGATCTGCCTCACTCCTCCATGGATCCATCAGGTGAGCCCCCATCTCCTGAGATCCCCATCCTGACGGTCACAGTAGCACCGAAGCCGAACCGCCCTCCCCAACCCGAACCACGCATGGACGAGCTCCTCTCGGGGCCACGGCGACCTCGACAGCACCGCCCCTCCCTTCCTACAGAGTGCGCAGTGCGGGCTAGTGTGGCATGCAGTACAGCTCGCCCCGCCGTGGATGCCCCTGTCGGCACCCTGGTGCATCCTTTTTTGCAGTTTGCATCTTCGTTTTTTGCAGTATAGTGAGTGTGTGCTGCCCGATGTTCTTCAGTTCTTGGATGATTCCCTTGTTAAGAACGCTGTCCCGGATATGGTGGCACCATTGTATTTGTGTAGATTGTTTGTAGATGCAGTTCACTGTTGATTTTGATGTCCCGTTTTGTATCGTTGCAGATTGTGCGTAGATGCAGTTCGCTATACCCCCTGGGTTCATTGTTGATTTTGATGTCCATCCCGATTTCTGAGATCGTGCAATTCTTGTTTGACCGATGTTTTGCAGTTCACTTGCAGCACCCACGGAGTTCGGATAGGCGATGAATGCGGTTCTGAAAAAACGTGGAGAGATTTTTGATGGCGATGAGCCGCCGCCCTGACCCGCCCCCGTGTGTGCTGCTGCTCTCTGGTGGCGACCACTGCGATTTGCGAACAGTTCACTTGTATCATGCATGAAGTGGTTCGCTAAGTTTCTGTTTGATGCAAAAAAAGAAAGCATTAAAAAAATAATGCACAACCAGTTCGCTAGTGTTGTCTTGCAGTACACTGTGGCATCGACCGCGGTCCCCCTCAACATACGTTGGACATCTGCAGAAAACTACGTGTCGAGATGTTCACTTTTGCCTAAATGAGAGGTTCACTTTTAGTTCACAAAAAAAGAGAAGATTTAAAACGAAAAAACTGTTGCAGATCACAATAAACTTTCAAAAAAAGTGAAGTTCACTTCGATCATTAGAGAAAACATAGAAAAAGTTTTAAAACCAAAAAAACGGTGGTACTTCACGAGGGAAAATATATATTAAAGTGTAGTTCACTTCGATCGTTAAAGCAGTACTCAATTTCGTAGGAAAAAGACAGCGTTGACTCGGAGATCAATTTTGTCCAAAAAAGTTCTGCACTTCACTTTCCGTATGGAAAAAGGAGTTCACTTTCAATTTACCGAAAAAATGTAGAAAATCAATGAAGTCTACTCACCTCGACCATGTAGTTTAAAATGGGTTTGTAAAAAAAACAAGAAATGATAAAAGTCATGTAGTTCACCTCGGTCCGTGTTGCGGTTCACTTCCCCTCAACGTGCACTACACTCGGTCCACTCTCGTTTCATAAACAAGTGAGAGAAAAGACAAAGAAATCATGCGGTTCACTTACTTGTTTTGATGCGGTGCGGTTTTTTATCTGAAGCAGTGCGCTTTTTTGTCTGATGGAGTTCACCTCATCGATTTTGGTCTCGCAAAAACACAGTGTCCGCGTTTCGGTAATTTCAAAACTGCTCTTAAACCATAAGGAATTAGAGAGAGTGTTCTACATGAAAAAGTTGCGCCTCGTCGATATCTTTCCAACGGCGTATCATTTGCATCATTCCGATGAGCGGTTTGGAAAAATTTGCCAAAAAACGGCCACTGTCACTCGTCGGCCGCCACACTATATTCAAAATTAACTTAAAACCGTAAGGAATCTCAGAAAGAGTTCAACATATGAAATTTGCACCTATTCCATAGCTTTCCAACGGCGTATTACACGCCTCGTTTCGACAAACGGTTAAAAAACAGTACCGAAAAAACGGTAAAATTTGAAAAACAGAATTCCGCGATTTAGAAAATTTGAAACTGCTCTTAAACCGTAAGGAATTATAGAAAGTAATATATATGAAAAAGTTGCGCCTCGGCGATATATTTCCAACGGCGTATCATTTGCTTCATTCCGACGAGCGATTTGCGAAAAAACGCGAAAATACGCTCGCTGCCACTCGTCAGGCGTCCACCGTTTTCAAAACTGCTCTTAACCCGCGAGGAATCTCGAAAAGTGTTCAACACGGCGAAGTTGCGCCTAATCCATAGCTTTCCAACGGTATATTACACGCCTCGTTCTGATAAACGGTTAAAAAACTGGATCAAAAACAGTACCAAAAATACCACGTGCAGTTTTTTACGACGCGAAATTCACTAGTCTCTGTATTGCATTACCTTTGCTTCAGAAAGTACAGTGCCCTCGCGTTGAGCATGCAGTTCGGAAATGTGGGCAGAATAACTATTCTGCCAATATTGGCATAGTATGTATCGTATTTTGAGTATACTCCTTTTTACGTACAAATATGTACGTATTTCACAAATATGATAAGAACCATGGGCCAATTTGCATTTTTTTTTTCATTTAATTCACTTTGGAGTATCTTATATATAGTATATGAACATACTTAGAATGATAAAGTAGTATATATACTACCACATAGTAGTATATGGGACATGTGGGGTAACTACCCCTGGGTGGTTGGATGTATTTTCCCTATGTATATATATTACTTTATCATTCTAAGTATGTTCATATACTATATATAAGATACTCCAAATGAGTTACATGAAAAAATTGCAAGTTGGCCCATGATTTTTATTATATTTATGAAATACGTACTGTCGGTGTACTAAAGTTCGGGTCCTTTAGTACCCCATACTTGTGCACGGACGGTTGCAGCCATACCAGCGGCAAGGCCTGCCAGAGAATAACTGGGAATAGTTGCAAGGATATCAAGAAGGCATTCAAGCTAACGATCAGAAGATAGAAGACAGGAGGCTGGGTTCCCGGCAAGATCCTTGCCGGGAAGACTCGCGAAGGTCCGGCAAGGCCTTGCACCTGGCAAGATCTCGCACCCGGCAAGATCCCACCGCTCTAGCACAGTGCCACCGCTCCAGCGCAGCGACCAGCTTGTCGTTTAGGGCTTGTCCTCCTGGTTGCGTGGCACGGCACTGACCGCGGAAGGGGTTAAGCGGTGCTGATGGGACGGCTCTTTTTCCGTCCCCAAGAAAGTAAGGGACAGCTAAGTAGAGCATTAAATGCGTTTGTCCTAAGACGTTTGTCCTAAGACGTCGGTGATAATCATGAAACACTGTAGCTACTTTACACCTTTTGTACTGTTGTCCGCCACTGTTGGTGACCCCTTGGACGTATAAAAGGAGGCCCAGGGCGAAGCTATAGAGGGAGGACCTGGGCTAGCCCATTCTGCATGCGTAGCTGCTGGCTGAACGTACTGTTCATCACGAGCGCTCCGTGTACTTGAGCTAAGAACACCCATAATACAACCAAAGCAGGAGTAGGGTATTACGCTTCTCAGCGGCCCGAACCTGGGTAAAAATCCTTGCGTTGATCGTTGGTTCCGCTCTTTGTGCAAATCTTTTCCCTTGCCGAACCGTAAAGGGATCCTCGCGGTCCCATAGGTGTCGTACGCCGACATCTTTGGCGCGCCAGGTAGGGGAAAGGATTGCGCGAACCCGATCTAGCGGTCAGCGCGCCAGTTCTTGATCACCTTCGTCGCCATGGCTCCCAAGAAGAAGGGCGCTACGGCGGCTGATCCATCCGCGTCCAGCCTGCCCGTACCCACGCAGACGGGCGACGGCGTAGGCGCTGGTGGAGGAGGTGGAGGCCTTGAGCCTCCACGACGCTCTGGCGATCAAAGCCAAGCAAGCGGCGTTGTTCGCAGCGCCAGGTCTAAGGACGGAGCCGTGCTGCCTGCGGGTGGCGCAGCGAACTCCAAGGACGGGACGGCGCCTTCCAAGACACCCACGCCGGCGCATGCACCGCAGCCTTCTCAGGTCGCGCGCGACGTGCAGCGCCGCGACGTCGGTGGTTCCAGGCATCCCCATGGAAAAAACCCTGCGCATCACTCCCAAGATGCGCGGGGCCAAGATCCACGCCAACATGCCGGTGGAAGCCGCGCGCGGTCGCAAGGCCGTGATGGAGCTCCTTCTAACTCAGTTAGGAGTCAGAGCACCTCACGTTCTTCGCACCTGTCGCCGCCGCCTACACCGGCAGAAGCGTTGGCGCGAGCTCAGCTGCTCCTGGACTTCCCTCCCGCTCCGGAGAAGATGGAAGAATGGAGATCTGCTATCCAGGGCCACATCGGTTTTGCCAATGATGACAGGCCGCGGCAGGCGGGGCCTTCGCGGTGGCAGTCCATTGAGCTGGTGCGTGCTGATAACGAGAAGACTGGAGGCGGCACGACTACGATGCGCTCCCCTCCTCCACGACAACAGCGGTCGCTAACCCGGCGGACCGACGCCCGTGATGACGATTCCACGGCGTCGTCTGATCCACGGGTTCGCCGCGATCAACGTCAAGTTCTTCGGGAACGGAACAAGGAAGACGCTCGAACTACCATCGAGCGGCGGCGAGAAGCGCGCCGTCAATCCAACAGGCGCGCGGGACCCACTGTCGACGAGCCTGTGCCAGGGTATCCTGGTAGCCTACCCTACGAGGTGCGTTGTCCAGCTTTTACTCGTGAGCTGCAGCGAGTCCAGTGGCCAAATTCCCGATCTTTCAAGCCGGAGGTGCCGGAGAAATACGACGGCAAGACTCACCCGTCAGAGTTCCTGAGCATCTACACCATTGCGCTGCAAGCTGCCGGGGCTCGAGACGACAAGATACTCGCCAACTACTTCCCGTTGGTACTTAAGCCCAACGTCAGGTCGTGGTTGATGCATTTGCCGGAGAATTCCGTTTCCTCCTGGGCAGATCTGTGTCACGAGTTTGTTGGCGCCTTTACTGGAGGCCACCAGGCTCCTGGCCAGGAAAGTGATTTGCATGTCATCCCCCAGAAGGAGGGCGAAACCCTACGCAAGTATATACAGAGATTTAGCCGTGTACAGTACAACATCCCAGACGTTCATCCTGCCGCAGTCATCAGCGCCTTTCATCAGAATGTGCGCAACCGCAAGATGCGGGAAGAGCTGGCGATGAACAAGGTCAGGGATGTCGTCGAGCTCTATGCTCTGGCGGACAGATGTGCTCGGGCCGAAGAGGGAAGGAGACTCCCCGGCGAGGATGCTGGCGCGGAAGTTGACTCTGAAGGCGAAGACGCCACCACCTCGGCGAAGAAAGGCCGACGGCGGAACAGGAAGCGCAAGGGCAAGGCCGTGCTTGCCGTCGAGGGATCCGACTGATGGCCCCGGCAAGGAGGTTGCCGGGTGTGCCGCATGTCAGGCCTTGGCGGCTGCCGACAAGCCGGAGGGCTCCGACAAGCAGTACTGCAAGATCCATCGCACCAAGGGCCACGATCTCCAAAACTGTCGGCAAGTTGAGCAGCTTGTCGAGAAGCAGAAAGCCGAGTACGAGAGGCGAGACAAGGAGAAGGGCCAGGACGGTGCTGAGGGGTCTGGCAAGAAACGCGGTGGCCGAGGAGGTCGCCGCGGCAAGGCCAAGCAACAGAAGGAGAGGCCCGCTCGAGGCCGCGACAAAGAGCAAGGGGGTGACGATGATGACGAAGAGGGCGACGAGTCCAGCGAGCACGAGTTCCAGAAAGCCACGGAGGCCATGTGCGTTGACGGAGGCGCTTCGTTGCATTCCTCTCACTGCTGACTCAAGCAGTGGGCGCGCGAGATTAATGCGGCGGAGCCATCGGTCGATGCCAGGAAGCCATTGAAATGGCCCCACACGCCTATCATCTTTGACGCCGAGGATCACCCTGATCGCACAACTACGGTCGGGCGTTTGCCATTGTTGGTCTCACCTACAATCCGCAACCTCAAGGTGACAAAGATGTTAGTTGATGGTGGGGCCGGTCTGAACTTGATCTCGCCTGATGTGATCAAGAGATTGCAAATTCCTGATGAAGATCTCGAGGAAACGGGCACGTTCCAAGGGATCAATCCAGGAAGGAGCCAGCCGAAGGGCAAGATCACGCTGCCAGTAACATTTGGTAGCGAGCTGAACTACAGGACAGAGAAAATCGTCTTCGATGTCGCCAAGATTCCATTGCCGTATAATGGGATTCTTGGTCGCCCGGCGCTGGCCAAGTTCATGGCGGCATCACACTACGCCTATAATACTTTGAAGATGCCCGGGCCGATGAGCGTCATCACTGTCCACTCCGACAAGAAGGATGTGCTTATCTGCACCGACCAACTCTACCGGGAGGCAGTTGCAGCACCTGCCGCCAAGGCACTTGCTCCTGCCGCCGAAGCTCCCGGGGGGAAGAAGAAGACCGGCAAAGCCTCTAGCACACACTCTGGCAAGCGCACCTCCTCGGAGTGCTGCGCTCCCGTTGAGGATGTACCAGAGAGCTCCACCGGCAAGAGCAAGAAATCCAAGGCAGCTCCACCAGAAACTAAGAAGGTGCCCGCCAAGGAGGATGGTATGGGAGGAACTTTCACTATAAGTTCCACCCTCGATGACAAATAGGAAAGCGCGCTCATTGCCTTCCTGCGGGCGAATATCGATGTGTTTGCATGGCAACCATCTGATATCCCCGGTGTTCCCAGGGAGGTAATCGAGCACCACCTTGCTGTCTGTCCTCACGCGCGGCCCGTCAAGCAGAAGGTCAGGAAGCAAGCTTTGGAGCGACAAGAATTTATTGCTGAGGAAATCAGGAAGCTGGAAGCAGCAGGTCTAGTTAGAGGAGTCCTCCATCCAACATGGTTGGCCAATCCAGTTGTAGTGCGCAAGGCGAATGGAAAATGGAGGCTATGTATCGACTATACTAATATCAATAAAGCCTATCCAAAAGATCCTTTTCCCTTGCCGCGCATCGACCAGATTGTGGACTCCACTGCTGGCTGCGATTTGCTGTCATTTCTTGACGCATATTCAGGCTATCACCAGATTTTCATGTCAAAGGAAGATGAAGAGAAAACCGCATTTATCACCCCATGTGGCACGTATTGCTTCATACGCATGCCTTTCGGGTTGAAAAGTGCTGGTTCAACGTTTGCAAGAGCGGTCCAGATTGGTTTTGAGCCCCAGCTACATAGAAATATGGAAGCTTATATGGATGACATAGTGGTTAAAACCAAGGACAAGGCAACGCTCATACAAGACCTAGAAGAAACATTTGCAAATCTGCGCAAGATCAACCTGAAGCTCAATCCTGAGAAGTGTGTGTTTGGCGTTCCATCCGGCAAGCTTCTCGGGTTCTTTGTGTCTCAACGAGGAATCGAAGCAAATCCCGACAAGATCAAGGCAATTGAGCAGATTGAAGCACCGAGACGTGTCAAAGATGTGCGTCGACTTGCCGGCTGCGTTGCTGCTCTAAGCAGGTTCATCTCCAAGTCCGCTGAGCGCGCCCTGCCTTTTTTCAAAATCTTGAAGAAGACAGGTCCAATGAAATGGACTCCCGAAGCGGAGGCAGCGCTGCAGGACTTGAAGAGGTACCTCTCCTCTCCGCCGACGCAAGTCGCGCCTAAACCACAAGAGCCGTTGCTGCTATATTTAGCGGCAACGAATCAAGTGGTTAGTGCTGCGTTAGTGGCACAGAGAGAAGTCGTCGAAGAAGCAGCGGCAGCGGCAAGCCCGTCTAGCGACAAGCCGGGGCCCTCCCCGGCAGAGTCTGGTGCCGACAAGGCAGGATCTGCGCAGTCAAATGAAGCGGTGCAGAAGAAGAAGATGGTGCAGCACCCAGTCTATTTTGTCAGCTCCCTTTTACAGGGGGCTAGGTCAAGATATTCTGGTGTGCAGAAGTTGCTCTTCGGCCTCCTTATGGCCTCGAGGAAGCTGCGCCATTACTTTCAAGCACATGAAATCACCGTCGTCACTCGTTTCCCGTTGCAGCGGATTTTAAGAAATCCAGATGCGACCGGCAGGATTGTGGAGTGGGCGTTGGAACTGTCAAGCTTTGGTCTCAGGTTTGAAAGCACTTCAACTATTCAGAGCAGAGCCTTGGCGGAGTTCATTGCAGAATGGACACCGACGCTGGACGAAAAAATTCAAGAGACAACTGTCCCCGGCAAGGAAACAGATCGAGAATGGATTATGTACTTTGATGGGGCTTTTTCGCTGCAAGGCGCCGGTGCTGGCGTGCTGCTTGTCGCACCCACCGGAGAGCACCTCAAGTATGTAATTCAGATGCACTTTCCCCGGGAGAGATCAACAAACAACACCGCAGAATATGAAGGGCTGCTTGCCGGTCTCAGGATCGCGGCAGACCTTGGAATTAAGAAGCTCATCGTCAGAGGTGACTCACAGCTTGTCCTCAGGCAAGTTAACAAAGACTATCAAAGCCCGTTGATGGAAGCTTATGTAGATGAAGTGAGAAAGTTGGAGGAGCGTTTTGACGGTCTGCAAACAGAGCATGTTCCTCATGCGGAGAACACCATTGCCGACGACCTGTCAAAGCGTGCTGCCCTCAAGCTACCTGTGGAACCAGGAACTTTTGTGCTCCGCTTAACTCAGCCATCCGTATAACCATCGACGAGGCAAGACAAAAGAAGAAAGTTGAGTACCGACAAGTACTTTCCGGCAGAGCTCCCAGAAGCCACCGGCAAGGAAGTTGCCGGGAACGACACGGTTGCCGGCGAGCAGCAGCTTCGCGCAGAACCTCAGATTCTTGCCGCAGAAGCAAGCGCTCCCGCGGCCGAAGACATGCCTTTAGTCCTTGTTGTCGAGCCGCAGGCTCCAACATGGGCACAGCACATAGTCCAGTTCCTTCAAACAGGAGAACTCCCTGAAGAACAGGAAGAAGCGGAGAAAGTAGCCCGTCAGTCTAGTATGTATCAGTTCGTTGACAGCGTCCTGTACAGAAAGAGACCGAACGGTGTGAAATTGAAGTGTATTCCTCGGGAGGATGGACTAGAGCTGTTGGCAGAGATTCATGGAGGCATATGTGGCTCTCACATAGGTTCAAGAGCCCTTGTCGGCAAGGCATTCCGGCAAGGTTTCTTCTGGCCCACTGCTCTCCGGGATGCAACTGCACTAGTAACCAAGTGTGAAGCGTGCCAGTTCCATTCGAAGCAATTACATCAACCGGCTCAAGCTCCTCAGACAATCCCTCTTTCCTAGCCATTTTCGGTCTGGGGGCTCGACATATTGGGTCCCTTTCCCCGTGTTGCCGGGGGCTTCGAGTACTTGTACGTTGCTATCGACAAGTTCACGAAGTGGCCGGAAGTGGAAGCAGTGAGAAAGGTGACTGCACAATCAGCCGTCAAGTTCTTCAAGGGAATAGTGTGCCGTTTTGGTGTCCCAAACAGGATCATCACCGACAATGGCACACAGTTCACGAGCCGCACCTTCATGCAGTACGTCCAAGACCTTGGCGGCAAAATCTGTTTTGCCTCTGTTGCTCACCCGAGAAGCAACGGCCAAGCGGAGAGGGCAAATGCTGAAGTGCTGCGAGGTCTTAGAACAAGAACTTTCGACAAGCTGCGCAAATGCGGAAGACGCTGGATTGATGAGCTGCCGGTGGTTCTTTGGTCAATCAGGACGACACCAAATCGAGCTACTGGCCAGACACCCTTCTCCCTGGTCTACGGGGCAGAAGCAGTTCTCCCCACGGAACTCATATACGGGTCACCTCGAGTGCTCGCTTATGATGAGCTCGAGCAAGAGCAGCTGCGCCAAGATGACGCCACGCTCCTTGAGGAAGATCGTCTTCGGGCTGCTGTGCGAGCTGCACGCTACCAGCAAGCTTTGCGCCGCTATCATAGCCGCAAGGTTCATGCCCGAAGCCTTGAGGAAGGCGACCTTGTTCTTTGGCGCGTTCAGTCCGCCAAGAATTCCAACAAATTGACGCCGAAGTGGGAAGGCCCTTATCGGGTAGTACGAGTCACCAGGCCTGGCGCAGTCCGCCTGGAGACCGAAGATGGCGTTCCAGTGAGCAACTCCTGGAATATCGAACACCTTCGTAAGTTCTACCCATAAGGCGCGGTTGCCGGGTCTCCCGGCAACCACCTCTTGTACGAGTCTTGCCGGCAAGGCATGTGATCCTTTGTACAAAGCCAGGCGCTGACCCTGTGCATAGTTGAATAAATTTAAGTGTTTTACAATTCTTGTCGATTCTCATGTCACTTTATATGCATGCTTGTCTGAGATATTGTATTACACCTGCTTCCGGTAAGCATTAACGAACCGCCAAGGTTCCATATCTCTATTTTCTCTTCTTTCTTTTTCTCAAAGGACAGAAGCTTCCTCGCGTGCAAGTTTGCCGGGGGGGAATGATGGTATGGACACCGACAGGCGACGTTCAAGTTGACATTTTGCAATAAGGAGTACAACAACGAAAAGCTAAGTTGCAAAACTCTTTAAGCAGATTTTTGTTGTAGAGTTATTTTCCTTGAACGATTTCGGCCTTTGTATGGAAAACCTGCACGCGAAGGAACCTTGTCGTGATTGGTTGCGCCCTTACTTTGTTTCGAGTCCGCTCACCAACTTGAGTGGCTGCACTGAAAATGTCAAGGTATCTTGTCGGTAGCGACACCTCCAGCAGGCTGCTAAGGATCCGTTCCTCAAAGCGCTCGTGGCAGGGTTCGCGCACCGGCAAGATCCCAATAAGCGTAGGGCAAAAACCATACAGAAAGAAATCAGATGAGGGAAATAGCATACATTCACCCAAAAATATAGCAAGTTATATTACACTGACAGTCGCCGCGATTCTAACATAAGATAAAACTGTCTTTGGCATGGAATGGTGGCGACAAGATGAAGCGAAGCGGCTAGTCCCTGCGCTGGCCCTCGACCCGCTTGACGTGGCTCACTCTGTCGACAATGGGCGCGACAAGCTCTTCGAGTGCCTTGAGGTCTGCATCCTCCGGCAAGCTGGCAAGAACATTGGTGAGGTTGATGCCGGGGTTCTTATGCACCACTTTGATGAGCACCTTGCGGAGGACTGCCCGGCAGAGCTTGCGGGATTCATTCGCCAGATGGGTTGCTCGGTCAGATTGGAGCAGCTTGAGAGCATCAACAACGCCCTCGAAGAACATGGTCAGCTTGGCGCTCGAGGACACCCTGCCGTCAGAAGAGTACCTGAAGTTATCCAAGCCCATGGTGGACAGTTCTGCGGCAAGCCTTTCCGCGACGTCGACAAGGCGCTCAGTCCAGATCGTCACGCCTTTCTCGAAGTCATTATAGGTGGCGGCAGCACTGTTGAGTAGGCTCTTCTCAGCCTGGAGATCCTTGATCAGAGCCCTCTCACGAGCCTTGCTGCTCTCAAGGGACTCCTCCAGCGTTGCCAGCTTCAATGTAAGATCAGCAATAGATCCATTGGCTACAGTGAGCTCCTTGATCTTGTCGGACATGGCAGCTTGCATTTCCGCCAGGCTGAAGAGAGTCTTCTCTCTGTCGGCTTTGAGCGTTGAGATCTCCTTGCCGTGATCTTCGAGATCCGCTTCCAGCCTCTTCACCTTATCGCCCGGTCGTTCTTGGCAGCCTCTGCAGCTTCGGCGGCATCGATGGCTTCCTTTAGCTTGCCGGCGTAGTCTACAACCAGAGCATCGAGTGCCTCCTTATGCCTCTGCTCCAGCTCCTGTGTTCGCCACGCGACAAGCTTTTCGATCTCTTCATCTTTGCTCCTAAGCTTAGCGGCGAGTGCCTCCTCGCGAGCGGCAAGATCTTCTTCATGAGCATCAAGCCCGATGCGGCGTTCCGTCAAGCGAGCTTCCTCTGCAGCGGCCTGCTGCGCAGCCTCCTCCTGTGCCTTCTTGACATCGGACTGCTTCATGAGGAGCTCGTTCCAACTCTGGTTTAGCTACTCCCGGCCAGCCGTCAGCTCTTGGAAGGCCTCAGCGTACCAGACTTGTGTCTCCTCGACGTGCTTCTGGAAGTCTGCCTCCGCTGCTTCGACAACTGCCACCCTGGAGTCCAACTTCTCCTTTCGGGCGCGGTGAAGCACCTGGAGCTTCTGAAAGTTATCGCTCATGGCTTGGAGGAGCTGCTCTTCCTTAGGCCCGCTGCTGCTAGCGGCGGCAACGACGTCTCCATCAAATGTTTCTCCTTCAACTCGCACCCCAATGCTCGCCGTTCCTGGTATGTTGACGAACAGGTTGTCGCCGACCTTAAGGTAACTGCTTGACGGGGGCATGTCGGATGTTGACGGTTGATCCTCGACAACCGCCTCACCGGCAGCCGGGGGCTCCGCGACCGGTGTAGCGCCAGACGCTCCTGCGGCAGGAATGCCGTCAGTATGGTCGCCGGTCTCCTCGCCAGCCCCCTCAACAGACCTCTTGGCGATTTCTTCCTGTGCGGCCTTGGCGGCCTCGTCAGCTGCGACCCTGTCGGCCTCGGCGGCAGCATCCCTGGTGGTCTCTTCAATGACAGTATCAACATCCATTGGTTCCGTCAGGGGGAGATCTGAAAGCCAAGAAAGGAAACAAGATGAGACCAAAGTTGAAGTCCAAGAAGACAAAAATAAAGAAAGAATAACAAGTACCAAGGCATGCGGTTTACCTGTGTTGAGCTGTTGAGAGGTGGCTTCTCCTTTCCCGGCAACATTAGTTGCCGATGTAGGATGGCCAGCGCCAGTGCTTGCCGGCTCCTCTTCAATGTGGATTGGCTCACCAGTGGAAGCCCTTGCCAACGGTTCATCCCTGGGTGGCGTGGTCGACGGAGGCGGCGCTTCAGGGGCAACCTCCAATGGCTTTCCTTGTTGCCGTCCTTCTCCTACAAGCCCGGTGATGTCAATAGCGAAGATAATCTCCCCGACGCTCGCCAGCGGAAAACGAGTATTGGACTCACGCTGGGGGCTGGGTTGGAGACTGCGTTGAGGGCTCAGCTCCGGACTGATGACGATGGTCTCTGGCGCACCTACAGTGCTTGCCGAAGGCTCATCACCCGTAGAAGTCTTCGCCCTCTTCGCCAACCTTTGCGCCAACGTCTCTGTATCTCTGCAGGGACAGGCCAAAGCAAAACAAATGAGTTAAACGAAACCAGGAATTTAGAAATTGAAAAATGCGGCAAGAATCCTTACTCCTCTCTTTCCGGACTGAAGGAAGAGATGTCGAAGTCGACCTCCGCATCGGTATCCGTGTAAGGAGGTGGAGAATGGGTCCTGGGGCGCTTGGCTGTGGCAGGAGCAGGCGGTTGATGCGATCCTGCCGCTCTAGCTATTGCTGCCGTCGGGCAAGACACCCCCGCCACATCAGTTGTTGCCGCTGTCGTGCGTGGCGAGCGTCGCACGGGTTGCTGCTGGGCTCCTTGCCGCTGAGCAGCCTTGCCGGTCGCCCCTTTGGCAGCCTCGCCGCCTGAAGAAGATTGACGTGCCGGGACACCAGAGCCAGCTTTCCGAAGAACCCGCTTCTTCTTCCCTGGAGCTGGGGGCTCCTCGTGCGGCTGCTCTTCGATTGTGTCTTCGGCGGAAGGGCTCTCGGCAACCATGCCACCCTCTTCCCCGGCAGCTTCCCCTTGCTCGGCAAGGATCTCCTCTGGCACTGTCTCTTCTTCACTGGCGTCCTCTCCCGTGAAGCCAAAGTTGCCGGCCTCCGCGGCAAGATTAGCCTCTTCCGCCCTACTAGCAATATAAGCCACTTCTTCATCAGTGGTCGAGCGGATAAGGTTTGAATCCTCCCGGATGGCCCTCTCCGACAAACTGTCGAAGAACTCCTATACACGCTCTGGAGGCGGCTCTACCCAAGTCTCGTCAAGGCTGTGGGCATTGCACACTGGCATCATAGCGATGATGGAGCTCAGGGCAGAGTTGTTGCACAGAGGAATCACACCAGCCGGCAACGTGTACCTCCCGTCAGGCCTAAACAGCTTGTGGCAGAGGAACGTGTGCTGCAAGATCGTCAAATTGTTATTCAGACCAGGGCGCAGCCTCATGATATCTGTTGCATTCTTGAAATCCCAGGCTGGCCTCCCTTTGTTATGCAAAGGGGCAATGCGCCGGCGGAGGAAATCTGCGCCGACCATCTCAATCGTGAGCCCGGCAGCCTTAAGACGGTGAATCCTAGTGATCGCAATTGTGAGCTTCCCATCTTGAGGATCGAGGTCGCTCCAATTCTCGCCGCGGACTACTTTCTTTTGTCGGGGCACGCAAAACGGTTGAGGGTCTTTCTCCTGGATCCAGCACCACTCGGACCGCCATTCGTCCCACTTCCTGCGGTAGAGACCCCTTGGGTATATATCCTTGTTCCATGCCCTTGGAATCCAAGTGATAGAACCAGAGAGGGCGTCTCCTGTCTCGATGCGAGGAATGAAATAATGGCGGAAGAGGGCTGTGTTGGGGACTACTCTGGCAAAGTTTTCGCAGAGGTGAGCAAAAACTGACATGCATGTTACGGCGTTCGGTGTGAAATCCAAAAGGCGGAACCCGTATGTGTACATGATGTCGACAAAGAAGTCAGAGAAGGGAGGACAGAGCCCGCAGTAAAAATAAGCAACAAAGAAGGGGAATTTATCCGCGCCGCCCCCGGCGGAGGCTGGAAGCGCGCGGGTGGCGAGGTGGCCATTCGTTTTCTTCCCCCACGCGCACTTGTACCGAGCGATCAGGGTGTGCCCGTCGAGCGTCGGGTCGAAGACGGTGTGCTCCTTCCGCATCTTCACCAGATCGACCTCGTCCACTCCTGCGGCCGAGCTGGCGGCTTTCACCGCTTTGCCCTTGCCTGCTTTGGGCGGCATGGCGGCTGTGGAAGCGGAGTCCGAAGATGATGAGGGCGTGCGAGTGGCGGATGAATGGAGGAAGCTCTGTTTCGGGCTCGAGGAAGAAGATGATGGCGATTGCTAGATTGGAAAAGAGGTAAATGAGCAGCGCCTCTGCGGATTCCTTTTTATGGGGAAGGCGCGAGGCTGCCTCTTTACTAGCCCGCTTTTACAGCGGTTATCCCGCGCACGTCCTCCACGTCCCGCATTCAACGCGCGTCGTGGGAGGGAGCGGTAAATAAGACGATTATGACAGCTAAATTCCCGCCACGCGTGCCCGTGCACTGTTTGGGCCTAGCCCAACAACGCCTCGCACCCGTGTATGGCCTAGGCCTGGGGGCTCCTGTCGGTGTACTAAAGTTCGGGTCCTTTAGTACCCCATACTTGTGCACGGACGGTTGCAGCCATACCAGCGGCAAGGCCTGCCGGAGAATAACTGGGAATAGTTGCAAGGATATCAAGAAGGCATTCAAGCTAACGATCAGAAGATAGAAGACAGGAGGCTGGGTTCCCGGCAAGATCCTTGCCGGGAAGACTTGCGAAGGTTCGGCAAGGCCTTGCACCCGGCAAGATCTTGCACCCGGCAAGATCCCACCGCTCTAGCACAGTGCCACCGCTCCAGCGCAGCGACCAGCTTGTCGTTTAGGGCTTGTCCTCCTGGTTGCGTGGCACGACACTGACCGCGGAAGGGGTTAAGCGGTGCTGATGGGACGGCTCTTTTTCCGTCCCCAAGAAAGTAAGGGACAGGTAAGTAGAGCATTAAATGCGTTTGTCCTAAGACATTTGTCCTAAGACGTCGGTGATAATCATGAAACACTGTAGCTACTTTACACCTCTTGTACTGCTGTCCGCCACTGCTGGTGACCCCTTGGACGTATAAAAGGAGGCCCAGGGCGAAGCTACAGAGGGAGGACCTGGGCTAGCCCATTCTGCATGCGTAGCTGCTGGATGAACATACTGTTCATCACGAGCGCTCCGTGTACTTGAGCTAAGAACACCCATAATACAACCAAAGCAGGAGTAGGGTATTACGCTTCTCAGCGGCCCGAACCTGGGTAAAAATCCTTGCGTTGATCGTTGGTTCCGCTCTTTGTGCAAATCTTTTCCCTTGCCGAACCGTAAAGGGATCCTCGCGGTCCCATAGGTGTCGTACGCTCATTCCACATATAAAAAGTTTTCCCAAATTCCTTACGATTAAAGAGCAATTTGAAAAATGGTGGAATTTCTCAAACCGAACATCCGAGTTCGTATTTTTGGCTTAATTTCAAAACCGCTCATCCGATTGATACAAATTATATGGCATTGGAAAGCTTATGAAAATGCGCATCTTTGCCATATAGAAAGTTTCTTCCAATTTTGAACGGTTTAAAAGTAATTTAGAAAACGGTCAAATTTCCCCCGAGTTTGTATTTTCGAGTTATTTTTCAAATGGTTTGTCGGAATGCAGGAAATGATATAGCGTTGGAAAGCTTGAAAAAATGCGAAACTTTTATATATAGAATGTTTCTCCCAATTCTCTACGGTTTTATGACAATTTTGAAAATAGCTAAAAACGTTTTTTGGCCATAACTTTCGCAAACTTTGTCGGAACGGGGCAAATAATATACTATTGGAAAGCTATAAAAAATGTGAAACTTTTTCATATAGAATGTTTTCTCTGATTCATAGCTGTTTTAAAGTAATTTTGAAAATGTCGAGATCATGCGTTCTGCCTTCATTGCGAAAACAGAGTCTTCGAAAATGCACTGCGTGAAGAAGTTGAACTTCCGGGGCATGTCTGTTTGAACTTCACTCTGTTTTTCACGTGCTATTTTTTGCCCGTAACTCCCCAACCACTTGCTGAAATTGAGCAAATGATATACCGATGGAAAGCTGTTGAAAACACGCAACTTTCCTGTGTTGATCATTTTTCCATACTGGCGAAGGTTCAAAAGATCTTCTTTTTTATACGTAAAAACGTGTTTTTAATGGTATACATGAAACCTTTAAACCGTTCATCGAAATGTAGCATATAATATACCGTTGGAAAGCTTATGAATAGGAGCGACTTTTTTCATGTAGAGCAGTTTTAAAAATGGCAAAAACAACGTCGTTTTGCCTTTTTTTTACATGTAATTGATGGTCGGACGTCTCGAAATATAAATTTTAAATCGTGCAGGGAGGAGCACGTGAACTTCTTGCAACAAACCTTTTAGGGCTTTTAGTTTTTTATTCTTTTATTCTCATCTCAAACGCATTTCTTGTTGTAGTTGAACTGCTCGTTATTTTCACATTGAACTTTTGTCACGTATTTTCGTTCGTAATTCCTCACCTGTTCGTCAGAGTTGCACAAATGATACACCTTTTTAGAAACCTATTGAAAATACACAACTTTTTCTAATACGGTTAAAATTTTGTTTTGAACAACATACACTACTGGAATCAGCTTCTTTGCCGTCTGCCATAGGCCTCCTTCGCGGACGGCAAAGCCATTGCCGTCCGCCAGCAGACGGCGAACAGTCCGGCCGAACAGCTACCGGCAAAGGCCACTTTGCCGTCTGCTGGCAGACGGCAAAGCCCCTGGACGGCAGACAAAAGGTGCCAGCACCGTTAGGGGGCTAACGGCGATCGTTGCCGTCTGCTGGCAGACGGCAAAGACCTTTTCTTCTTTGCCGTCTGCCAGCAGACGGCAAAGAGCTGTAGCTGACGTCAGCTATCGTCAGGCGTCAGCTGGGCCAACGCAGGCTCTTTGCCGTCTGCCAGCAGACGGCAAAGAAGCAAAGGTCTTCGCCGTCTGCCAGCAGACGGCAAAGAGGCCAAATAGGCCAGCCCAGGTTGCCAGCAGACGGCAAAGAGGCCAAATACACCAATTTTTTTTAACCATTTATTTTGGAATAGAGCATACGATATACCTCTTTTGAAAAGTTGTTGAATAAGAGGAACTTTTTTCATGTAGAGCATTTTGTTTCAAATTTGTAATGGAATGAGAGAATTATTTTAAAACACCAAAAACAACATCTTTTGTGTGTGTTTTTGAACATGTAAATACATGGTGAACCTCTCTCACAATAATGTTTGAACTTTCCCGGGCTGAGGACTTGAACTTCTAGCCACAAAAAATTTAAACTTTGCCTTTTTATTCCTTTTTTCTCATACGAAACACACACCATGCAGTACGTGAACTTCCGGCAGTTATCAATTTGGACTTCTCTCTGTTTTGCTTTAGTAACTCTATTTCGTCAGAGTTGCACAAATGATACACCTTTTTAGAAACCTGTTGAAAATACAGAACTTTTTCTAATACGGTTAAAATTTTGTTTCGAACAACATACACGGATTTGTTTTAACCGTTTATTTTGGAATAGAGCATACGATATACCCCTTTTGGAAAGTTGTTGAATAAGAGGAACTTTTTTCATGTACAGCATTTTGTTTCAAATTTGTAATGGAATGAGAGAATTATTTTAAAACACCAAAAACAACATCTTTTTTGTGTTTTTGAACATGTAAATACATGGTGAACCTCTCTCACAAGAATGTTTGAACTTTCCCGGGCTGAGGACTTGAACTTCTAGCCACAAAAAATTTAAAATTTGCCTTTTTATTCCTTTTTTCTCATACGAAACACACACCATGCAGTACGTGAACTTCCGACAGTTATCACTTTGGACTTCTCTCTGTTTCGCTTTAGTAACGGAAAAAATCTGAGTTTTTATAGACATCGAACCGCTCTAACTTTTTTATTTGAACTTCTTTGTGTATTTTTAGAAATGTGAAGATTGGAGTTTTATTATAAACATCGAACTTCTTCGTATTTCAAATTGAACTTATTGGTTTTATTTTTTAGTAACTGGAAAAATCTGATTTATCAAATAAATATCAAACTGCTCTGCTTTTTTCCAATTGAACTTCTTGGTTTTATTTTCTAGTAACGAGAAAACCTGAGTTTTTTTCTAATAAGAATATTATATAACCTTGGAAAGTTGTTGAATAGGAGGAACTTTTTGAGCTTTCCCGGGCTAAGCAGTTGAACTTCTAGCAACAAAAATTTAGACTTCGCCTTTTTATTCCTTTTTCCTCATACGAAACACACACCATGGAGTACGTGATCTTTCGACTGTTATCAATTTGAACTTCTCTCTATTTCGCTTTAGTAACGGAAAAAATCTGAGTTTTTTGTAGACATTGAACCGCTCTAACTTTTTTATTTGAACGTCTTTGTGTTTTTTTAGAAATGTGAAAATTGGAGTTTTGCTAGAAACATCGAACTTCTTCGTTATTTTGAATAGAACTTATTGGTCTTATTCTTTACTAACCAGAAAAAAACAAGTTTTTAAATAAATATCAAACTGCTCCACTTTTTAAAATTGAACTTCTTGGTTTTGTTCTTCAGCAACGAGAAAAAACGGAGTTTTTTATATGCATTGAACTACTCCGTTTTTTAAAATTGAACTTCTTGGTTTTAATCTTTAGTATTGGGGAAAATCTGAGATTTTTATAAACATCTCACAACTTCATTTTTTTAATTAGGACATCTTGGTATTAACAATTAGTAACGGGAAAATTCCTAGTTATGTAATAAACATCGTACCGCTCACTTATTTAAATTTGAACTTCTAGATGTTTTTTAAAAAACAGGGGCAAATCCATGTCTACAAACTTTTTGAACTGCTCGGCTTTTTTAATTTGACCTTCTTGGTTTTGGAATAAACAGTTTGAACTTCTATGTTATTTAAATTTGAACTTCTCCATTTTTTTAGTAAAATGTAGAAACACCATTTTCTATAAACTTTTTGAACTGCACCTTTTTTTATTTTTGAACTTCTTGGTTTGTTCTTTAGTAATGGGGAAAATCATAGTTTTGTAATAAACATCGGACCGCTCCGTTAATTAAATTTGAACTTCTAGTTTTTTTAGAAATGGGGACAACCTTTTTTTCTAAACATTTTTTGAACTGATTTGTTTTTTACTTTTGGTTGTTTTGTATTGTAATAAACATTGAACTACTCTATTATTTAAATTTGAACTTCTAGGTTTCTTTGGAATGGGAAAACCCCATTTTTTATAAACTTTTTGAACTGCACTTTTTTTCTATTTTGAACTTCTCGGTTTAATCTTTTGTCACGGTGAAAACTTCGAACTTCTCTGTCTATTTTTTTTAATTTCAACTTTTTCATTATTTTTAAAAAACAAAAAATCCATGGGAAAAATAATTTGTACAAACTTTGGCTTTAAGAAAATGCTCGCTTGTTTTAATTTGAACTTCAACATTTCTATTCGTTGTATTTGAAGGAGGGGAATTGAAAACCATGGCGAGATAACTAAAATGTATTATCATCTTTTTCTTCAAAATAGAATGCATAATAATCTCTTTTCGTAATAGAAAAACAACGATTAGTTGGTGTGGTGTTAGCACCGCACTTGCCCTATGCCATATATTTTATTCCTAGCCACATATTTATCCTTATCCCTTCATCGTTAATTGCTCCTTCTCTTTTCTCCAGCCACATGTTTTGCTTCTTCTATCGTTTCTTCTTTTTATACACTATAAGATCCAACGGCTTTCATGATTCAAACAAGCGAGCGGAACACGACAGCAACACACGCTACTCTTCTTTTGCAATTGGACTGGCGCATCAGGCAAAGCGGGCCTGCAATAGTGACCGGAGCCCCTGATGGCCGGCCGCAAATTGGGGACTTTGAACTGCGCCGCAGAGTGACTGCTGGTTAAGGTAGTGGGTGAACGCGATGCACTGCTGCTACTTGAAGACGACTGAACAGGCTCGCTGCTGCTGCTTTGAAGATGAAGAATATGCGGCCCAGATCGGCTCTGGCAGACTGCCACGGTCAGCTCAGCCTCAGCGTCGGGCGGGTTTCCATGAGCGGACGACCAACAGGTAAGGGACGGCAGCCTTGCGTGTTGTTGACACCGGCAGGGGCGCGTGAGGTGGTTCACTTCTGCCTGGATGCGACAGCGACAAAGCCGCAACGGAAGAAGGCAGAGTGGTGGTCAGGCAACCAAGAGGACGTGGATGAGCAGTGCCTGAGCTCTTCCTCCGGCGTCCGCAGGAAGGCGGTAGGCGTGATCCTGGCGGCGCGGAACAACGAGATGCAGCCGGCAGCGTGCGGGGACGAGCAGGGAACGGCGTGGGAGAGGAGCAGCGAGATCCCGGCGACCTGGCAGGCGGCGGTGGGGGCTGCGGGCCGCTGCGGCCGGCGGCGGTGGGTGGAGGCGTGGCGCCGGTGGCTTGGGGTGGGCGGCGCGCCAGTGGCCGGCGGTGGTGGGTGGAGGCACACTGGATCGGGGTGGTGGGGAATCGGGGGTGGTGGCAGGCTTTGTGGGGATGGATTTTTTTTTTGCACGGGTGGAGTTCGGGAACACCTTGTCGCGCTCTATATAGACCTGCTGTGATCAGAATAACTATTCTAATTCTGGGATTAGAATAGTGTTACTCTATATATATATATATATGCAGACAATATGCAGAAAACCACTTATACAATGGGGCAAATACAAAAGGCTACATGGTTATTATATATAGTACTCTACCATAAGTACAATAATCTGACAAGTATGGATAAAAAAAATGTGAAAATATGCCAAAATGAGATCTAGTTTCAAAGATCTCGAAATGAAGAAACAATGAAACATTGCCAGTTAACATTGTTAACGGTTTGAGACAATAGATTTTTAGAAAATCAAATTTAGGTGTATGTGTAGGATCAAAGTAATCGACCAAAGGAGGCTGAATGAAAGATTTCTAACAAATTCTTCTAAAACTTGAAATACTTTAAGAAATAGAAGAATATCTGAACAACAGGACAATAGTACAGAGACAAAACAGATGAATGACTAGACATATTACTTAGCATGCAAAACCAAACTCCGAGAGAGAAATAGACACGTGCGAGCAAGCAAAATAACCAATTACCAGTACAAGTACACGAGTCTAACAAACAATCTGATACACTTGAGAAAAGTTAAACAGAGTACAAAGCTAAACGTCTAGATATGCGACGATATAAGCTAGATGCAACCAAAGTTTTGACAACAATATCACAAAGAAAGATAGACAAGGGAAAAACTACGGAGGAATTACAAAAGCAATACAGTGTGAAAAAATGGAACATGTTCGCTCGTAGAAGACAATGCGATGTGTTGACCCAGTTCAAATTGTTCACACAACTCTATGTCTAGTTGGTGAGGCTATGCCATAGCTCTGAAGACACAAAAGTATTCGTTTTGTTATCCTTGAAATAAATTCCACATAACTCGTACAATTACTCCTGGTAGATTTTGAAGTGATCTCTGAACGGACTTCTAGTCGTCTAGAGGATGCACAATTCTCAAGAGTAAAAAGTCTTATGTCAGCTCCGATCAAATTCTTCGTTGATGCTCAATCACTTAGCAATTTTTAGGCTCTAGGATTTTCTTTCTCACTTAGGATTTCACACAAATTTTGGGAGTATGAGAGCTCAGACAATACCAGCAGTCAACCAACATCCAGGTGACACATGGTTAAGAGCATCTCCAATAGCATTTTAGGGCACCATTTTAGACTCGGAGTAAAATTTAGGGCACCAAAAAGTGCTTTTTTAAACACGAGAAAGTGTCGTCTCCAACAGTTGTCTTATAATACGGCACCAAATAGGGCAGCCGCACCACAATTTATTTACATATGTATTTGAACAAACTATGAATTTGGCTAAATTTAACATACGATTTTTTGCACCACAACTATGGAAGATCACTTCACACATAAAGCAACAACACATGAAATTCAACTTCAAATCCGCATATAGTTCAAATGCAAATCACAAACATAGTGCATGACCAACACAAGCAAAAATGTATGACCAACACAAACAAAAGATACATAGTCTCTCAACCCTCCTTGCCACGGTTGGGTGTCAAAGGGAGTCGCGCAATTTTGCAACGTGTCCAAGTGTTGTATATTTGCAGCACTTATACCTCATTTTAGGGCGCCCAAAAAAAGTTTTGCAAAAAAAGATCGGATTGGGTTTTCCCAAAGTGCCCTAAAATAGGGCCTAATGGAGATGCTCTAACGATCAGGTTTCAAAATCAACGCCACTGACTGACTTGGAAAGTCATCCAACCCATCAACGAAGCCACCAAGAATTTAACGAAGGTGTGCCAAAGAATTGAATCTTTGAAACCGAAGCTAAATAACTCCTTGGAGGAAGATTTCAAAGTCTTCACTCGGAAGAATTGGGTTGGATTGAACATACACACAAAAGACTTCAATCCCCAAACATCCAGTACGAGGAAACGTTGGAACATGTCACAGCACATGCAGCAGCCACTAGCAGATGTACGCTCGTGCAATGTTTGGATACAATCACAACTCTGAATTTGGGCGCCAATCAACACTAATCTAAGAATATACAAGGAGACCAATAAAATCACAATCGACTAAGAAAGTTCATGCATGATAGTTCACATCGTCACATCAGTATGTGGCTTGAATGCTGGTTCGGGACAGTTCATGCCAGCCACGCACAATAGAGGAGAAACTTGAATGCTCGTGCTTCTGTCCCTTGGGAGTTCTACGGACGCAGTTAGGCCTGCTGGCGCTTCGCATCGACGGCTTCCTTCAGCTTCCTCCCGAGCGCAAAGGCAAGAGGGGGTGGCACAGCGTTGCCAATCTGCCTGTGCTTGCTCTGAATGGTGCCCGCAAACTGGTAGCTGTCAGGAAAGCCCTGCAGACGTTGATAGGTTCAAATCAGATTATCTACCAGCCCTTACAACAATCTTTAACACATTTGAGGCTATTTGTTATCAGATGGGGATCAATGTAGAGCAGCTTAAGCTTACCTGAGATCGCGCACATTCACGGACCGTGATAATCCTGTCCTGGTCAGGGTGGAAGCACATGCCGACCTTGCCCATCGGCTGAGGATCAGTCACAGATGTGGGGAAATTGCCCTCCCAATCTAACCTCCCATACAGCCCCTTCCACTGGTTGTGCCTTTTAGCGGTGTTAGGCAAGCACCAAGGTATCAGGTCCACCATTTGCCCAGAAGATAGCTTCACCTGCACATGTATGTTCTGGGAATTAACATCTCACAAACACCAAAAAGCATAAACTATGGATCAACAGAAACAGTGAATGCAGCTACAGAGTAGGACAGTCTCATTTACCTTCTCATCTGGCAGGTCATGCCAGTCACAACCAGGTCGTTTGGGAATGTGTTTGCATCGTATGAGATTTAATTCATTCATCTCCTTAGATATGTGATCGTTCAACGCAATAGTGCTACCTCTTATCTTCTTCTGAAACCAAGAGGTAGGCTCACCTCCATACTGCATTAAGAAGAGAGGAATTCACTAAATATGGGAATCCAGAGCAGAAACAAAAGAAAAACTGAATGGCCTTGGAATATTACCTCAAGTATGAGTTTACTTGCACCATTTCCCACTTTCGGCAAATCCCCAATTGTATCTCTAACAGTTATTGCACGGAAAGGCGCCCCACCAGCAGTGCTTTTGGCAGCTGCATAGTATTTGCCATCAGGCAGTGTTATTTTCAGTTCAGGGCTAGCAAACACATGCATCGGTTCTGGCCAATCAGGAAGAAACTCTCCAGGAGCAGCAGCCCAAATGAATGCCCTTTTCCTGGACTGAGCAACACCAAAAGTCCCTGCTTCTAAGATTCCAAAACGAACCTAAACAACAGGTAAAAAACTTCTCAATATACAGATTCAAAGAAGTGCTAACTAGGTAGTTTAAGTAGACAATGGCAAGAATTAGCACCTGGTATCCCATTTCCAGAAGAGATGCAACTGCCAGTCGGAAGGTCTGCCCTTTGTTGAACGAAACAAAATTCCTGACATTTTCTAAAAGAAAGAATCTGGGACGAAAATACTCCGCAAAAGAGAGGAATGCTAAAATCATCTCACACTGAACTTTACTCCATGGGCTTTGGTTGAATCTGTTCATGCCAGAAAAGCCCTGGTAACAGAAAAAGGGAATACATAAGTCAATAATGGGTTGGCATTTTGAACAACAATCTACTTACCAGTGCTTATAGCAATATAATGTACCTGACAGGGAGGACCACCATTTATGAATTCTACTTCACCAGGGACAGGAAGGTTCTTAATATTCTCTTCAGCAAGTTTAGCTGCTTGTTCAGCAGCTTCAGAAGTTGAGACACAGTCATCAGAATCCCCACACTTGTCCATGATTGCCCTGCATCGTCACGAAGCAATCCTGATTGAGCTACAGAAATAAATAAATGCAACACAGCACATAAATTAAACAGTTTCACCTACTTTAAAATCACATTGCAGTTATCCACAAACACAGCAGCTTCCGGATGATTTTGCCTAAATGCTTCACCAGCTGGTTCCTCATATTCAATTGCCCATTTTGTAAATGACACACCTGCAGAATTTAACAATGAGAATAAAAAAATATTAGTCAGAAGGCCAACATGTTCATGCTAAACCATACCACTGAAGGAAGTGCATACCAGCTTGCTGCAACCCTTCTGATAAACCTCCACAGCCAGCAAAAATGTCAAGAGTTGCAATACGGCTCTCTTTGGGCACCTCCATCCATTTGCCTGAATCAACTTCATTATTTTCACAGATCTGCTTTCCCTTGTTCTTTTTCAAAGCACCAGTTGCCTTCCGAGCCACAGACATGAGCTTTACATTTGAAGGCAACTGTCAAGGCAGAACATACATTCAGTTAAATACCAAAACCAGCAGTTCTAAATCAAAATGTTATATTAGCCAACTAACCTGCTTGAGAGCTCCAGTGGCACGATCATAGAAATGCTCACAGAAGTATACATGTTCAACCATTACTGGAAGGTCTGAATTTGAGATATCTATCTTCTTTCTGACCTCACATTTGCCCTCTATCATATCCACCGGCACATTAATTATATCTTCACTATAGTATACCTGAATCAAGCAAAAAAAGGTTAACAATATGTATTGAAGACTATTGAAGGAGAATGATCACAAAACTTTGGCGTGTTTCAAGCATGGAACTAATGATGGTATTACAGATATCAGAAATAAAACAAATATATACAGTGGAAGAAGAGTATAACCTCTCTGATATCAGATGTATAAGCTTTAGCAGATGAAATGTCATCTGGTCTATAAAATCTTCGAACACTGACTTTTGTTGATGCAGGGTCAACTTTTTTAGAACCAGCAGGTCCACAGACATCCAGAAGATGGCAAACTGCATAGGGCTTCAGGCCAATGTTTCTTCCTGCCTTGTAGGTGCCACGATCCTCCTCTTGGGAGAAAAACTCAGGCCTAATGTATAAGAAGTCATGGACACTATAGGTTACCTTTCTGTAAATGAAGCTGGTCTTGGAAAGTATTCTTAATTCATCACAGTCCGGTTCTCTGTGCTCACAAGAGCCACAGACACCATTACCAAGACCCAGTTTATCACGAGGTAGAGAGAAGAAGGCACCCTTCTCAGGCCAGTACAGGCTTTTACATAAATATTCCATGGGCAGACCCTTCTTTTTCCTCTCTTCCACTTTGGCCCGCTCAATCTTCTCAGCTTCAGAATTCTCTTTTCTATACTTGTGACCCCAAGGCATTGATTGGAGATTGACAGACACCAATTCTTTGATGTCCTTTAGTTCAAACTCCAAACAGTCATTAGTTAAGAAAATGTCCCTTTCATTTGCAGCATTGCCAAGAACAGTTTCTGAGCCTTTTTGCAGAATCCTTCCATGAACCATTTTTGCACCATCAGATTTCTGAAACATGTACTCAACAAAGCATATGACTATTTCTCCTGAATCATCTTCCAGTGTGACTGCCCCTCCCACATTTATTCTGAGTTCCCGTGCATACGCACATTTGTATAAAGCTTCTCCAGAAGTTGTTTTCCCAGCTGGTTCGCCCTTCCATCTCATTTCTTTGCTAGTTTGTGATACCAATTTTCGAGACCGTGTTGATGGTGGAGTCTTTGCAACCTTGTCTTCTTCAATCTGTACCTCTTCCTCAGCATCCTCATCTTCATTTTCTTCTTGTTCGTCATCAACTTCTTTTGCTTCGTTTCCATCTCCCTCCTTCAAATCTTCAGGGAAATGATGTGCATAGTAATCACTCCATATTCTGTTGATCAATCTTGTTGTGGTTGCACGCATTGCTTTTCTTTTTGATGATGTTCCCATTGTTGCAATTGGGTTCAGATTCTCTCCTCTTGTTACTTGAGCCTTTTTCTTCATGAACAACTTTGTATGCCTTCTCTGCTCCATCTTCATCAACAGGCCAGTGGCAAAAGCACTACGTCGAATTGTCTCATCAGGGAAATCTGCAAACTGCTGAAGTATGATCTGCCCATGTACCACAATGTATCTCTCAACCAGTACAATATTGGACGATATAAAAGCAGGATTCTCTTTGTCAAACTCTGCCACTTTCTTGATGACATCAACAAAAGAAAGCTTTGAAGCACGGCTTTGCTCTTTTAGCAGGGTGATGATGCTAACAGCAAGCCTTGCTGTTTTCAGTACAGGTTCACACCAAGGAGCATATTGCTTTATCGGCTGCCGTAGCTTGTACCTGAAAATACATGCAATGTAAGTTCTAATGGCGTGCAGCCAGAAACAAATAAAGACTGGCCCAAAGGAATGAGAGGATTCAGTGAAAAGAATACTGAACAGGCAGTGGCATGAAGATTACATAATAAAATAGCAATAAAAACTGACTGGGGTACTCACCAGGCCACATCAGTTCGAATGGTTATGCAAACCATTGAGCCACCAAATTCTATAACCCATTCCTTGATTGGGCTCAAATATATTGGAACTCCTACATCCTGGTTATCAGCTTTACTTGATGAAGAAGACAACTTTGCAGACTCAGCTGTGGAGCAGCAACTGCCATCATCCTCTCTCATCAAACCAGATCCAAAGACAACTATATCATTTTCTGCACCTGACTTCATAGGGATTAATTCCAGAGAAATAAGCCTGGAATCTGCATTGTATAGAGCCCAGTTATTGAGGATTCTTACTGGCACATCACCAGAGAACATGCCATCCTCACTATCAAATATGTATTCATCCATTTCCTGGCTAGATGGTTTATAGTATGCAGGCAGAGGGTAGTCATTTGCAATCTCAGCTTCACTAATTTTGATGTAGACATTTTTCTGGGAAGGCATTCCACGGCTACCCCTCTGTTTCTTCATCATCTTCCATTCTTCTTCTTCATGCAATAATCTTGCTAATTTCTCATCATCATCCTCAGCTACCTCTTTACACTCAACATCCTTGATCTTCAGGCTCCCATTTGAAATGTTAAGTGGCATCTTGGTAAATTCTGCTCGAGATTTGCACTCATCTCTTAGAGCAAGAAGAACTGGCAATGTAACAAGCTTCTCATCATCATTACCTGCTGTCTGATCCAAACCAATAAGCTGGTTGTATACAAACTCGCCAGTGGCAATCATGAATTCTTTGCTCATTGTTCCAGTGTAACCTTGGATAGCATTAACAGAGCGAACAACACTAGCAAGCAATTCTTCCAAACTCATGTTAGGATTCCCACCTACTGATCTCATGAGCTTTCTGTAGACTTCAACACATACCTGTGCCTTCTCATAAAAGTGGTTGTAGTAAGACTTGTAGTTGCTTGCTGGTTTCACGCATTCATAATCAGCAAGTTCTGTTGAGAGCCAGACCACTGCAGTACCTTCATCATAACCAGATATTGCCCAGTCCTCAATACGCCCAAATCCTTCACAGCGTACACCTCTTTCACGCTCTTTTTCTAGATCATCATCCATGGGCATGATGAGAGCTGTTATGAAAAAATCATCTATTTCAGACATTTCAAATGGCTGCAGATTCCCATCTGCATCATGCAAGATGAAATCAATCAACTTCCGGCAAGGCGGTGAATCTTCTGGCCCTAATTTTGTCAGGTTGATTGCATCTATTTCTTCCTCTTCCATCCGATTTTTCTTGATCTTGACAACAGAAGTTTTTTCTGATAAACGTACAGATTTCTCCTTAAAATCAGAACAGGCTGCTGCCCTCCTTGGTCTCTTGTGAGTAGCAGAACCAGCACCCTTTTCAACACCATTTGTTGCATCCTGTGGCCCATCCACCAATTTTCCTTGTGCAGTGGATTCTTCACCCTTCTTTTGTGGCTTTGCTCTGCACCTTTTTGTTCCTGAAAGGCCATCATTCAGAAAAATAACTAAATCAGGAACAAAAAGAAAGAAACTAAATGCTGAACAGTGAAAAAGTATCAATAATACAATGACACAGCACTCAGGTGTTACAGCAATGAGACTGGGTCCATAACTGGTAGGCATGAGAGGTGGCCAGCCTAGACTTGGCTGGCTGCCTTCCACGAGCTTGACTGGCAACAATGCCAGCACTCAGCAGACACAAGACAGGTGTTAAGAGATGATTGCTTAGCCTCAATGAGGCATGCAAAAACCTCTTTGATATTCTTTTTCATGAAATGGCATTCAAGCCTTTTGTGTATTTCTTGGAAAATATATTATATAGATAAATCTCCTTCCTAACAAAAAGGAAAGTGCTAGAGGTGCTAACTGCCAATTGATATGAAGAAAGAGAACAAATGTTCACTGTATAAGTTACAGACAGTTGCTGCCAGCTATCATTGACTTGAAAATTAAGTCAGACAAAGCTCCAGCAAGATCTATGGCGAGACACACACAGGCAAAATTGTAGATACCAGTGGTGTCCAGACACCGAGATCAGATGGCACAAAAAAAAGCCTCATTTATATCTATATTTATATTATATGGTTAGTTTTGTGTTTTCATGGTGTAAATCCTGCAGTGAAAACTGCAGTTGCAACTTGTAGCTCTTTTACCCGATAAAAATACACGAGTCACTAGATGATATCAGAGGCTCGTCTTGAAAACAAAGACCCATGACACTTAACGTTTTCAGGGAACTTAAATAGCCACAAGACCCATTCTTGACGAAACTTCAGAATTAGATCAAATTAATTAATAAAAACCAATCAAACACCATGAAGCATAAGCCATATGCATATAGGCAATTAACAAAAAGGGGAATTAGAAATATGCTGATGATCTATAGCATTAAAAGCAGTCTTGATCCAGTAACGCATATAAAAAGTGCACAGAAGTGGATCTTCATGAATGATGGCTTGTTGAGGTTAAATGGATCTTCATACACAGGATTTAAGTGTGCACCTACATGCATGCACACGATATAAGTGTGCACCTACATACATGCATTGATCCCCATGTACTTGGGGGTTCAAATTATGTTTGTCTAAAAATAAATTCTTGCTAGAAGGGCAACTGTACAGAATCAGGCATTACTTTCACAACTGTTTTTCTCTTCCAAGGAACACTAGCATGGGCACAAGATAAGTGACCCCATTTATATCCTAAATTTAGTTTCACAGTCAAGGCACTAGGTTGATAAAAGGAAGTAAAAACACATTTAAAGGACTACGACTGGATATACAGGTCCAAACACAATCATATTTTCTTGCAGAAAAACACAATCATATTTTTGTAGTACTATGACATATGAGTCAAACAAATCCATGCTCCAAGTGTCCATACCACTCTCCAAGTAAATCATGAGTATAAAGGATTTTATGCTGCAAACAGTATGTGTGTGTTATAAAAATATTGATGATTTGTACAAAATGTTGCATGGATGTTAGTATTAAAAATTATGTTTAAAAAATGTTTCCAGGGAAGGGGAGCCTTGGCGCAGTGGTAAAAGCTGCTGCCTTGTGACCATGAGGTCACGGGTTCAAGTCCTGGAAACAGCCTCTTACAGAAATGTAGGGAAAGGCTGCGTACAATAGACCCAAAGTGGTCGGACCTTGCGCAAGCAGGAGCTACATGCACCGGGCTGCCCTTTATGTTAGTATTAAAAATTATGTTTAAAAAATGGTTTTCTTGTTTTATGTGATGTGTGAAGCTGCATTGTCAACAAATCAAGATTCATCAAAAAATGGTATCTCATAACCAATTGTACTAATGTCATGTAAATGTCAGTACAACCTAAGGACCATGATCAGTATCATGCACACACAGGTGAGCAATGGGAAGAAAATCAACATGTGGATGCCAAGCTAGACAACTTTTCTTCCCAGAGATTTAGGTCGTTATCTATTTTGCGTACTAAACATGGACAGGAGCCTAAAACACACACTCATCTTCACATGTATGCATTAGCATTGTGATTGCTATCAAAACACCTAGTTGAAGCAAGTTGCACCACATACTAGATAACTAATATGCAAATAGATCAACCAAACCTGGGAGGGCACAGAAAAAGAGGAAAAGGAAAGCGTTGGCACCTAGCCACCACACACAATTCATGGCATAATGTGCCTCACCCTCTCAACACCACAGCTCCACAATTTCCCTCATCTCAATGACAACCAAACAATCTATCTACTTCATCTTCCTCCCCGGCCATTCAACCTTAACAAAGGGCAGACATGTGCATGTACCATGATGTCCGTCTTCATTTTAGTGATCCCCTTGCCAACATAGGAAGTGGAGTCAGCAATGGAGGGCAATGATAGCAATGGGTAGGTGGTTTGCTATCTCCCTCTTGATGTCTATCCAGTCTGAGTCAAAGCTCCATATAAGGAGCCAGTTCTTTTGGTGGCTTTTTTGGGCTTCTAGAATAAGCTGCCCCTTACCCAGCTTATTCTAGAAGCCCAACCAAAAATTTCTTTTTAGAAGTCTACTAGTCAAATCTTAATTAGTAGGCTTCTAAAAAAAATGGTTGGGCTTCTAGGACAAGCTGGGTAGGGGGCAACTTATTCCAGCTTATTCTAGAAGCCATCAAAAGAACTGGCTCTAAGACACATTCGACAAACTAGAAGACTGCCCAGACACTCAATAAGGATACGGATTAATATTTTATACAAATCTAATACAAAAGTCGACACTGGTTAATTCATGACAAGAAACCAACTTTGCTTATGCCATGCCTAGCTAGTGAGCATCACAGAAACATTAGCATGTATGCCATGTCTATGTCAGCATATAATTTGCTCCTTTGCACTGTTATATATGAAGGCAAAGCAGAATACTTTAAAAGGGTAAAGCATTAGTTTCTAAAGAAATGTCATAACTTTCTTGGTGGTGCCTAGTAGAATATACCAACATGTAACGCATTAAACATAAAACAAGAGTCAGATAACATCTCAAATTCACATTCTCAAAGCAGATGCACATGGAAAATACCCTGATAGCAGTGAGTATATCATATTACACATTCCTGGAAACAGATATAACCATGCTATAGATTGGAAAGGTGACTATTGATAGTCATACAAAACAAGTAACACTAAAAGTAATTAAGAACAATACCTGTGGTAACTAGAGAACGTGGACTTTTCACCATATTTGATATATCCCTGTAAAATTCAGAATTAGTCAGCCTCATCAACAATTAGCAAGAAAATACAGTACTTACTTCCAATCCAAACTTAATACATGAAAAAATGAACAGAGCAACACACTTTGTCAAAATCACTAGACATGCTATAACAGATCATAAACAGGTATATAATAGAGCCAACCACACAACATGTAGAAGATCAATTCCAAATTGGCAGAAGCAAAAGATAATGAATAAGAAACATACACATCAATCTGTTGAACCTGTATCCAGTTCCTTAACTGATTTAGACAACAAACTTAAATTTGCCTTTGCAAATGATAATCTATGAGTAGACCTCAACCTCTAGCAACAATATGGGGTAGAAAACAACATAGCCATCATTAAACCCATGTCTTCCATATCAAAAGTAAACAATCATGGTACTAACATCTCATTATTACATCGCTCAATAATTGGTTCACAAACATGAAAACATTGGCAAATGCTAAAACTAGAATGAAACCAGTGTACCCATGAGTAAGCAACTGGGGAAGTAGCACTCGGCATGGCAATTCTCAAATACTCCCCAACTAATAAGCCAAGAATAGGCAAATGAAGAAAGGTGCACCAAAACTACTAGCACAGGTGGTTGCACCAAGCCACCAAATAAAGCAAAAGCAAGGCTAGCAGCACCAGGTGCCCCTTGAAGATTGTGCGCTAATCCATATAGATATATAGCTCCTCTCCACAAAGACAGCAAGAAACTTCAGAAGACATGCTAAAAGCAAGTCTATATTCCATTACAAGACCTTATTAACAACTACACGTAAGCAAATTAACTGATTCAACAGTAAGGTAATGAACTGTTCCTAAAATTGCATCACTGGTCATAGGACACATCAGAGCTTGATTAACAGTGGTTTGTCACAGGAGTGGAGCCAGAAACAAAATGAACCCAGCTGAAGCCTTCTAGTTAATTCATTCATTCAAATAGGCATAGAGTTAGTGACACATACCTAGGATATTCAAGAACAAAATCACCAGCCGCAGGCAATCAAGGCAGATTAAGGCTACAGAAGATTTGCGGTGAACGTCAATGCCACCAGGCACAGATCCACTACTTATGCAGGTACTCCTGCAATGCAGCAAAATCGATAAAAAAAAACATCAGAAACTTAAACACCGGTGGGAGAATGTCTACTTCAACAGAAGTTAACCAATTTGGGGGAAGCTCATAACTATTGAAGAAAAGTGGATTTTTTTTTTGGCAGGAACCACAATAATCAAGTCACGAACCACCACTGCTCAAGCGGACCAACGGATTCCTGAAAATAGTCCCCTAACCCTACACAGAACACATCGAACAAACTAACTATATGGATAGGCAGCCGCACAGGGGCTCCCCGGAGCTAAGCACAGCGAACAATCACAGAAGAGCTACTTCGGCACCACAGACCCAGCAAGCTAAACCCCCATGACGCACATCCGAGGAGAGGAGTGTGATACACGGGAACGAATACGGCGGAAAATGGCCCAAATAGGGACAGGCGTGGTTACCAAGGGAACGGTCGCCATTCCGTTACCTCTGCTCTCCGTTGCGACAACACACCGACAATCTTTCTGAATCCCCTCCAATAGATGGTACACAAATCAAGGAAATCCACAGCGGAATACAGAACTAGAACAGCAGGCAGGGCAAAAATGTTTCCACTAGAAAACCGTCACTGATAAACCTCACAGCGAACCGAAGGAATCCATCAGCCCCGCCTGGATGCGGAGCCAGAGCAGCAGCGCAAACGAATCGTCGGTCAACAGCACCGAGCCCAGCGACTATCGGAGCGCGCGCGCCCCTAAACCCCACCCCGAACTAATCAATCCGCACGCACGGTAAAAACAGGACCGAGAATGAAGAAAAAACGAAGCCCCGGGGTTACCTATGCGGCCTCCTCGCCGGCGGCGGCGGGGGCGACGGGGGAACGAGGCCGAAGGAGCGGATCCGAGCGGCGGCGCGGACGGGCGGGCGGAAAGGGGGGGGAGGGGGGTTTCGGACGCGGGGTGGCGGGATTTATAGCGGAGGGGTGTGACGAACGCCAGCGAGAGAATTGCGAGGCGGCGTGCGCGAGGCGGGCCAAAGGGTGGGAAGGGTTTTTTTGAGGTTTTGGCCGCGCGGCGCACGCGGGACTGGGCGGGTTCGCTTGGCGGGAGGGGCAGCGAAACCCCAAATTTTCCGGTTCCCCCCGCCCTTGCTTTTTGCCAGATCCCAAGCAGTTAAACCCTGTTTTCCTCCTCTTTTCAACACAACATGGTAGATGAAAAATACACCGGTGAGCCCGTCGTGATTGCCGTCGCATCGTCCGCATGTTCTTCGACTAAGTGAGAGAGAGAAACGGAAATATACGAATCGTGTTTTCAAATAATCCAAACTTTACAAAAACCATGCATTATAATCGATTCAGACATGATCTCCTAATCCTAGCGCGCATGTGAGCTGATACACAATCAAATGTGCACAGGAAATAATCTAAACTTACCAACGGAATAATGAACGTAGAATGTGTTATGCATTGTACGTAAATTGTGGAATTGATACGTAAGGTAGGTAAATTACATGATATATGGAATTGATGCAAAAAGGTAAGTTAATTAAGATAAAATTGATGCAGTGGTGTAGAAGGTAAGTTAATTATTTGAGTGAGGGGCGTACAGGAAGGTGCGGTCAAATATGGCATCGTGGGACAAAAAAACAGTTGGGCGAAAAAAATCGATAGAAGGACATGGGGGTTGACGAAGGGTCCTACCTGACGGTAAAAAAAACCTTACGTATGTTTTAAGTTGTAAGAGAGTTGAGAAGATAGAGAACTAGAGATTATTAACCTAAATAAAATTTAATATAGTTTATACCAGCCAAACACCTTAGGTTTCATCCCGATTTTGATTGCTCACTGACTAGAGACATGTTGGGTTTCACTATGGTTATACTCCCTCCATTCCTTTTATAAGGTGTATTTGTTTTTTGATAAAATTCCACAATGTAAGGTGCATTTCTTCTAATTCCTCAAAATTCCGTTTTTAGCCCTCTAGAAAAAAGGAAAATATCTCTCCCCGATTGCATGTATCTCTCCTTGTAAAGAAAGAAAATGGAAAGTATCTCTCTCGATTACGTATATCTCTTACTTTCCAAGCGTAAATGATTTACTTGCCACTAATCAATGATTTAGCCAAGGTTAATTTTGTCCTAACTTGTGTATAATTATGTGCCTTGGTCACTGTGCCAAAAATTATACACCTTACATAAAGGAATGGAAGGAGTAGTTATGTTATTCTAGTATAACAACCATCCTCTCAAAAGAAAAGAAAAACTCACTACTTACTTTTCAATATATTTGCATCATTGACCCTCGAAATATGAAATTATAATACAATGATTTATGAGTTTACAACATAATCACTTACTGTTAAATTACATGAGAATATCACTAAAAAATCTAAAGGAAGTCTATATTCTTATAGACCTTACCGTCAATTTAGGGCAGTAAAATTGCACCTAATCCCTGCCCCCTCATGTGTTCTCATTTTTGGCCATTCATTTTGGTGATCTCGTCATTGCTGGTCGTCAGATATGGTGTATACGGCCACCTCCGGCGCTCCTTCTAATTGTTGGCACAATTGTCCTAATGGGTTGCTGCTCCAGAGGCCGAAACTGTGCCCTCTGGTAAATTGGGCATGTTTCTCAGCCCATTCAGCGGCAGAGAGAAGGGGGGTGGCATCGGTCACTGCGAGAAGAAGGGGATTCGGGAGTGGGTCGGCGCGAACGGTCCCTACATGAGAGATTGAGAATGGGGGGGTGACTCGATCGCTCGGTCTGCGAGGGAGGGAGGAGGGAACCCAGCCATCGTCGGAGGTCGGTGAAAAGGATCCAGTGGTGCACTCCGCCTTTGTGTAGTAGTATCGGATCCCCCATGGAGCTGCAGCGAACAACGGGGTCCCGTCGCCACCGCCAAAGGCGAGTCCAATCCAAATCATTGGTTTCAAGGTTGAGGCAGCTGGGCAGGGTAACAAGCAACGATTTTCATATATTCCTCTCTCATCCCTTCCTTGCCCAACACCATCAGTTGGCCGCTCCCTCCACCTCCGCGCCACCTCAAGCGTCCCCGTCACTGGGATGGCAGGAGGCATCTTGCTCGTCTGTTCTTCCTCGCGGTTGCCGGCGAATGGAGCTTCCACTTGTACACGATCCAAGCTCAGGTGACGCTGCACTATTCTTCTTTTTCCCCAAACCCCCGACTTTGTTGAGACCACGTCCGTCAAAGGACTTCCCTGTTTTCTCATGTTTCTGTTGATTTTGTCACTGCTCCTGCGGCGCTCGCCAAGTGCTTGATGGAATGCCGAAGAAGGCCGCGGCGAGCGGCAAGGATCACTTCGGCCACCTCACCAACGATCTCCTACGGCACGTGTTTTGTCCTCAATAAATGCTTGGATGGATCAATTGCATTTTCTCCTCTGGAAAATCCTATGTACTACTAAATGGTGTTCCGGGGCGTTAATTTCTCTATAAAAGTGGGGTCCGGCAGGGGAACCCGCTATCACCACTCATATTTGTTTTTTGTGGTGGATCTATTACAAACGACCATTAATGATGCTTTCAAACAAGGAAGAATTAGCCTCCCATTCCCACGACATAACTAAACTGAATGCAGTTATACAGTATGTGGATGACACAATATTAATACTGCCTGCCTACCCCACCCAAGCTAAATTGATAAAAGACATTCTCATGGATTATGCCACCTCAATTGATCTAAAAATAAATTTCCACAAATCCACCCTAATCCCAATTAATTGTGATGATAGTCTTAGCTCTGCTGGCCAATATCTTTGGTTGGAAGACAGGGTCCATGCCATTCACTCACCTAGGTCTTCCCCTGGGTACTTCAAAACCAACGGTGCAGGACCTCATGCCTCTGGTGTGTAACGTGGAGAGAAGATTAACTGGCGCACTGTCCATGATGTCATATGGAGCCCAATTATACCTCCTAAACATGGTAATTACATCATTAACTATATTCGCGCTTTGCACCCTGAGATTCCCACCAATGATTCTGGGCCTGTAGGACAAAATTCGTAGGAAATGCCTCTAGAACAAAAAATTGAACAAGGTGATAAATTTAACCCGCCAATAGCTTGGGATATGGTTTGCCACCCCAAGGCTAGTGCTCGGCTCAGAATCATCAACCTCCAAAAGTGAGTCTCTACTCCTCGAATATGTGCATAAATTCTATAACCGACATGATCTCCCTTGGGTAGAACTCATCTTGTCCTCTTACTACAACAACAAGATCCCGCATGCATGTGAGCCCTGTGGATCCTTTTGGTGGCATGACATTCTCAAACTAACTCCCATTTACCGTGGAATCTCGAGAGTTATAGTCCATTATTAGGGTGATATGACCCTAATGTGGAAAGATCTTTGGCTTGATGGAATCTAGTTGAATCCCACCCGAGAGCATTCTCATTTGTCAAAGATGAAGATATGTCGGTTAAAGATTTCTTGGGCGTCATGACACTTGTGGAGGCACTCCACCTACCCCTCCCCATGCAAGCGCATGAGGAAGTCAGACACCTACAACAACTAGTGGCAAATGTGGGATCAGGCAATGATTTGGAAGCCAAGGATACTTGGTCATACGTTTGGGGATCAAAAGAATTTACTGCTAGAAAATACTATAAATTCTATTTCAAAGACGTCAAAGCTCACAAGACTTACCGCTCGCTCTGGAAATCCAAAGTGACGATGAAAATCAAAGTCTTCAGATGGCTACTACTCTCTCACCGTCTCAACACAAGAAATATGCTCAGATGCAGGCACTACAATATTAGGGATGACCTAGGTTGTCTACTTTGTGGGCAACAGATCAAAGAGGATATACCACCAATTCAATATGAATTGCTAGATGAAAAATGGACTAGATTGGGGAAATCAGAACACGCGCTTCTCTTGGCTAGACACTGCAAAAACCACCTCAGGGAGGCCCATGTTCATGGAGATATTCTTGCAAGCATCTTGGAGCATTTGGAAGGAAAGAAATAATAAATATTTCAGAGGGATCAACCCCAAGTACCAATCTTGGCTGGCTATATTCAAAGGGGACTTTGCCCTTCTTCAACACAAGGTGCAAGAAAGATTCTTTCCTTCCTAGATTCAATCCCCTCTACTTAATACCTCTCACTTGTTTGCTTCTTTACCTCTACCACACTTTTCAACCACCCACAAAGTGGGCTTGGTCTGTAAATATGGCCTGTATAGTGTAACTATTTTCTACTTTAATTGATTTATTACAATGGGAGCCTCTCCCACTATCCCTGGTTCAAAAAAAGTGGAGGATGGAGCTCTACAACATGCACATGATTATCTTCAAGGTCAAGATTAACGTGCTCCTGTCACGTTCCTTCCCGGCCCATTGCCATCACGCTCCACTACCTCTCCTGGAACCACATTGATCACGCCAATAAATTAATGTGTATCATTCATGATAGGTCACATAGTATGTGTTTACCCTTTTGTGTTTTATTTTTGGTCATTCTTATTTGGTGTAATTTTTAACCTTTTATAGAACAAACTTCAATTTTTTTATGTGTATTCTTGTCACGTTTAGTTGCAAGAGCAAGAATGACATGTGTGGCTTCGATACCTATGAATGCTTTGCTTCACAAGGATGAGTTTTCTTTCCTTTTTAGCCTCACCGGTAGTATGACACTCTCGGGCGAGAGATTGGAATACGCAGATTTGTAACTACGAGTGATTTGACTTGAATTACCAAATGGCTATGCCTAAAATTATCTGAGCTAGCTTTTGTACATTCTAACGGTTGTTGCCTTGTCTTGTCCAGGCTTGTTGCGTGCTACAATTGTCCAACAAGTAGTGTATTGATTCCATATCAACATATAGCTTCCCAACGCAAATATTGACTTAAGCATATCATGAAAGATGCGACATTTTGCAAATGCAGTTGGGGGATTTATAAATGGTACTTTTGGAAATGAGAGAAATACAATTATCGATATATGCATTGAACCATGGAATGATTCTTGTTCTCCAGCGGTCAATATAAGGCTCGATATTATCAAATATGTTGTTGCTACTTGGATGTGTGTTTTTTCCCTTGGAAATTTTGCCCATCCTAATAGAGACCACACCTGTAATGAGGTACCAATAAACAAAGTAGTTGTTATTTTCCACAATATTTTTCCATTTTAATTCGCATATTTGATCTTTGTTGAGTCTCCAAACTAATGTTTTCCAGCAATGCTACACCTTCTAAAGTGTACTATGGTTTCTCTTTTGAACTTATTTTATTTCGCGAATAGAACCATTAGCTTACTATCAGTTGTAACATGTTATCTTTGATTGTTCATCCTTCAGAATATTTATACAAATTTCTATCATTTTATTGGACAAACGGATGGGTTTAGCAAGCAAAATCTTTCTTGTGGCTCTTTCAGAATAGTAGACAACGCCAAATAATTAGGTGTCATGCTTATCCATAACTTATTATTCCTTAGTTACTTATTGTTGCTATGCATTGTATACTATCCAATTGTTGTACAATAGATATCGCTTCACCATTTCCTAATGTTTTTTGTCCGATTCTATTTAGGACCATAAAACTGGGCACTATCCCAACCCTCTCACGCATCTTATCCTCTCAACAATTGGATTTAGAGTTTAGGGTTTAGGGTAGTATGGTTGAGTAGTGCAATACTTTTCAACTATTTGCACCATCTAAATTTTCACGTCCTCAAGAACAAACGCAACTACTCACAAATCATATTCATGTTCATGATCAGAGGAGATAAATATATGATTAACAATCTGAACATATAATCTTCCACCAAGTAAACCAAGTAGTATCAACTACAAGATGTAATCAACACTACTAGCAATCCACAGATGCCAACCTGAGGTTGGAGAAAATATTGGATAGAAGAGATGAACTACAGTTTGGAGATGAGATGGTGCTGGTGAAGACATTTGATGGAGATGAGTCCTCCCACGATGAGAGAAGCGTTGGTGATGATGATGGCTTTGATTTCCCCTCCGGGAGGGAAGTATCCCCGGCGGAATCGCTCCGCCGGAGAGCAAAAGTGCTCATGCCCAGGTTCCGCCTCGAGATGGCGGCGCTTCGTCCCGAAAGTCTTGTTCTGATTTTTTTTCTAGGGCAAATGGCTTTATATAGCATAAGATGGGCTTCGGAGGGCCTCTGTGGGCTCCACAAGCTCACATGGCGCCCCCTAGGGGGCACCTGAGTTTGTGGGCCCATGGTGGGTCCTCTCTGGTATAGTTTTCCTCCAGTATTATTTATATATTCCAAAATAAATCTCCGTAAGTTTTCAGATCATTTGGAGCTTCGGAGAATAGCTATCTCTGTTGTAGCTCTTTTCTGGTCCAGAATTCCAACTGCCGGCAATCTCCCTCTTGTGATATAACTTGCAATTTAAGAGAGAAAAGGCATTAGAATTGCATCCAAAGGTGGAATATAACTTTAAAACACTAAAAATAACAGTAGGAAAACATGGTGCAAAATGGACGTATCACCGGACGCCATGTTTCCCCTGCCATTCGCATGGGTTAGTACTCCTGACAGTGGCACGCCGTCTACTGGAGAGGCGCTTGCCCGGCCTTCCCAACCAAACTGTCGCTCGTATACCCTGGTCGGCCCCTTCCGTGGCTACGCTGGGCAAGCTATCCGGATTCTACAACACGTCGAAATTTTCGAGATGGATGGGTATATTCAAGTCATCATCGGCATGGGCAGCTGATACCAATGTGGCGCGAGGAGAGAATGCCCGCGCTACCTGCGGAGGCTCATTTTGCTCGACGAGGAGGCTGATCCAAGAGGTAGTGTTTATGAGGCTTCATATGCTTGAAGTGGTGAGAAGGATGGATGGGATGCTCTGGGGCCACTTTTCTATGGCCTAATTTTGTCGCATGTGCGTCAGCCGACTACCTCGTAGGACGGGGTGTTTGTATCTACAGCTTATTCTTCCATTGGCATACGCTTGGTCGGACCACGCCGAGCACTTCTCCGTCATCAACCATATGACACTCCACAAGTGGACGTTGGTCATGATGGTGTGCCCATGGATTCAAGCGGGACCCCATGATGTATGCTATCATGCGAGCCCGATGGAAGATGGCAATGGTCAAGTGTTCCACGCTCAGTTGCCATTGAATGCGACAATTCATTCGCCGTTGGCCTTTTATGTTGGCCCGGAAGTTAAGCAAACTATTTGAACGATTTTTTCCTCAAATGTTTACAAATGATTATGCTCATAATGTGTTTGTATTTGCCTTGACAATGATCACTGTCCATAGCTTTCTTTGGTGATTTGTTTTTGATGACATGAGACTCTGTTTGTGATGGATTTTTCCCAACTGTCTACAACTACACAAAGACCAGCTACAACCAGAAGTTAAGCAAGCTATGGGCGGCATGTATAGCAGACACTCCTTCAATAAATCATCCCGAAAGGGTGATCGTCCTCCACACAGAGAAAAATGCATGCTAGTCGGCCATCAGTACCATCCATCTAGGAGTTGCAACGAGAAACAGATGAGTTGGCAAAGGTAGAGTCCGAGCAGGCCACCCCTAAAGGTCCAGGCAGGCCAACCCGTAAGCATCCGGGCAGACGAAGGCCCTCTGCGTACTGGTCATCCGGCCTCATGCGCGTTTCCTGAGAGGTTAGTTCCAACACACAATATAGGCGTAATGCAGCGCCCTCCATGAGGGCCTTTCAATCTCCTGACTTTCGATTCCCAATTCGAAATAGCGCACCAATGATTATCTACCCAAACGCACTGGTGTATGTATGCATGCCCGTCCCTCGTCGGTACCGAGCGGGCCGGGCAGGCAAGGCCCGGGCAAGAACATTGCGCATTGCCTGGGCAGCCAAGGCCCGTGCAAGGACGTTGCGCGTGGCCCTACCCGTAGCTCGTTGCATTCCTTCGTAAGTGCAGAGTTGAACATGTTGCCCATTCTTGTTGGTCTTATCGGATGAACGAATTTCATGTGCGACTGTTCTTTGTGGCGTCTCCGAGATTGGATCTCTCTTCTCCTTTCTCTCTGTTTTGGTACATAGAGACACAGTTCAAATCATATATGTTTAAGACAAAGAAGCATCGACAGAATGTAAGTGTGGGAAACTACATAGCACCACAAGATTACAGATGGATACCAGGAGTATACATGCATGACTAACAACATTGTTGGCTCATTTTTTTCCTAGTAATGTGCATGATATGAGAAGACAGCTCATCCATTGTGTTTGATGTAAAAGATTCTTATCATTTTTTTTCTTTCGTCCTAGGCGCCACTTGATCTTTCGGTGTCCTTTCCTTTGTGCCCAGGCTTTTGATGCCAACTGGCAAGGGTTGTGGCCGACCATTTTTTTGTAGTGCATGATATGAAAAGACAACTGATCCATTGCGTTTGATGTAAAAGCTTCTTATAATTTTTTTCTTTCATCCTTGGTGCCATTTGATCTTTCGGTGTCCTTTCCTCTGTGCCTGGGCTTTTGATGCCGATTGGCAGGGGCTCCAGTCAAACATTTTTTCGTATACTGGTGGCCCTGTTGGGCGACCGGCTCTGATGGCCGAGCAGTGCCCACGTACGCACGTTTGGTTCGTTGGTTGGCTGTTGTGTCTGGTTGTGCATGGCACATCCATGTGATGGTCATGGAGTCCACATTCATGGATCTCACTCGACATCCCTCTCAGATGACGGCTGGTAATGGGCCCGGCGCCTAGCCGGTGGCTTGTGTGCACGGTATGGACTGTTGGTTTGTTGGTCGGCCGGTGTGTTCGGTGCATTAGATACTCTAATGTCATGGTCTAGCCGGACGGGGTGCTTTGGAACGTCTTCCTGGACTTTCAAGACCACACATCACGTGCCCGAATGCAGGGGCTTACCTGGCGCACATGAACAAAACAATTGCAATACACTTGTATATACGAACAAACTTGGAAGCATACAAAATGGAAGTGTAAAAAATAAACAAAAAAGAAGGCAATATCGAACCAAAGCATTAATCTCGCACAGCTCCGGCATGGACGATGCGAGGCGACCTGCTAAAGTTGCTTGATGACGACATTTTCAATTGCGTGCTCGGTGTCGGCCATGGTTTCCTCTAGGTTCATCGTTGCCATCCACCGTGATCCTCTTGAATAAATTCTTCAAGAAACCAGCACCATTAGCGAAGAAGCTCCTCATGCCGAGCAACAGCAGGCGAGGCTAACAACAAGCACAAAGGAAGAATAAACAAGCAATAAGAGAATTGCAACAAAGAGGGGGATAGAAAAAACATGAACGTCACAGTGGGCATGAATGAGTAAAATAACACCGGAAACGGGACCAAAATATACACTCAAAAGAAGGAAGATGACAACAGGAAGAATAAAGCGAAAACACATCAAACCTCACAAACGAAGAACAAGTCATTGTTGTTTGACCCTCCTCGAGCTCCATAAAGCTAAACCCAATGCCCTAGGGTTTCTTCACGGTCCATTTTCCCCTCCCCCTCCTTCCAGCACCGAGGTAAGCAACACAAGACACCACCATCCCCATTGAACATATTGCTTCTTCATGGTGGAGAATAGGGAAGACTATGCATGTGAGAAGGGAGATCCCGGAGACGCATTCAAGCATCGCCGGTGGGAACGAGCAAAGAGACCTCCGGAGCAGAAGCTGCAAAGTGAACCGAGAGGGACTCTAGCATGTGTGGCATCCAACAAGTGGGCAAAACAACGAATTTGTAGTAAAACATAACCGACATAAGGAAAAGACCGAACAACCCATGACACACCCTGACTCGATACAACCCTGTCTCTCGAGCTGGCTCGAACACAATGACACCTAGCAGACAAGCGTACTCGGCTCGCGTGACCGGGCATGCACGCTCGCACACCGAGTCGGGCGCCTGGCTGGTGCAAGCGAAGTATCCCGGCAGGGGGCAAGGACGGTGACAGGGTCCACCGCATGATGTTGCCCCAGACGCACCCTCGGTCCACCCGTCATGGACAGGCGCCAACTATAGCGATCGCTCGCCCTCGGTCCACCTGTCATGGACTCTCTAGCCGGGTCGCCTGGGTCTGAGCCGTCTGGGCAGATCGGACGGCTCGGAGACACCTCGAGAGGCTCCCGCCGCAAGCCATCGAGCAACAGACGACGCGCGCGATTGCTACAGTCGACGCGTGTCCGTGATGGGTGGGAGGAGGGCGTACGCGCCGACTGTAGCGAGCATGCACCATTGGTCCACCCATCATGGACACGCACTGACTATAGCGATCACGCACCCTCGGTCCACCCGTCATTGACCCTCTAGCCACGTCGCCCGGGTTCGAGCCGCCGGGGCAGATCGGACGGCCCGGAGTTGCCCCGAGAGGCTCCCGTGGCACACCACCCGGCAACGGACGGCCAGGAGGCGCTGCTCGCCCGTAGAGAGCCTAGGAAGGCGGGTACTTCACCATCCTTTGTAGGAGTAATACTAGATGACCCGTTGCGCCAATTGGCGCATAGTCCAAACTTCAGCCCAGAAATTAAGTGAACTGATTGAAACATAAAATAGAAGTTAAGTAAACTATTTGAAGGACGTTTGTCGTGAATGGTCTCAATGTGGTTATGTTTGTATTGCATTTGTTTCTGCCCCGTGCATTTACCAATGACAAACAACAATTATCTTTGCTGGCCAGGTCAGCACAACAGACTCCTACATGGCCAGTGAAGTTAAGCTAATTAATTGATGAAATTTTGCCTTAACTATTTGCAAATGATTATGCTCATATTGCGTTCTTATTTGCCTTGATGATGGCCACTGCCCTCTTTGGCCATGTGGACTGTTTGAAGACACCAATTGATTTGCTCATATGGAGCACATCCGATTATGTAAGTATTAATTATGCAATTCATTAACGGCGATAAATGTTAGACAATGACGATTATTGCCCATGTGCTTCATTGGTCAGCCAGGGCAAACCCAACAAACTGATCGACGGAATGCCCGACAGCACCCACGCCCATGATAAACCAGAGATTCCAAAACACGTCATCCGGCTAGATGTAGAGTCCAAAGGCCCAGCACACAGGTAAAAACACGTCATCCGGGCAGACCACAATGTACAAAGGACGTACCCTTCATGGTACATGACCCAAACCACCAGGACAGGGTACTCCTGCTTGGAACAACTGAGATGACCCATGACGTCCGGGCAGACCACAGAGTCTGAATGCCATGAAAATGGCATGCAAAACAAAGGGATGATGGAATCATCACCGAGCCTTAGAAGCGTTTGTAACCTCTCCCGATATAGTGAAGTGTCGTTGGCTTTCTCAGTCGAGGGGTTTTCCACATTAAAATCCTTCTGTCTTCTGTGCTGATTACGCAGACACACCCTCACGTACGTTTGTCCGGCGCATTGCATGCCTGGGTGCAGCGCATCGCCTTTACCCAGCCTTTGCCTGCCCGGTCCTTGTCGTCGCGTGCCCTGACTGGCTCACGCGTGCAGAGGTGTGGCTTTTCGGTTTATCTATAGATGACCCGTTGCGCCAATTGCACAGAGACAAACCGCAACCCAAAAGTTAAGCAAACTACATAGAAAATAAAATGAAAGTCAGATGAACTATTGTGGGATCGAGGAGATAGGTCTAGAGGGGGGGGGTGAATAGACACTTAACCAGCCAAACAGCAGATTTTAATTTCTCTTGGAACTTAGACAGATTTTGGCACAAGTTAAGATCACTCCAATACTTTCTACACATGCATATCTAGAGATTGAGCAGCGGAAATAGTAAAGCATGCAAAAGTATGGAATGTAAAGGGTAGAGTATGGAAGATCAAACGCAATGAAGACACGGTGGTTTTTGGCGTGGTTCCGATAGGTGGTGCTATCGTACGTCCACGTTGATGGAGACTTCAACCCACGAAGGGTAACGGCTGCGCGAGTCCACGAAGGGCTCCACCCACGAAGGGTCCACGAAGAAGCAACCTTGTCTATTCCACCATGGCTTACGTCCACAAAGGACTAGCCTCACTCGGGGTAGATCTTCACGAAGTAGGCGATCTCCTTGCCCTTACAAACTCTTGGTTCAACTCCACATCATGTAGGAGGCTCCCAAGTGACACCTAACCAATCTAGGAGACACCACTCTCCAAAAGGTAATAGACGGTGTGTTGTTGAAGAACTCCTTGCTCTTGTGCTTCAAATGATAGTCTTCCCAGCACTCAAACAACTCCTCACAGATTTGGCTATGGTGGAAGAGGGATTTGAGTGGAAAGCAACTTGGGAAAGGCTAGAAATCAAGATTCAAATGGTAGGAATGGAATAGCTTGATCTCAACACATGAGTAGGTGGTTCTCTCTCAGAAAATGTATGGTGGAAGTGTAGGCACGTTCTGATGGCTCTCCTTACTGAGAAGGAGGTGGTGGAGGGGTATATATAGCCTCCACACAAAATCCAACCGTTACACACTTTTGACCCAACTCGGTGGCACCGATTCAGAAGACTCGGTGGCACCGAACTGTGTAAAAGATATGAACTTTAGGAATCTCGGTGGGACCGATACGAACAACTCGGATGGACCGAAGTGCAATGGCTTAGGGCAAACCTCATCTCGGTGGCACCGATTGTATCAACTCGGTAGGACCGAAGTGAAGCAATAAGGCAACAGAGACTTGGCAAGCCATCTCGGTGAGACCGATTTGCAAAACTCGGTGAGACCGAAGTGAATGCAAATGATTACAGAGAGTTAGCAAGGCCATCTTGGTGGGACCAAGATCCATTTCGGTGGATCCGATTTGTTAGGGTTTTGGCAGTGGCTAAGTCTTGGAGAACTCGGTGGGGCCGGATAGAAAATTTCGGTGGGGCCGAGTTGGAATGTAGGTTTTGGACATATTTGAGTAGAGAGTGGTTGAGGGTTTAGGAGTACTGTCACTAAGCACTTGAGCAAAAAGACCATTAAGCAACACCTCATCCCCTTTTAATAGTATTGGCTTTCCTATGGACTCAATGTGATCTTGGATCACTAAACCAAAAATTTAGAGTCTTGATCTTATGCCAATCCTTGTCCTTAGCATTTTGAAGGGGTTCCACGCCCTCTTGTCCCTGCCACGCCATTGTTGAACTTGTCTGAAATTCACTAGATAAAAGCATTAGTCCAACAATATGTATGTTGGCATGAATTAACAAAACCACCAAGGGAGCAAGTGTGCTTTCAATCTCCCCCTTTTTGGTAATTGATGACATCATACATCAAAGCTTCAAATACAGATATAGCAGAGGTATGAAAGCTTTGAAGGAAACATGCAACATGTATGAACTCCCCTGAACTCCCCCTGAAGATGTGCAATCATGATGATATCTTATGGGAAATATACATGCAACATGTATCTTGGCTATATGCATCAGAGCAAACATATATATCATATAGGGTCCACATGTCCATGATTGTCTCCTTGCAAACATTATATACTAGCAAGAGGTCAATCATGTACATGAGTGTGATGCATATACTTACCTTGAAGTTCTTGATCAAGTACCTGAAGAAATACACTTGAGAAAACAGAGTTAGATAACACAAGATAATTTCTTCAAGAAAAGACACAAGATCAACAAGAAACCAAGATTGGGATGACATGTAGAAAAGAGTATCACTAGGTGAATACTTCTTTGAAGCAGACATGTCCCCAAAAGAAATAGTTGACTCCCCTTAAAGAACTTCCTCTCCCCCTGAATCTGACATTGGATATTGGGAGTAGGTAGGGTGAGAAAACTAGAACAACCAAAGAACAAACTGATCATGTTTCTCCCCTATTAGAAACATGTAACATTCTCTCCTCTTGTAAGGTGCATCTTTTTGAAGTGATAAGCTTTGATGTATTTCTCTCTCCTCCTTTGACATCAATTTCCAAGAAGGGTTTTCAAGGTTATTGATCAAGTGGGTTTGGTCCTTGAGAAACACAGCTAGCCATTGAGTGGCTGTAGATGCAAGTAGAGGTTAAGAATCATTGAGTGGAGCTGGAGCAGAAAAACTCAGGAAAAATTTGATAGAAAACTCCTTAGAGCAGCAAAATCGGTGACACCGAGTTGAGGCAATTCGGTGGAACCGAGTTTGATGAAATGGAACATTTTGTCAACTCAGCTCACTTGGCAACGGAATTCTCACACAGATTTGCAATGAATTAACTGCGAAACTATCTAAAAGAAAACACAGAAAAGAAGCAAAGAAACGTCTAGATGATTTTTTATTTTTTTATTTTTTTGGAGAACTTCATCTAGATGGGTCGGCGACTAGGTCACCTATGTTAGAGTATGTTGACTTAGGAGTCAAGTGAGAGCACTTGATCATAGGTCATACTCATCGTTTAAGCTCAAAATGGGGTTGCCATTTTTCATTTAAGCATTTCAATGTATTCACATCTTGTTGAGTTGCTTTAGCCCATATCTTTGGGCAAAGCTTCTCTAAGATGTGAGAACTTACATTGGGATTTGGTGGTGATGTCCATCATGTAGTTGAACTTGAAGTGGATGCTCATGATTTGGAGTTTGGAGCTATCCTATCATGTGTAGTTCATCTTCCTACATGGATTAGTTTTGCAAGGAACAACATGTATATCCAAAATGACAAGAATGAAGCATATCGCAAAAGTTTGTCAAAGGATATGTTTCGGCTATCTTGTTCCTTGATCCACCATCCATTGTTGATACTTGGGTTATACAAGATTGCTTAAGATAAGAGTGAGATGCAATCTTGTGACTTGAAGCTTGTCCAAGTACCTACAACAGGTTAGATACAATACAAGGGAGCAAAATGTCCAAGATATAAGATGATCATGAAGGATATCATGGGTTAGTCAAGAATGCTCATGCCCTTGTATGAACCTCTAGTTCAAGTTTGAAGCATCAATGATGTTCAACTCACTTCTCAAGTGACAAAACACTTTTTCATCAAGAGGTTTGGTAAAGATGTCCGCCAATTGCTTGTCGGTACAAACATGTTTAAGGTCAATGTCACCTTTCTCAACATGATCTCGAATGAAGTGGTGACGAACCTCAATATGCTTAGTTCGAGAATGTTGTACGGGATTGTGTGCAATCTTAATAGCACTCTCATTGTCACATAGCAGTGGTACATGTTTCACATGCACACCATAGTCTTTAAGAGTTTGTGTCATCCATAGTAATTGAGCACAACATGATCCCGCGGCAATGTATTCCGCTTTGGCAGTAGATAGAGATACGGAATTTTGTTTCTTGGAGGACCAAGACACAAGAGATCTGCCAAGAAATTGACATGTACCCGAAGTGGATTTTCTATCAACCTTGTCTCCGGCATAGTCCAAATCGGAATAGCCAACAAGATTGAAAGAAGATCCTTTGGGATACCATATGCCAAAGTTTGGTGTATGTAACAAGTATCTCACAATTCTTTTCACCGCTTTAAGGTGACACTCTTTTGGTGCCGCTTGGTATCGTGCACACATGCACACACTCAGCATAATGTCGGGACGGGAGGCACATAGATAGCAATGAACCAATCATAGATCGATAAACCTTTTGATCAACCGGTTTGCCATCCTTGGTCAAGTCAAGATGTCCACTCGTGGGCATGGGAGTTTTCATACCTTTACTTTCTTGCATGTTGAACTTCTTGAATAAGTCCTTGGTATACTTTGTTTGAGAAACAAAGGTACCTTCCCTAGTTTGCTTGATTTGCAAACCAAGAAAGAATTTGAGTTCACACATCATAGACATCTCGAACTTTTCCGACATCAACCTTCCAAACTTTTCACTAAAAGAGGGGTTAGTAGATCCAAAGATAATATCATCTACATAAATTTGGCATACAAATAACTCTCCATTAACCCTCTTAGTGAACAAAGTTGAATCAATCTTCCCAATTTCAAAACCTTTTTCAAGAAGAAACTTTGTCAAGCATTTATACCAGGCTCTAGGGGTTTGTTTAAGACCATAAAGAGCTTTACGAAGTTTGTACACATGATTAGGTTTCTTAGGATTCTCAAAGCCGGGAGGTTGTTTAACATACACTTCCTCCTCAATTTCACCATTTAAGAAAGCACTTTTAATATCCATTTGGTAAAGAGTGATATCATGGTGATTGGCATAAGCGAGTAAAATGCGAATGGACTCAAGTCTTGCAACGGGGGCATAGGTCTCACCATAGTCCATACCTTCGACTTGTGTGTACCCTTGTGCTACGAGACGAGCCTTGTTGCGTACAACTTGTCCATCTTCATCTTGCTTATTCCGGAACACCCATTTGGTTCCAATGATGTTTTGCTCTTCCTTAGGCTTCTCGACCAATGTCCACACTTGGTTCCTCTCAAAGTTGTGTAGCTCCTCGTGCATTGCATTCACCCAATCAGGGTCCTTGAGAGCATCTTCCACCTTCAAAGGTTCAACACTAGAAATGAATGAGTAATGCTCACAAAAGTTAGCTAAATGAGTTTTAGAGCGAATGATTCTCCCGGTTTGGATATCTCCAAGTATTTGTTTGACGGGATGATCCTTGTAGATTCTTGCTCTAACTCGAGGCAGCCTTTTCTTGGGTTGTGGTGAGGCTTCCTCCTCATCATCTTCTTCTTCTTCGTTGATGTTGTCGTTGTTTGCTTGTGGAGGTGGAGAAGGAGGTTGAGGTGGATCATCTTGTTGCACTTCCTCATTCCCATCGTCTTGACGTGTTCCACTTGTGGATGCCTCCATGTCAACTTGTCGTTCACCTTGATGTGAAGTTGGGGCTTCCACTTGAATAGACGAGGTACTCTCCTTCACTTCCACGGGGCGAATCTTACCAATTGGCAAGTCTTGGATTGCTTCCGATGGTTCTTGATCTCCTACATCAAGTGGCAATTGCTCGACTTGCGAGCCGTTAGTCTCATCAAACTTCACATCTACCGTCTCTTCAACTTTTCGAGTGAAGTTGTTGTAGACACGGTAAGTGTGAGAGTTAGATCCATAACCGAGTAGGAAACCTTCATGAGATTTAGGAGCAAATTTTGAACGACGATGCTTATCAAGAATGTAACATTTTGAGCCAAATACTCGAAAGTATCCAACTTGTGGTTTGTTACCGGTGAGCAGTTCATATGCCGTTTTACCAAGAAGCTTGTGAAGATAGAGTCGGTTTGTTGCATGACAAGCTATTTCAACCGCTTCTGCCCAAAAATGTCTTGGCGTCTTGTATTCATCAAGCATTGTTCTTGCCATCTCAATAAGTGTACGGTTCTTCCTCTCAACAACTCCATTTTGTTGAGGTGTGTACGTAGCCGAGAACTCATGTGAAATACCCTCCTCATCAAGAAAGCTGTCCACATTGGCGTTCTTGAACTCTGTTCCGTTGTCACTCCGAACCTTCTTGATCTTCACTTCAAATTGATTTTGAGCTTTTCTTGCGAAGTTCGTGAAGATCTTTTGTACCTGCGATTTGTCATCAAGAAAGAACACCCACGTAAATCTGGAAAAATCATCAACAATGACCAAACCGAAAGAGTTACCACCAAGACTCTTATAGGCGTTGGGACCAAACAAATCCATATGAAGTAGCTCGAGTGGTCTCCTCATGGTCATAATGTTCACGGGATGGCTTCCTCCAACTTGTTTTCCTGCTTGGCAAGCACTACAAAGTCGATCTTTGTCAAATATAACATCTTTCACTCCAAGAATGTGATCTCCTTTAACAAGTTTATCAAGGTTACGCATGCCAACATGTCCAAGTCTTTTATGCCATAACCAACCCTTAGAAGATTTAGCAATTAAACAAGTACGAGGTTGAGCTCTCTTAGTGAAATCAACAATGTATAGATCACCTCTACGAATGCCGGTAAAGACCATATTATGATTATCTTGACGAAACACTTGGCATTCTACTTTGGTAAATAGAACATTGAAGCCAAAATCAGCTAGTCTAGATACGGAAAGAAGATTGTAACCAAGAGATTCAACAAGCATAACATTTTGTATGGAGCTATCATTGGATATGGCCACCTTACCAAGGCCAAGTACCTTACCCTTGGAGTTGTCTCCAAAAGTCACATACTTGCGTGGACCATCATTTTTAGTAAGCTCGCGAAACATGTCTCTATCTCCGGTCATGTGATCGGTACATCCACTATCAAGAATCCACTCTTTTCCTCCGGCCATGTAATCTCGAAGATTTGCCATAAGATAGAGATTCCTCATGGTCTTCTCGAATTCAATATCAAACTCTTCGTCCTCATCATAGTAGCCATGCTCAACATCATCGTCATGCATGTGATCATTACCTAGGGCAATAGATTCATTAGTTTCATGATCGTGACAATGTTCAAGTTTATGAATTCTAATGGCTTCCATGATAATGTTACTAATAGTTCTACCATCTCCTTTGGCACGCATAAGATCACGAAGCTCAAACAGGCAATCATCAAACTTAGGATCATTAGGACTCATCTTGTGAAGAGCAACAACCTTATGAAGAATCTTATCAAGACTCTTTAAAGAGTAATCGGGATATCACTTTTCCAAGTCATGCCATAGAGTATAAGCACATTCAAAATTTTGCATACAACCAAGCACAATTTTAGGTAATCCTCTAATGATAAGATTGACGGTTCTAAGATTACGAAGCATGTCAATTTCCTCTTCATGAGTAGGATGCAAGGGATCAATAGGGGGCACATAAGGATTATGAATATACTTGCTCAAGTTAAATTCATCAAAGATATCAAGCATTTCATCTTTCCAAAAGTTGTAATACTCCCCGTTGAGAATAGGCACTCTACGTCTAAGACTCCCCAACGTAGACACATCCATCTCCCTCCAATGGTGATGAAACCAAAGCAATGGAGACCAATGCTCTGATACCAATTGTGAGATCGAGGAGATAGGTCTAGAGGGGGGGGGGGTGAATAGACACTTAACCAGCCAAACAGCAGATTTTAATTTCTCTTGGAACTTAGGCAGATTTTGGCACAAGTTAAGATCACTCCAATACTTTCTACACATGCATATCTAGAGATTGAGCAGCGGAAATAGTAAAGCATGCAAAAGTACGAAATGTAAAGGGTAGAGTATGGAAGATCAAACGCAATGAAGACACGGTGGTTTTTGGCGTGGTTCCGATAGGTGGTGCTATCGTACGTCCACGTTGATGGAGACTTCAACCCACGAAGGGTAACGGCTGCGCGAGTCCACGAATGGCTCCACCCACGAAGGGTCCACGAAGAAGCAACCTTGTCTATTCCACCATGGCTTACGTCCATGAAGGACTAGCCTCACTCGGGGTAGATCTTCACGAAGTAGGCGATCTCCTTGCCCTTACAAACTCTTGGTTCAACTCCACATCATGTAGGAGGCTCCCAGGTGACACCTAACCAATCTAGGAGACACCACTCTCCAAAAGGTAATAGACGGTGTGTTGTTGATGAACTCCTTGCTCTTGGGCTTCAAATGATAGTCTTCCCAGCACTCAAACAACTCCTCACAGATTTGGCTATGGTGGAAGAGGGATTTGAGTGGAAAGCAACTTAGGAAAGGCTAGAAATCAAGATTCAAATGGTAGGAATGGAATAGCTTGATCTCAACACATGAGTAGGTGGTTCTCTCTCAGAAAATGTATGGTGGAAGTGTAGGTACGTTCTGATGGCTCTCCTTACTGAGAAGGAGGTGGTGGAGGGGTATATATAGCCTCCACACAAAATCCAACCGTTACACACTTTTGACCCAACTCGGTGGCACCGATTCAGAAGACTCGGTGGCACCGAACTGTGTAAAAGATATGAACTTTAGGAATCTCGGTGGGACCGATATGAACAACTCGGATGGACCGAAGTGCAATGGCTTAGGGCAAACCTCATCTCAGTGGCACCGATTGCATTAACTCGGTAGGACTGAAGTGAAGCAATAAGGCAACAAAGACTTGGCAAGCCATCTCGGTGAGACCGATTTGCAAAACTCGGTGAGACCGAAGTGAATGCAAACGATTATAGAGAGTTGGCAAGGCCATCTCGGTGGGACCGAGATCCATTTCGGTGGATCCAATTTGTTAGGGTTTTGGCAGTGGCTAAGTCTTGGAGAACTCGGTGGGGCCGGATAGGAAATTTCGGTGGGGCCGAGTTGGAATGTAGGTTTTGGACATATTTGGGTAGAGAGAGTGGTTGAGGGTTTAGGAGTACTGTCACTAAGCACTTGAGCAAAAAGACCATTAAGCAACACCTCATCCCCTTTTAATAGTATTGGCTTTCCTATGGACTCAATTTGATCTTGGATCACTAAACCAAAAATGTAGAGTCTTGATCTTATGCCAATCCTTGTCCTTAGCATTTTGAAGGGGTTCCACGCCCTCTTGTCCCTGCCACGCCATTGTTGAACTTGTCTGAAATTCACTAGATAAAAGCATTAGTCCAATAATATGTATGTTGGCATGAATTACCAAAACCACCAAGGGAGCAAGTGTGCTTTCAACTATTTGAAGAGACCACCTGACCAACTACAACTCGGAAGTTAAGTGAACTATCTGAAACATATAATGGAAGTTAAGCGAACCGTCTAAAAAGGCCAACTGCACCCATTGGCGCAGACACCAATTCCAGCCAAGAAGATAAGCAACCAACCGGAGCCCAAAAGTTAAGCGAACTATATATAGTTTTTTTCCTCGGCTAGTTGCAAATGATAATATTCATATTGTGTTGGTATTCACCTCGACGATGATCATTCCCAAACCTTATATGCACCCGACGGAAAAACAACAACCGAGAAATTAAGTGAACAATTTAAGGATGTTTTTGGTGAATTTCTTGCAAGTGATTATATTCGTATTGCATTTGTAATTGCCTTGTATATTAACCAACAACGAATGATCGTTGCCCATGTGCTTCGTTGGCCGCCCAGGGCAAGCCAACGACAACATCGATAGAAAAGCCAACCACACCCCCACGGCAAATGACGTAAACAATAGGAAACCATGCACCCCAACCCAAAAGCACGTAGCTTTCTTTGGCGATTTGTCTTTGATAACACAAGATCGACGACCCAATATCAGGGAAACAGACACCGAACCGGATACATTACCATTCGGTTCATGCATGGCATAACCGGTCCCAACCCCAGCAGGACAGGCCCCAGCAAAAGTGCATGCATCGACAATGCACGACTACGGCAATGGACGGTGAAGGCACACAAGGCGATGCATCAGTCTTTGAGCCACGCAAGACTACATTGAAGGCAATGACCAACACGTTCGCTCAGTCGGGTAGCCGACGCGCTGGGTACGACACATGCGTACGTCGGCGCTAAGTCCACCTGGGTGACGACTCGAGGCCATCCGCGCAGACCACATAGTGCAAATACTGGGCAAACAATAAAGAGCATGTCGAAGAGCTCGATGGGACAACCAAGCGATTGTCGGAAGGAACAGATAAATTGGCCAAATCTACTCAAAAGTGAATCGATTAGGTGCTTAACAAGCCATTCTCTCTAGCGGAACAAAATACGAATGAATAGACCATGCATGGCTAACAGCTCTGGAACGCGTCAGCCATGCACCGACGCACCCATGAGCCAAACGTACCATGCAATCAATATAATTGAACACGCGAGTGTTTCACAGGAACTACAAAGGAACATGGACTCAACAGAGTCACAGGACCAACGAACGTGAACCAAGCCTGGCGAACGTGATCGGGTAGATCGGCGGCATGCCCCAGGACAACACACTTAGAAAATAGTCTCTGAGACAAAAGTACACTACGTCATTGAGCTGCCGAAGATATAGTGAAGCCCGTATAATGTCCTCATCAAAGGCTAGGAACTAGGTTGCAATCAAATAGCCCAGTCAAGGAGCTACATGATACGTCTCTAACGTATCTATAATTTTGATTGTTTCATGCTATTATATTATCATTCTTAGATACTTTATATGCAATTTTATATCATTTTTGGGGACTAACCTATTAACTCAGTGACTAGTGCCAGTTGTTGTTTTCTGCTTATTTTTGGTTTTATAGAAAATCTGTACCAAACGGAGTCCAAACGCTACTGACACGCCTCCAACGTATCTATAATTTTTGATTGTTTCATGCTATTATATTATCAATCTTGGATACTTTATTTGCAATTTTATATCATTTTTGGGAACTAACCTATTAAATCAGTGCCCAGTGCGAGTTGTTGTTTGTTTGCTTGTTTTTGGCTTTTCAGAAAATCGGTACCAAACGAAGTCCAAACACGATGAAACTTTAAGGTGATTTTTTTTGGACCAGAAGGGACCCTAGAACGTTTGGGAGGAGGCCAGAAAATCTACGAGAGAGTCACAAGCTCACACGGTGCGCCCCTATGAGGGGCGCCACCTGAGCTCGTGGGTCCCACGCATCTCCGTTTGACCTAATTCCAGTGTTATAAATTCCCATAAATCCCCAACCCAACACAGAGCCACCCGAAATAACTTTTCTGCCGCCGCAAGCTTCTGTTCTTCCGTGATCCCATTTGCAGGCCTTTTCCGGTACTTTGCCGGAGGGGGAATCGATCACGGAGGGCTTCTACATCAACCTTGCTGCCCTTCCGATGATGTGTGAGTAGTTCAACACAGACCTACGGGTCCATAGCTAGTAGCTAGATGGCTTCTTCTCTCTTTTTGATCTTCAATACAATGTTCTCCATGATCTCCATGGAGTTCTATCCGATGTAATCTTCTTTTGTGGTGCGTTTGTTGGGATGCGATGAATTGTGGGTTTATGATCAGATTATTCATTGAAAGTAATTGAGTCTTTTCTGAACTTTATTATGTATGATTATTATAGCTTTGTATTTCTCTCCGATCTATTCATTTGGTTTGGCCAACTAGATTGATCTATCTTCAGTGGGAGAGGTTCTTTGTAATGGGTTCAATCTTACGGTGTCCTCACCTCATGACAGAAGGGGTAGCGAGGCACGTATTTGTATTGTTGCCATTAAGGGTAAAATGACGGGGTTCAATCATATTGCTTGGTTCTATTCTGTCTACATCATGTCATCATACTTCATGCATTACTCTGTTTGTTATGAACTTAATACGTAGAGAGGCAAGCATAGAAGCGCTCTCGAAGTGGAGTAATAGTAGTAGATGCATAATTGTTTCGGTCTACTTGTCATGGACGTGATGCCCATATACATGATCATTGCCATGAATAACATCATAACTATGCGCTTTTCTATCAATTGCCCAACAGTAATTTGTCTACCCACCATGTGTTATGTTTCGAGAGAGAAGCCTCTAGTGAAAACTATGGCCCCCGAGTCTACTTTAATCATATTACAAAAACCTAAAAACAACTTGCTGCAATTATTTTACTTTTTATTTACCTTGCAATTTACCCATCTATTACTACCAGATTTGATCCTTGCAAGTAACAAGTTCAAGGGGATTGACAACCCTCTTGCCCGCATTAGGTGCAAGTATTTGCTCTTGTGTGTGCAGGTACCGTTGACGTGTATTTGCGTGGTTCTCCTATTGGTTCGATAACCTTGGTTCTCTACCGAGGGAAATACTTATCCGCTACTATATTGCTTCACCCTTCCTCTTCGGGGAAAATCCCAACGCAGCTCACAAGTAGCAGCTACAAAACTTTTTGACGATTTTTTTCTGAACATAAGAGACCCTAGAAGCTTCGGGGAAGGATCAGAAGACCTACGAGGAGATGGCGAGGCAACAAGGCGCGCCCTGGGGGTTTCGGCATGCCCTGATGCCTTGTGGGCCCCTCGTGGCTCCGTCTGACCTAATTCCAACGCTATAAATTCCCAAATATTCCGAAAACCCCATAGAGCCACCCGAAACAATTTTTCCACTGCCGCAAGTCTCTGTTCTTCCACGATCCCATCTGGAGGCCTTTTCCGGTACTCTGTCGGAGGGGGAATTGATCACGGAGGGCTTCTACATCAACCTTGCTGCCCTTCCGATGATGTGTGAGTAGTTCACCACAGACCTACGGGTCCATGGTGATTAGCTATATGTCTTTCTCTCTCTCTTTGATCTTCAATACAATGTTCTCTTTGGAAATCGATCCGATGTAATCTTCTTTTGCAGTGTGTTTATTGGGATCTGATGAATTGTGGGTTTATGATCAGATTATTCATTGAAAGTAACTGAGTCTTTTCTGAACTTTATTATGTATGATTGTTATAGCTATGTAATGCTTTCCGATCTATGGGTTTTCTTTGGCCAAGTTGATTCATTGATCTTCAGTGAAAGTGGTGCATAGTAGTAGGTTCAATCTTGCGATGTCCTCACCTCATGACAGAAGGGGTAGTGAGGCACGTATTTGTATTGTTGCTACTAAGGGTAAAACGATGGGTGATACGTCTCCAACGTATCTATAATTTTTGATTGTTCCATGCTGTTATATTATCGATCTTGGATGTTTTTATATACATTTACAGCAATTATATATCATTTTTGGAGACTAACCTATTAACTTAGTGCCCAGTGCCAATTGCTGTTTTCTGCCCTGTTTTTGTTTTACACAAAATCAATACCAAACGAAGTCCAAATGCCACGAAACATTTTGGAGATTTTTTTCTGGACAAGATAAACACTAGAAGCGTCGGGAGAAGACCAGACGCCAGAGGAGGTGGCCACGAGCCACCATGGCGCGCCTGGGGGGGGGGCAGGCGCTCCCTGGTGCCTCGTGGGCCCACCCCAGCTCCGTTTGACCTAATTCCAGCACTATAAATTCCCAAAAATCAGAAACCCTCAGGGGAGTCCACAATATACTTTTTCCGCCGCCTCAAGTTTCTGTTCTCGAGAGATCCCATCTGGAGGCCTTCTCCGGTACTCCGCCGGAGGGGGAATCGATCACGGAGGGGCTCTATATCAACCTTGCTGCCCTTCCGATGATGCGTGAGTAGTTTACCACAGACCTTAGAGTCCATAGTTAGTAGCAAAGATGGCTTCTTCTCTCTTTTTGATCTTCAATACAATGTTCTCCTCGATGTTCTTGGAGTTCTATCCTATGTAATCACTTTTTGCGGTGTGTTTGTTGGGATCCGATGAATTGTGAGTTTATGATCATATTATCCATGAATATTATTTGAGTCTTTGCTGCACTCTTTTATGCATGATTATTATAGCTTCGTATTTCTTCTCCGATCTACTGATTTGGTTTGGCCAACTAGATTGATTTATCTTGCCATGGGCAGAGGTGCTTTGTAATGGGTTCAATCTTGCGGTGCTCAATCCCAGTGACAGAAAGGGACATGACACGTATGTATCATTGCTATTAAGGGTAAAAAGATGGGGTTTATTCATGCGTGAGTTTATCTTGTCTACATCATGTCATCGTTCTTAAGGCGTTACTCCGTTCTTTATGGACTTAATACACTAGATGCATGCTGGATAGCGGTCGATGTGTGGAGTAATAGTAGTAGATGCAGGCAGGAATCGGTCTACTTGTATTGGACGTGATGCCTATATACATGATCATTGCCTTGGATATCGTCATGATTATTTGCTTTTCTATCAATTGCCCAACAGTAATTTGTCTACCCACCGTATGCTATTTTTTCGAGAGAAGCCTCTAGTGAAAACTGTGGCCCCCCGGTCTATCTAAATCATATTACTAAAACCCTAAAAATATTGCTGCCATTTTCTTTTATTTATTTTATTTTGTATTTTTGTTTCAATCTATCTATCTATCACATACAATTTAATCTTGCAATTGACCGCCGAGGGATTGACAACCCCTCGTTTGCGTTGGGTGCAAGGATTTGTTGTTTGTGTGCAGGTGCTGCTAATGAGGTGTTGCGTGATTCTCCTACTGGTTCGATAACCTTGGTTTCATAACTAAGGGAAATACTTATCTCTACTGTGCTGCATCATCCCTTCCTCTTCGGGGAAAATACCAACGCAAGCTACAAGTAGCAGGAAGAATTTCTGGCGCCGTTGCCGGGGTGGCATCATCAACATCTATCAAGTACCTTCGCATAAACTCTCATCTCCTTGCATTTATTTTATTTGCCTCTCGTTTTCATCTCCCCCACTTCTAAAAAGGTTTTACAAAAAATAAAAACAAAAAAAATATCCGTTTGCCCTTTTGCTTGTTTGCTATCTTTGCTTGTGTTGCCATGTGCCTTCTATTTGCTTGCATCTTCGCTTGCTAAAATTCTATTGATATGGATCCACTTAAAGTTTACTACTTGGATCATCTTCTATCCATTCGTGCTCGTGCCGAAACCCCAACTAGTTTAGTTGAGGGAAAATCTTTAGATGAGCATGCTCATTTTGTGCGTCATCGTTTGTCTGAAAAAGGGAGACTCTTATGGCGTCAAATAAATTGTTTGCTATGCTATGCTTGGAATCTATGTGAAATTTGTGATTTTACTTGTTGCTCTAAGAACCCTAAAAAACACCTTCCCTACCTATGTGAGTTTAATGATAATGAAATCTTGTCTTCTTATGCCAAGGGTGTTTATAATTACTATGATATCGAACAAATTGAAGAATTTGTTGCTTTTAAGGGTGCTTATGAAGTTGCTTCTTTGATTGAAAAGTATGATATTACTTTCTACAAATCTGAAAATTTTGCCATACTTAAGTATTGCTATGAAAATTATGCATCTAATGCCTATGTTAGTGAATTTATTGCGAGAATGTCTACTGCTTTGGAAGAGAATAATGATACACATGAATCTATAGATAATTATGATTCCGATGATTCGATTGAAATATCCCCTCTTGATGAACATGATGCTTGCTATTCTTATGGTCATGATGCCAAATTTAATGATGCTTATGGAGATGAAATTGCTATAGTTCCTTATGTTTAAAATGAAATTATTTATATTGCACCCACGCTTGATAGCTCCTTGAATGAAAAGCATGATTGCGACGATGTTATTATAAATTCTATGAATGTCAATTGTGCTAGTAATATGCAAAACTATGAGCTTGGGGATGATAATTTTGTTATGTGCATTACTTATTGCAATGATCATGATTGGGGTGATGATGTTTTTTATGATCTTGAAAATTTATTTAAGCCTCATGATGAATATGTTATTGATAATAAAATTTGCAACACTATTAAAAGTGGGTTTGGAAGAGTGTCAACTCTAGGTAAAAATAATCCCACATATTTGGAGAGTGTTCAATCTTATGAAATTTTTGATAAAAGTGGGTTTGGAGAGGACATGACTTTAGTTGATGTTAATCGCACTATTTTGGAAGACTATAAGAATTTTATGCATGTGGATCATGGAGAGAAAATTTTATATGATAGCTATATTGTTGAATTTGATTATAATCCTACATGTAATTATTATGAGAGAGGAAAATATGGTTGTAGAAATTTTCATGTTACTAAATTACCTCTCGTTATGTTGAGATTGTCAATGTTTTATTCCTCTCCTTTGCATATGCTAGATATTTCTCGTCTTGATAATTTGTTTGCATATAAAATGCCTATGCATAGGAAGTATGTTAGACTTAAATGTGTTTTTCACACGCTTCATTATGCTCTCTTTGTGTTTCAATTATTATCTTTCATGTGAGCATCATTGAAATCTCAAAGCCTATCTTAATGGCTATAAAAAAACAATAGCGCTTGTTGGGAGGCAACCCAATGAATAAAATAAATTTTTACTTTTTGTTTTTGTTATGGTGTGTTTTCATGTTTATGCTACTGTTATGATTGAGTTTTTTATGTTTTTAATTAGTGTTTGTGCCAAGTAAAGCCTTTGGGATGATTTGGAAGATAGTATAATTGATGCTGTTTGGAAAATAGAAAGTTTTGCATCCAGTGCCCGAATTTTTTTTCTGTACTGGAGCGTCAAAAAAATCTGAATTTTTTACACAGTATTGGTATATGAAGTTCCCATGTTGTCCTAATTTTTCAGAATTTGTGGAGTTACAGAAGTATGGCTTTTAAATAGATTGCTACAGACTGTTCTGTTTTTGACAAATTCTGTTTTTGATGCACTACTTGCTTGTTTTGATGAATCTATGGATTGTATCGGGGGGTATAAGCCATGGTGAAGTTAGAGTACAGTAGGTATAATGCAAAAATAAAATATGAATGGGTTTGCAATAATACTTAAAGTAGTGATTTATTTTGTTATACTAACGGATCTCACGAAGGTTTTGTTGAGTTTTGTGTGATTGAAGTTTTCAAGTTTTGGGTGAGATCACGATGGATGAAGGAATAAGGAGTAGTAAGAGCCTAAGCTTGGGGATGCCCGAGGCACCCCAAGGTAATATCCAAGGAAGACTCAAGCGTCTAAGGTTGGGGATGCCCCGGAAGGCATCCCCTCTTTCTTCTACCAACCATCGGTAATTTTACTTGGAGCTATATTTTTATTCGTCACATGATATGTGTTTTGCTTGGAGCGTCTTGTATTATATGAGTCTTTGCTTTGTTTGCTTTTTAGTTTGTAACAATCATCTTTGCTGAACACACCTATCTTGAGAGAGCCACACATTTATCATCATTTGTTAGAATACTCTATGTGCTTCACTTAAATTTTTTGAGCTAGGCAGTTGCTCTAGTGCTTCACTTAAATCTTTTTGAGCATGGTGGTGGCTATATTTTGAAGAAATAAACTCTCATGCTTCACTTATATTATTTTGAGAGTTGATTGAAATTTTGAAGAAATGAATTCTCATGCTTCACTTATATTAGTTTGAGAATTGATAAGATTGAAATTTTGAAGAAATATTTGCACTCTCATGCTTCACTTAAATCTTTTTGAGAGTTGATGATAGTAACGGTAATTTGCACAAGATATGAATTTAGTCCCAAAGTGATGAATATTCAAGAGGGATATAATAAAAACTCTCATATAGATCATTGGATATGATAAGTGTGATTCCTTGCAATAGTTTTGCGATATGGAAATGATAATATGTGAGTCATGTTAGTGAGTAATTGTGATTTAGTAAGAATATTAGTGTTAAGGTTTGTGATTCCCTATGCATGCACATCAAGTCAATAGTTATGCAAAGAAATTATATCCTACTTATGGTGCATTATTCGGTGTTAGTTATGTTCAATGCATGTTTATGACCGTTTTCATTTTTTGGTTGGTTGCTTCTCAATCTATTTGCTAGCCTTCATTTGTACTAAGCGGAAATACTGCTTGTGCATCCAAAATCCTTAAACCCAAGTTGTGCCAAATGAGTCCACCATATCTACCTATATGCGGTATTTCCATGCCGTTCCAAGTAAATTTGCGTGTGCCAACTCTAATTTTTGAAATAATTTTCCATTTTGTGTGCTCGTACCGCTCATGAAGCGGCAGGGGGTGGCCATTATTTTCCATGCTAGGTGTGTTATTCTCACGATGAGTGTTTATTCACTTGTCATTGCACGAGAGAGTGGCTGGTAATAGGGATGCCCAGTCCCATAATGAAATCAAAAATTAATAACAACAAAATTCCTTGGAAAGAGTTGGTATGGAGGGCACCCGTGGATACGGCTAGCCATGGATTGTGAAAGAATGGTGGAAAGGAAATAAACTTTACTTTCTGTTTGGGAACCGCCTATGATGTGTCTAGCATGGAAAATAATGGGAATTCTCGGTCGTTTTCGTTGACAGGAAAAACATGCCTCTCAAAATATTTTATCTCTTTAATTTCAGCCTTGAGCTCTGGCACATTTGACAAATCTCTGCTTCCCTCTGCGAAGGGCCTATCTATTTACTTTTATGCAATTTTTATTTTTATTTTTGCTTGAGTCTCCATCTTCTCTTATAAAGCACCAACTAGAGAGCACTATTGTCATACTTGTGCATTGGATGTAGCTAATATTTGAGTGTGTTTCATGAATGGATCAATGATTGAGCATAATGGGCTAGGGATAACTTTCTTTAGCGTTAATATTTTGAAAGACATGGTTGCTTGTTAGCATGCTTGAGTATTTATATATTCATGTCAAATTATAGACTATTGCTTTGAATATGATAGGCAGCATTCCACATCAAAAATTCTGTTTTTATCATTTACCTACTCGAGGACGAGCATGAATTAAGCTTGGGGATGCTGATACGTCTCCAACGTATCTATAATTTTTGATTGTTCCATGTTGTTATATTATCAATCTTGGATGTTTTTATATACATTTACAGCAATTATATATCATTTTTGGAGAATAACCTATTAACTTAGTGCCCAGTGCCAGTTGCTGTTTTCCGCCCTGTTTTTGTTTTACAGAAAATCAATACCAAACGAAGTCCAAATGCCACGAAACTTTTTGGAGATTTTTTTCTGGACAAGATAAACACTAGAAGCTTCGGGAGAAGACCAGATGCCAGAGGAGGTGGCCACGAGCCACCAGGGCGCGCCTGCCCCCAGGCACGCCCTGGTGGCTCGTGAGGCCACCCCAGCTCCGTTTGACCTAATTCCAGCACTATAAATTCCCAAAAAATCAGAAACCCTCAGGGGAGTCCACGAAATACTTTTTCCGCCGCCGCAAGTTTCTGTTCTCGAGAGATCCCATCTGGAGGCCTTCTCCGGTACTCCACCGGAGGGGGAATCAATCACGGAGGGGCTCTACATCAACCTTGCTGCCCTTCCGATGATGTGTGAGTAGTTTACCACAGACCTTCGGGTCCATAGTTAGTAGCTAGATGACTTCTTCTCTCTTTTTGATCTTCAATACAATGTTCTCCTCGATGTTCTTGGAGTTCTATTCGATGTAATCACTTTTTGCGGTGTGTTTGTTGGGATCCGATGAATTGTGAGTTTATGATCAGATTATCCATGAATATTATTTGAGTCTTTGCTGCACTCTTTTATGCATGATTATTATAGCTTCGTATTTCTTCTCCGATCTATTGATTTGGTTTGGCCAACTAGATTGATTTATCTTGCCATGGGAAGAGGTGCTTCGTAATGGGTTCGATCTTGCGGTGCTCAATCCCAGTGACAGAAAGGGACATGACACGTATGTATCGTTGCTATTAAGGGTAAAAAGATGGGGTTTATTCATGCGTGAGTTTATCTTGTCTACATCATGTCATCGTTCTTAAGGCATTACTCTGTTCTTTATGGACTTAATACACTAGATGCATGCTGGATAGCGGTCGATGTGTGGAGTAATAGTAGTAGATGCAGGCAGGAGTCGGTCTACTTGTATTGGACGTGATGCCTATATACATGATCATTGCCTTGGATATCGTCATGATTATTTGCTTTTCTACCAATTACCCAATAGTAATTTGTCTACCCACCGTATGTTATTTTTTCGAGAGAAGCTTCTAGTGAAAACTGTGGCCCCCGGGTCTATCTAAATCATATTACTAAAACCCTAAAAATATTGCTGCCATTTTATTTTATTTATTTTATTTTGTATTTTTGTTTCAATCTATCTATCTATCACATACAATTTAATCTTGCAATTGACCGCTGAGGGATTGACAACCCCTCGTTTGCGTTGGGTGCAAGGATTTGTTGTTTGTGTGCAGGTGCTGCTAACGAGGTGTTGCGTGATTCTCCTACTGGTTCGATAACCTTGGTTTCATAACTGAGGGAAATACTTATCTCTACTGTGCTGCATCATCCCTTCCTCTTCAGGGAAAATACCAACGCAAGCTACAAGTAGCAATGGGGTTTAATCATATTGATTGGTTTTATTCTATCTACATTATGTCATCTTGCTTAAAGCGTTGTTCTATTCTTTATGAACTTAATACCTAGATGCAGGCAAGAGTCGGTCGATTGGTGGAGTAATAGTAGTAGATGCAGAATCATTTCGGTCTACTTGTCACAGACATAATGCCTATATACATGATCATGCCATGAATAATGTCATAATTATGCGCTTTTCTATCAATTTCCCAACAGTAATTTGTCTACCTAGCCTATGCCATTTTTTATGAGAGAGATGCCTCTTGTGAAAACTATGGCCCCCGGGTCTACTTTAATCATATTACTAAAACCAAAAACACCTTGCTGCAATTTATTTACATTTATTTTGCTTTGCAATTTATCTATCTACCACTATCAGATTTGATCCTTGCAATTAACAAGTACACGGGGATTGACAACCCTCTTGCCCGCGTTGGGTGCAAGTATTTGCTCTTGTGTGTGCAGGTACTGCTAAGGAGTGTTTGCGTGGTTCTCCTATTGGTTCTCTACCGAGGGAAATACTTATCCGCTACTATATTGCTTCACCCTTCCTCTTCGGGGAAAACCCCAGAGAGCCACCCGAAACAATTTTTCCGCCGACGCAAGTCTCTGTTCTTCCGCGACCCCATCTGGAGGCCTTTTCGGGTACTCTGCCGGAGGGTGAATCGATCACGGAGGGCTTCTACATCAACCTTAATGCCCTTCCGATGATGTGTGAGTAGTTCACCACAGACCTACGGGTCCATAGCTAGTAGCTAGATGGCTTCTTCTCTCTCTTTGATCTTCAATACAATGTTCTCCATGATCTCCATGGAGTTCTATCCGATGTAATCTTCTTTTGCGGTGTGTTTGTTGGGATCCGATGAATTGTGGGTTTATGATCAGATTATTCATTGAAAGTAATTGAGTCTTTTCTGAACTTTATTATGCATGATTAGGATAGCTTTGTATTTCTCTCTGATCTATCCGTTTGGTTTGGCCAACTAGATTGATTTATCTTCAGTGGGAGAGGTGCTTTGTAGTGGGTTCAGTTTTGCGATGTCCTCACCTCGTGACAGAAGGGGTAGCGAGGCACGTATTGTATTGTTGCTACTAAGGATAAAATGATGGGGTTTATTCATATTGCTTGAGTTTACTTTGTCTGCATCATGTCATCTTGCTTAAGGCGTTACTCTGTTTGTTATGAATTTAATACCATAGATTCATGCTGGATAGCGGTCGATTAGTGGAGTATAGTAGTAGAAGAAGGGAGGAGTCGGTCTACTTGTCACGGACGTGATGCCTATATATGTGATCATTGCCATGAATAACATCATAACTATGTGCTTTTCTATCAATTGCCCAATAGTAATTTGTTTACCCACCGTATGCTATTGTTTTGAGAGAGAAGCCTCTAGAGAAAACTATGGCCCCCGGGTCTACCTTAATCATAATACTAAAACTAAAAATACCTCATTGCAATTTTATACTTTTTATTTTACTTTTCTTTTTATCTATCTACCACTATCAGAATTAATCCTTGCAAGTAACGAGTTCAAGGGGACTGACCACCCTCTTGCCCGCGTTGGGTGCAAGCATTTGCTTTTGTGTGTGTCGGTGCTGAAAACGGGAATTTGCATGGTTCTACTATTGGTTCGATAACCTTGGTTCTCACTGAGGGAAATACTTATCCGCTACTATATTGCTTCACCCTTCCTCTTCGAGGAAAATCCCAACGCAGCTCAAAAGTAGCAGAAAGAATTTCTGGCACCGTTGCCGGGGAGACATCATCAAATTCTCATCAGGTTCCTACATACAAATTATTAATCACTTGCTCTACTTTTTATTTGCCTCTTTATTTCCCTTTGCCTCTCTTTTTCATCTCCATCCACTTCTTAAAAAAATCAAAAACACAAAAAAAATTACTTTGCTCGTTTGCTTGCTTGCTTGGAGTTGTTTTCATGTCTGAATTTGTTATCGCAAATGGTGCTAGTGAGAATAAAAAGCCTCATTAAGACGAGTCTCCCGTAAGTTTGGATACTAAAACTTTTGTTACAGGTAGTGGTAATATTATTGGGAAAAGTGTTATTCAAGAATTCTTCACTTGTACGGGAACATTGGTGTCTAATGATATTCCTATTATTAAAAGAACCAATAGTTATGCCCAGGCTATCTCTGCAATCATTATTAAACTTGAAAGAAGATTCATGCGTACTCATCCCACTTTGCAAAGATTGTTCTTTGAGTTACCTGTTATAAACAATCCTAAGGCTAAAAAGATAGCTACTATTATCCTCAAGAATGAATTTGATTATATAGTGTGGGAAGCTTGAGAAATCTTTGACTTTTATGACATGAGTTACGAGTGCCCTATGATAGATGAAATCTTATATGATAGAGATTTTATGAGGAGATATATGTCTCGAGATCATCATGCTTTTGAGGAAAATGCTAAAAAGAAGGTTCCAAACCTACATTTAATCCAACATATATTCAATAGCACTAATCATCAATATGCTTGGATTGTTAAAGGGAACCAACAAGGTTTTGAGGAAGATTGCTTTGAAAATGCTAAAGTCCTTATAGAGGATGAATTCACCGTCACCTATGAATGGTCCATTGACGACCATATCCCTCAAGAAGTAAATCCTAATGATATAAAAGTTACTAAAGATAACCCTTTCCATTATTTAAGTTCCCCTAGTAGGAAGTCTATTGCTGAGAAAAGGGAATTATTAAGAAGTGCTTATGATGATGCTATGTATAAGGGGATAGTGGAAATGAAGGATGCCAATACTTGAAAGAATGCATTATGCCTAGCTAGGGGCATAAAACAATAGCCCTTGTTGGGAGGCAACCCAATATTTATATTTATTGAAATTTTTATTTTCTTGAGTCACACAATTATAGCTACTATAATGATTGTGTTTTTATCTTTTAATTAGTGTTTGTGCCAAGTAATGCCTTTGGGATGATTTGGATGATAGTATAATTGATGTTGTTTGAAAACATAAAGTTTTGTGCCCAGTAGTTGATTTTTGATTTATTACTGGAACGTCAGAAAAAACTGAATTTTTTACACAGTATTGGGATACAAATTGTTTACGTTGTCCTACTGTTTCAGAATTTTGAAGTTACAGAAGTATGGATAAATATTCTGTCATTGCGTACTATTCTGTTTTAGACAGATTCTGTTTTTGTTGCATAATGTGCTTGTTTCAATGAAACTATGGATTATATCGGGGGGTATAAGTCATGGAGAAGTTAGAATACAGTAGGTATAGTGCAAGAAAAATTATGAATGAGTTTATAATAGTACCTAAAGTGGATGATTGATTTATTATACTAACGGATCTCACGAGGTTTCTGTTGAGTTTTGTGTGCTGAAGTTTTCAAGTTTTGGGTGAGATCACGATGGATGAAGGAATAAGGAGCGGCAAGACCATAAGCTTGGGGATTCCCAAGGCACCCCAAGGTAATATTCAAGGAAGACCCAAGCGTCTAAGCTTGGGGATGCCCCGGATGACATCCCCTTTTTCATCTACAATCTATCGGTATATTACTTGGAGCTATATTTTTGTTCATCACATGATATGAGTTTTACTTGGAGTGTCTTGTGTTATAGTTTTTGCATTTTTAGTTTGCCACAATCATTGTTTGCTGGACACACCTTTTGAGAGGGACACACATTTATTGTGATTTGTTAGAATACTCTATGTGCTTCACTTATATCTTTTGAGCTAGGCAGTTGCTCTAGTGTTTCACTTATATCTATTAGAGCACGGCAGTGGTTATATTTTATAGAAATGATTGCACTCTCATGCTTCACTTAAACCTTTTTTAGAGTCTAATAAATAGTAATGGCAATATGCACGTGTTCTAAGACTAGTCCAAAAAGGATAGGTATTCAAGAGGGATATAATAAAATCTTTCATGTAGATCACTAAATATGAAACATATGGTTTAATTGTATTGATGTCGTAATATGAAAGGATATTGGTTCATGATCATTGGTTAGTAGAAATATTGGTATTAAAGCTTGTTATTAACTCCTCATCTAAGTGTTGGTCATGGCATGGTGGGGAGGTTTGAGCATTTTTATGTCTGATTGAAATCCTTGAGTGCTGTTATAATCGGGGGTGCGCGATGGTTAACTCCTACCAACCTCCTCCCTAGGGGCATGCGAGTAGTACTTTGCTTTGAGGGCTAATAGGTTTTCACAATAAGTATATGAGTTCTTTATGACTAATGTGAGTCCATGGATTATACGCATTCCTACCCTTCCGCAATTTGCTAGCCTCTTCGGTACCGTGCATTGTCCTTTCTCACCTCGAGAGTTGGTGCAAACTTCGCCGATGCATCCAAACCCCGTGATATGGTACGCTCTATCACACATAAGCCTCCTTATATCTTCCTCAAAATAGCCACCATTGATAACCCACAAGTATAGGGGATCGCAACAGTCTTCGAGGGTAGTATTTCACCCAAATTTATTGATTCGACACAAGGTGAGCCAAAGAATATTTGCGAGTATTAGCAGTTGAGTTGTCAATTCAACCACACCTGGAGAACTAAACATCTGCAGCAAAGTGTTTAGTAGAACAGTAGTATGATAGTTTTGATAGCAGTAGTAACAATAGCAATAGTAACAAAGACGGTAACGGTAGCAGTCTTGTAGTGATTGTAATAGCAGCAGCAATAGTAACTTAGCAAAAACCAATATGAGAAAAGCATAGGCATTGGATCATTGATGGATAATTGTGTTGGATGACATTCATCATATAACAGTCACAACCTAGAGCGATACACAATAGCTCCATTTCATCAATGTAATGTAGGCATATATTCCGTATATAGTCATACGTGCTTATAGTAAGAACTTGCATGACATCTTTTGTCCTACCCTCCCGTGGCAGCGGGGTCCATAAGGAAATCTAAGGGATATTAAGGCCTCCTTTTAACAGAGAACCGGAACAAAGCATTAGCATTTAGTGAATACATGAACTCCTCAAACTACGGTAATCACTGGAAAGAATCCCAATTATTGTCACCTTGGGATATCCGAATCATAACACGTAATAGGTGCATACAACTTGCAAGATAGGATCAAGAACACAAATATATTCATGAAAACATAAAGGGTTCAGATCTGAAATCATGGCACTCGGGCCCTAGTGACAAGCATTAAGCATAGCAAAGTCATAGCAACATCAATCTCAGAACATAGTGGATACTAGGGATCAAGCCCTAACAAATTGACTCGATTACATGATAAATCTCATCCAACCCATCACCGTCCAGTAAGCCTACGAAGAAATTACTCACTCATGGTGGTGAGCATCATGAAATTGGTGATGGAGGATGGTTGATGATGACGACGGCGTCGAATCCCTCTCTTTGGAGCCCCGAACGAACTCCAGATCAGCCCTCTCGATGAATAACAGGAGGTGGCGACGGCTCCGTATCGTAAAACGCAATGATTCTTTCTCTCTGATTTTTTTATCCACGAATAGGTATATATAGCGTTGGAATTAGGTCAAGCGATGTTTCCAGGGGCTCAAGCCTGGGGGGCGCGCCCTGGGGGGTGGCCGCGCCCCCTGAGCTTGTGGCTCCTAGGTGGGCCCCCTCCAGTAGATCTCTTCGCCAATATTTTTTATATATTCTGAAATAATTCTCCATAAATTTTCAGGTCAATCCGAGAACTTCTATTTCTGCACAAAAATAACACCATGGCAATTCTGCTGAAAACATCGTCAGTCCTGTTTAGTTCCATTCAAATCATGCAAATTAGAGTCCAAAACAAGAGAAAAAGTGTTTGGAAAAGTAGATATGTTTGAGACGTATCAACTCCCCCAAGCTTAACTCATTGCTTGTCCTCAAGCAATTCAGTTGACAAACTGAAAGTGATAAAGAAAAACTTTTACAAACTCTTTTGTTCTTGTTGTCTGTATATATACTTAACTAGCATCCAAGTTTTCAGCAGAGATTATGAACTAACCATATGAATGTCTCACAATTACTCATGACAATAACATAACCAACTAGCGAGCAATAATAAGATATCTCGGATGCCAACAATTTGTCAAAACAATCATGATATAATATGATAACATGGTATCTCGCTAGCCCTTTCTGAGACCGCAAAACATAAATGCACAACACCTCTGGAGTTCAAGTAACGACTAGATATTGTAATTCATGGTAGAAGAGATCCAGTCATGTCACACCCAACATTAACTATACTCAATGCATAAAAATGACAATAGTGCTCTCCAACTGGTGCTCGAATGAGAGGGTGATGACTCAATAATAAAAGTAAAATAACATAAAAGTAAATAGATAGGCCCTTCACAGAGGGAAGCATGGATTTGCAGAGGTGCCAGAGCTCGAAGCTTAAATCAGAGATGAAAACAATTTTGAGAGGTATGCCTTTCCTGTCAACGTCACGACTGAGGATTTTCAATATCTTCCATGCTAAACACATTATAGGCGGTTCCCAAGTGGAAAGGTAAAGTTTACCCCCCCTCCACCATACCAACACAAGCCATGGCTAGCCGAATTCACGGGTGCCCTCCAAACGATCAAATTTTTGGGGGAGTTTGTTTTATTATACTTTTTTTTCTTATTTTGATTACAGGACTGGGCATCCCAATTACCAGCCTCTCTCATGCAATGACAAGTGAATAAACACCCATCTGAGAATAACCCGCTTAGCATGGAAGATACTGACCACCCCCTGTCGCTCCATGAGCGGTACGGGCACACAAAACAGATGCTTATTTGAATGATTAGAGGTGGCACATGCAAATTTACTTGGAACGGTAGAGTAATACCGCATATAGGTAGATATAGTGGACTCATGTGGAACAACTTTGGTTTAAGGATTGTGGACGCATTCCCGCTTAGTATAGGCGAAGGCTAGCAAATAGAATGAGAAGCGACCAACTAGAGAGCGAAAACGGTCATAGTCATGCATTGAGAATAATTAACACCGAATACGAGCATGAGTAGGATATAAACATCATGAACATAAATATCGTGGAGGCTATGTTGGTTTTGAATCAACTACATGTGCGAACATGTGGCTTGACTTGGTCAGAGGAGGATACCACATTATCATACTACATCACAACCATTTTAATGCATGTTGACACTCAAGATAAATCATTATCCACTCCTAGCTATTTAAGCATGGCATGAGCAACTATGATCTCTAATTGTCATCACAAACATGTTTACTCATAATAATGCTGAATCATGAATACTGAGTTAAACATATTTACAAAAACAAAAACAAGAAGAGTTCATACCAGATTTTCTTCACCGCAATCACTTCATCAAATATCGTCATTATTGCCTTTCACTTGCATGACTGAATGATGTGATAATAATAATAGTGCAAGTGTGCCATGGACTAAGCTGGAATCTGCAAACATTTATTTCAAAGGAGAAGACAAAGTAATAGTGGCCCTTTGTTAGATCAACAATAAAACATATGAGAGCCACTCAACATTTGCATCATGGTCTTCTCCTTACGACGACTCAACGAGAAGAAAACAAATTCAAAGAAACACACTGAAATATTTTTGAAGTTTTTAAATTTTTCTGAAGAAAGCAAACTAACGTAGGGAAAACGAAAAACGAGAAAAACTATTTACACGGGAGAACTCCCAACAAACAACATAAGAAATGAGAAATCTTTTTGGGTTTTCTTTTAATACTACGAACTAACTAAACAAGAAAGAAAAACCAAAAAGAAGCGAAACATATTTTTGGATTTTCAAAGTTTATCAAACACGCAAGAAGAAAACGAAAATAAAACTAACATGGATATACAATGAAAGAGGATGAACACCGACAACTGAAATGAATGTGTGGTACATGAATGTAATGTCGGTGAGAAATACGTACTCCCCCAAACTTAGGATTTTGGCCTTAGTTGGTCTACGGCCATGGATCGAAGTCGGCCCCTCCAGGATAATACTGGGGCTGCTGAGGATCCCATAGTGGCTGCTGATGATCCCACTGATAAGTCGGTGCTGGAATGGGTGCTGGCTCAGGTGCTGGGGGCGGTGTCAGGCCCCAATAAGCATAGATGTCCTCGGGCATGATGGTATACACGGTCGCACCTCGGCCGCATGAGGAAGGTCGTACTTGGGCTTCAGAGCCTCCTTAGGACTCTGGCTCGAAGAACCTCTCAACCTCCACTTGAGCATTTTCTTTTTCTGAAAATTTCTGAAATTTTTAGTGACTCAAAATAAAAGTGAACGAAACTCAACAAAATTGATAGCAACTACTCCCGCGAGTATCTAGAGGCTATATCATGCATCAAAACTACTTTGGACCATACAAAATCTACATGCAAGCTCATATACATGGTCACCACAGCAGCAAAAATTTGCAAAACATAAAGCACTAGAACAAAAACTAATTGGAGCATTGGAGGAGTCACACACCAAGGAGCAATTCCTCAAAACAGTTTTGGAAACAGAGTTCCGAGCAAGGAGATCGAAAATCTCACAGAAATGAGGAAGAACACGGGCTTGGGAGCAAGTTTGATTTTTTCTGGAGGAAGAAGAAGGTGATGAGCGGCTGGAATAAGTGAGGGGGTCCCTGTGGGACCCACAAGCCCACTAGGCGCGCCCAGGGGGGTAGGCGCGCCCTGTGAGCTTGTGGCTCACAGGTGCACCCCCCTAAGGTGTGTTCAGTGCCAAAAATTCTTAAATATTCAGGAAAAAATCATACTAAATTTTCAGGGCATTCTGAGAACTTTTATTTTTGGGCCATTTTTTATTGCACGGAAAAAATTCAGAAAACAGGATAATCATGGCATTTTACTTTATTAAACTATAAATAACAGAGAGCAAACTATGATTACAGAAAGTTGTGCTTACTAAATTCATCGACCACATGCCCCTCAAAAAGAATCCGTCAATATGGTTGATCAAGTCTTATTAACAAACTATTTCCGAGTAACATGAAACCGAAGAATTTTCGTATAACACTAAGTTACCTCAATGGGGATATGCATCTCCCCAACAATAAGAATTTCATATTTCTTTTTGACAGTAGGAATAGGAAATTTAAACCCTCCAATAGTTATTGTCGAAACCTTTTCAATACAATTGATACCATTCACTGAATTTTATTTCCTCGGAAAATAAACCGTATGCTCATTACCATTGACATGAAATGTAACCTTGCTTTTGTTGCAATCAATAACAATCCCTGCAGTATTCAAAAAAGGTCTACCAAGGATAATCGACATGCTGTCGTCCTCGGGCATATCAAGTATAACAAAGTCTGTCAAGATAGTAACATTTGCAACTACAACGGGAATGTCCTCACAAATTCCAATAGGTATAATAGTTGATTTATCAGCCATTTACAAAGCTATTTCAGTGGGTGCGAGCTTATTCAAATCAAGTCTTCTATATAAAGAGAAAGGCATAACACTAACACCGGCTCCTAAATCACATAAAGCAGTTTTAACATAACTTCTTTTAATGGATCATGGTATAGTAGGTATTCCTGGATCTCCTAACTTCTTAGGCACTCCATCCTTAAAAGAATAATTTGCGAGCATGGTGGAAATTTCAGCTTCGGGTATCTTTCTTTTATTTGTTACAATATCTTTCATATATTTAGCATAAGGAGGCATTTTCAAAATATCAGTCAAGCGAGCGCGCAAAAAGACAGGTCTAAGCATTTCAACAAAGTGCTCAAAGTCTTCCTCATCCTTATTTCTAGATGGTTTAGTAGGAAAAGGCATGGGTTTTTGAACCCATGGTTCTTTCTTTTCCATGTTTTCTAGCAACAAAATCACTTTTATCATATCTTTTATTCTTAGGAGGTGGGTTATCAAGATCAAGAGCAGGTTCTATTTCTACATCATTATCCGGTTGAGCATCAACATGAACATCATTATCATTATCATTATCATTATCATTAAGTGGGTGTTCATTACCAGATTGTGTCTCAGCATCAGAAATAGAAATATCATTAGGGTCCTCAGAAGGTTTTTTTATCACGGGTTCACGGGCAAAGTTTTATCATTTTTCTTTTTCTTTTTCTTCTTAGATGAACTAGGTGCATCAGTATTAATTCTTTGAGAATCTTGCTCAATTCTTTTAGGATGACCTTCAGGATACAGAGGTTCCTGAGTCATTCTACCTCCTCTAGTAACAACTCTAACAACACGATCATTCATTTTATTATTCATCTCATCAAGCAAATTATTTTGGGACTTAGCAATTTGTTCTAGCTGAGTATGAACCATAGAGGCATGTTTACTTAAGCCTTTAACATCATTAGCAGTTCTAAACATCAAATCACTCAAACGATCTATCATGAAGGCATTGCGTTTCAATTGATTGCTAACATACATATTAAAGTGGTCCTGCTTGATGATGTAATTAACAAATTCATACAGGCATTGGCTAGCAGATTTATTATAAGGAATATCACCTTCATCAAATCTAGTAAGAGAATTTACCTCTACTACATGTGTCGGGGTGTCAAGCCCATGTATTTATTCAATAGGTGGTAAATTCTTAACATCTTCAGATTTAATACCTTTTTCTTTCATAGATTTCTTAGCTTCTTGCATGTCTTTTCGACTGAGGAATAGAATACCTCTCTTCTTCGGAGTTGGCTTAGGTGGTGGTTCAGGAAGTGTCCAATCATCGGCATTTCTCAACATATTATTCAATAGTTCTTTAGCCTGTCCAACAGTTTGTTCCTTGAAAACAGAACCAGCACAACTATCTAGGTAGTCCCTATAAGCATCGGTTAGTCCATTATAAAAGATATCCAGTATTTCATTTTTCTTAAGAGGATGATCAGGCAAAGCATTAAGTAATTGGAGAAGCCTCCCCCAAGCTTGAGGGAGATTCTCTTCTTCAATTTGCACAAAGTTAAATATTTCCTGTAAGGCAGCTTGTTTCTTATGAGCAGGAAAATATTTTTCAAAAAAGTAATATAGCATATCCTGGGGACTACGCACACAACCAGGAGCAAGAGTATTAAACCATTTCTTAGCATCACCCTTTAATGAGAAAGGAAACAACTTAAGAATGTAATAGTAACGAATTTTTTCCTCATGAGCAAATAGGGTTGCTATATCATTTAATTTGGTAAGGTGTGCCACAACAGTTTCAGTTTCATCACCATGAAAAGGATCAGATTCAGCCAAAGTAATTAACTCAAGATCGACAGAGAATTCATAATCCTTAACAGTAACAAAGATAGGAGAGGTAGCAAACTTAGGATCATATTTCATTCTCTCCATCATAGACTTTTCTTTAAGCTTAGCCAGTAATTTTCTAACATCATCTCTATCATTACAAGCAAGAAATTCTCTAGCTATTTCTCCATCTATAACATAACCATTAGGTATCTTAGGCATTTCAACTCTAGTAGGAGAGCTAGGAATAATAGGTGAATCATAATTTTCAGAAGTTTTAGCAATTTCAAGTTCTTTAGCTTTAGCAAGTTGTTCATTAAGAAATTCACCTGCTGGCACAGTATTATCAAGCATAGTACTAGCATCATCAAAAGTTTCATTTATAGCAGAAGTAGTATCATCAATTACTTGCGACATATCAGAATGAATAGCAGGTGGTGGTGTCGCAAGCCTACTCAAAACAGAAGGTGAATCAAGTGGAGAGTGTGATGGCAGTTCCTTACCTCCTCTCGTTGTAGAGGGAACGATCTTGGTCTTAGCGTCTTTCAGATTCTTCATAGTGATCAACATATATAAATCCCAAGTGACTCAACAAATAGAGCTATGGTCCCCGGCAATGGCACCAGAAAAAGGTCTTGATAACCCACAAGTATAGGGGATCACAACAGTCTTCGAGGGTAGTATTTCATCCAAATTTATTGATTCGACACAAGGGGAGCCAAAGAATATTTGAGAGTATTAGCAGTTGAGTTGTCAATTCAACCACACCTGGAGAACTAAATATCTGCAGCAAAGTGTTTAGTAGCACAGTAGTATGATAGTTTTGATAGCAGTAGTAACAGTAGCAATAGTAACAAAGACGGTAACGGTAGCAGTTTTGTAGCAATTGTAACAGCAGCAACAATAGTAACTTAGCAAAAACCAATATGAGAAAAGCATAGGCATTGGATCAGTGATGGATAATTGTGTTGGATGGCATTCATCATATAACAGTCACAACCTAGAGCGATACACTATAGCTCCAATTCATCAATGTAATGTAGGCATGTATTCCGTATATAGTCATACGTGCTTATAGTAAGAACTTGCATGACATCTTTTGTCCTACCCTCCCGTGGCAGCAGGGTCCATAAGGAAATCTAAGGGATATTAAGGCCTCCTTTTAATAGAGAACCAGAACAAAGCATTAGCACTTAGTGAATACATGAACTCCTCAAACTACGGTAATCACCGGAAAGAATCCCAATTATTGTCACCTTGGGGTATCCGGATCATAACACGTAATAGGTGCATACAACTTGCAAGATAGGATCAAGAACACAAATATATTCATGAAAACATAAAGGGTTCAGATCTGAAATCATGGCACTCGGGCCCTAGTGACAAGCATTAAGCATAGCAAAGTCATAGCAACATCAATCTCAGAAGATAGTGGATACTAGGGATCGAGCCCTAACAAATTGACTCGATTACATGATAAATCTCATCCAACCCATCACCGTCCAGCAAGCCTACGAAGAAATTACTCACTCCTGGTGGTGAGTATCATGAAATTGGTGACGGAGGATGGTTGATGATGACGGCGGCGTCAAATCCCCCTCTCCGGAGCCCCGAACGGACTCCAGATCAGCCCTCCCAATGAAGAACAGGAGGTGGTGGTGGCTCCGTATCGTAAAATGCGATGATTCTTTCTCTCCGATTTTTTCTCAGTGAATAGGTATATATAGCGTTGGAATTAGGTCAAGCAGAGTTTCCAGGGGCCCACAAGCCTGGGGGTGCGCCCTGGGGGTGGCCGCGCCCCCTGAGCTTGTGGCTCCTGGGTGGGCCCCCTCTAGTAGATCTCTTCGCCAATATTTTTTATATATTTTGAAATAATTCTCCATAAATTTTCAGGTCAATCCGAGAACTTTTATTTCTGCACAAAAATAACATCATGGCAATTCTGCTGAAAACATCGTCAGTCCGGGTTAGTTCCATTCAAATCATGCAAATTAGAGTCCAAAACAAGAGAAAAATTGTTTGGAAAAGTAGATACGTTTGGGACATATCAACCATACCTACCTATCATGGCATTTCCATAGCCATTCCGAGATATATTGCCATGCAACTTCCGCTGTTCCGTCTCATGACTTGTGTGTTCATCATCATATTGCTTTGCATGATCATATAGCTGACATGATATTTGTGGCAAAGCCACCGTTCATCATTATTATACATGTTACGCTAGATCATTGCACATCCTGGTACACTGCCAGAGGCATTCATATAGAGTCATAGTGTTTCAGTTTATTGAGTTGTAATATCAAGTTGTAAGTAAATAAAAGTGTGATGATCATCATTATTAGAGCATTGTCCCAGTGAGGAAAGGATGATGGAGACAATGATTCCCCCACAAGTCGGGATGAGACTCCGGACGAAAAATATATTAAAAAAGGGGGCCAAAAGAGCCCAACAAAAAAAATGAAATGAGAGAAAAGAGAGAAGGGGCAATGTTACTATCCTTTACCACACTTGTGCTTCAAAGTAGCACCATGTTCTGCATATAGAGAGTCTCCTATGTTGTCACTTTCATATACTAGTGGGAATTTTTCATTATAGAACTTGGCTTGTATATTCTGATGATGGGCTTCCTCAAATGCCCGAGGTCTTCATGAGCAAGCAAGTTGGATGCACACCCACTTAGTTTCCGTTGAGCTTTCATACACTTATAGCCTTTAGTGCATCCGTTGCATGGCAATCCCTACTCCTCGCATTGATATCGATTGATGGGCATCTCCATAGCCCGTTGATCTGCCTAGTTGATGCGAGACTTTCTTCCTTTTTGACTTCCCTTATTGATCTCTACCACCGCATTCTATTCCACCTATAGTGTTATATCCATGGCTCACGCTCATGATTATGTTTCTTATATTCATGGATATTATTATGTTGATATTATTACTTCATCATTTTTGATCATTTATACCATAAAGAGATTACATGATAAACATGTTAGGTAGCATTCAACATCAAAAATTCTGTTTTTACCATTTACCTACTCGAGGACGAGCAGGAATTAAGATTGGGGATGCTGATACGTCTTCGACGTATCTATAATTTTTTATTGTTTCATGCTATTATATTATCAATCTTGGATACTTTATATGCTTTAATAGGTAAGTTTATATCATTTTTGGGAACTAACCAATTAACCCAGTGCCTAGTGCGAGTTGCTGTTTTTGGTTTTCAAGGAAATCAGTACCAAACGGAGTACAAACGCTACAATTTTTTTCTGGACAAAAGAGACCCTAGAAGCTTCTGGAGGAGACCAGACGGCAAACGAGGAGACGGCAAGGCAACAGGGCGCGCCCTGTTACCTTGTGGGCCCCATGTGAATCCGTCTGACCTAATTCCACTTCTATAAATTCTCAAATATTGGGAAACCCCCAGAGAGCCACTCGAAACAATTTTTCCGCCGCCACAAGTCTCCGTTCTTCCGCGATCCCATCTGGAGGCCTTTTACGGTACTCTGCTGGAGGGGGAATCTATCACGGAGGGCTTCCACATCAACCTTACTACCCTTCCGATGATGTGTGAGTAGTTCACCACAGACCTACGGGTCCATAGCTAGTAGCTAGATGGCTTCTTCTCTCTCTTTGATCTTCAATACAATGTTCTCCATGATCTCCATGGAGTTCTATCCGATGTAATCTTCTTTTGCGGTGTGTTTGTTGGGATCCGATGAATTGTGGGTTTATGATCAGATTATTCATTGAAAGTAATTGAGTCTTTTCTGAATTTTATTATGCATGATTATGATAGCTTTGTATTTCTCTCTGATTTATCCGTTTGGTTTGGCCAACTAGATTGATTTATCTTTAGTGGGAGAGGTGCTTTGTAGTGGGGTCAATCTTGCGGTGTCCTCACCTCATGACAGAAGGGGTAGCAAGGCACATATTGTATTGTTGCTACTAAGGATAAAACGATGGGGTTTATTCATATTGCTTGAGTTTACTTTGTCTACATCATGTCATCTTGCTTAAGGCGTTACTCTGTTTGTTATGAAGTTAATACCATAGATGCATGATGGATAGCGGTTGATTGGTGGAGTAATATGTGACATCCCCATGTATTAAGCACAGTGATCACCTCTTAATCATGCCAAGTCATCATGCTTAACAGTGCTTGATCATCAATTGCATCATATCTCATTTCAAATTGAAATTCAAATTTAAAGAGAAAATAAAAGTTATTCAAATTGGAAACTAAAGTGTTCATAATTTTGGAAATATTCCATAATTAATTATATTCAGGAAAACAACATCACCTACATTATGTAGATGAGTCTAACATCATCAAAACAGCAACAAAACAGCAATATTTAATCCATTTCATTTAAACAAAAATCAAATAAAATCATTTTGCATTCAAACCTTTTTCTGGCACTGACATATATTGCCTAGTATTTAATTGGACAAGTCTCATGTTTTACAAAAGTAAATTGGTGGCCTAACAATTTACAAATCAGAAAGAAAGAAAACAGAAAATATAAAAGGAAAAGGGCAGAGCGTACCTGTTCATTTGGGCTTAAGTGGAATAGTGCAGCCTGGCCCAGCTCGCCACGGCCTTTCCTCTCCGATTCATCTGTCATGGCGCACGCGCTGTCCGTCTGCGCCGCGGATGCGCGCGTGTCGGCCATCCCGCCATCCCGGGGAAGGATAAGGAGGCTACCTCGGCCCCCGCAAACCCTAGCAACCCCACTCTTCCCCCTCGCTCCTCTCTTCCCCTCATTTTCGGCGGCGCCCGAACGCATCCGCCACCGCGCCATCGTCCCCGTCGCGGTCACCGTTCCCCCCTCGCCGCCTTACCGTGCCAGGGGAGACCGCCGACGTCCGCTACGTCGCCTACGAGGACGCCTGTGAGCTCTAAACCACTGCATCGCCCGGATCCCCGTGTCTTCAACCTCGGATCGCCGCCGCCGTTGGCCGTCGTCGAGCCCTCCCCGCGCCCGCATTGCTCCTCTACAGGCTCCCCGTGAGCCCCTCTTCTTCTCCCCTCCCTTCCCCGCGTTGGATGCTGCCCCTAGGCAGTAGAACGACCATGGCCGAAACGATCCGCCGCTCGGGCTCGTCGCCGGCGTGGTTCCGGTGACCGGTCGGCCACGCGCGTGTGCCCATTGGCCTCGCCGCAACGCGTAGACCCTGCCTAGCTGCTGCTGCTGCTCGTTTACATGCCACACCGCCATTTCCCCCCGAGCCCGACTCCGGCCGTCTGCCGCGGCGCTCGCCGCCGTCGCCATGGGCCACTTCCGGCCATGCCACCGCCGCCATTGGGTGCGGCGTCGAACGCGCTTTCAAACGCACCTAGCCGCGCCCTTCCCCGAGCCCTGTAGATGAGTTCCGGCGAGACTCCGGCCAACTCCGGCGAGGCGCCGCCGCGCGTTTTGGTCGCCGGAGTAACTTCGGCGCCGGCGTCGACGTGGCACCGCGTGGGGCCCGCCTCTGTGCCACTGCCAGTGGGCCCGGTTGAACCCGTTGACCCGGTCCACGCGCTGACTGGGCAGCCCAGTGTCGCTGACATGCGGGCCCCGCATAATTAAAACATTTTTAAAATAAAATAAACTGTTAATTATTCGGTTAATTAAATCATTTAGTTAATCAGTCACTGACAGTAGGGCCCCACCGCCTAATTAATCTTAATTAGTTTAATTAATCCCTAATTAACTACTGTGTCACTCACTAATGGGTCCCACTGGTCAGGTTTGACCTGGCCCAGCCGGGTTTGACCGCTGACGTCACTGGCTACTGTTTTGGATAATTCGAATTTAATAATTAAATTAATTCCAGAAATTCAATAAAACTTTGAAAAATCATATAAAATAAACCGTAACTCGGATGAAAATAATTTATATATGAAAAATGATCAGAAAAATATGAAGAATCCGAATAAGCCTCCCACATACCTGCCACACCTCTCTAACATGATGAACATGGAACTTTCCCCTCCGATTCATCTGTCCGATAATTGCCCGGAGCTGGTAAAACACCTTCAGATGTTTCCCGCTCCGACTAACTTGCGTAGTACCGCATTAGGGCACTCCTCGAATAGCGTGCTCCCATGCCATGCATCTGTGATTGCATTTGTTGCTTGTATTTATTGTTTCTTCCCCCTCTTCTCTCCGGTAGACTCCGAGACCGACGCTACCCCTGTGATCGACTACGTCACCAACGACCCTGCTTCCTTTTCAGCAGAGCTTCCAGGCAAGCAAAAACCCCTTGATCATCCCTATATCACCTATTCCTTCTCCCTCATGCTTGCATTAGATTTTGCTGCTGTAATTGCTTGCTCCTATTCTGATGCATAGCCTGCTTTTGTAACCTCCTGTTGTTACCTTACCTGTTATCCTAAACTGCTTAGAATAGGTTGGATGTATATCCGTTGGTGGCCCCTCCACCTTGTCCTAGTTGCCCCGCTTAGTTACCAGTGCCCCGTTCGATGTGATCGACGGGCTGAGACCCGCACAGCACCGCACACCCCCTAAGTTGTTTGACTCTACAGAGTTATCCTCGAGTGACGAGGGTGATACCTCTTAACTCACTCCCGATGATGCCTTTGTAGCACAGCTAATATGGACGTGGGTTACCGAGGGTGATTCCTCTTCCTCCACCTCCGATGAGGCTTCGATCGTGCAACCCCGCAAGTGTGAATACCAACGAGGGTGATTCCTCTGGGTTCGCCCTGACGGGTACATCGAGTAGGAATCCAACGAGGGTGATTCCTTGGATTCCTCCTTGATGTTCTGAACACACAGTTATCGGGATTTTACTACATTTACTGAATAAAGTCGGGTCGACCCCGAGGGGTACCCGCGAGAGGTGTGAAGTCGGGTTGACCGTGAGGGTACCCGCGAGATAATTACAAGGCGCGACCGGGCAGGCAGAGACCGCCCTAGAGAGGGATGGGCCTGGCCCTTGTTGCACTTCCTCGAGATGGGGCGACAGGAGTACTGATCGTCACCGCGAGCTCCTAATAATGCGCTAACGGATTTGGGTATTTGATCTGAGTTGGCCGCTGGCCATATACGCACTACCACCATGTGGGATAATGGTTTAATGGGGCCCTCTACGCCGTATGTATCAGCCGAAAGCTCTGTCAGACGTCTAGTGCAGCATTGCGGCACGGCTGGGCCGGCGCCATCCAGGACAGAGGTGGTGCCTGGACTCGCCCTGCTCGCAACGACCCGGAGTGCAAAGGGCGATGGGCCCAAGACCCCTGAGCACTTAGGATGTAGACCGGCGGGGACCTCTCTGCTGAGCTCTAGGTAGGGCTACGGTGTGTCGATCAGCTGAGGCCGGGCATGATCCAGGAAAGTGTGTCCGGCCAGAGTTAATCGAGCGTGTTGGGTAACAGTACTGCACCCCTGCAGGGAAGTTATCTATTCGAATAGCCGTGTCCACGGTAACAGGACGCTCAGTGTTGTATCCCGATCTACTACAACTTGAACTGGATACATGTTAATTAATGGTAAGCTCCGGGATTGCTTTCTCGCAGGGAGTCGAGGAAGGAGGCTTTGCTACTACATGCTTGTTACTTTATGTTATGCTGCTAATCTGCACTCTTCTAATGCTGCAAGACGCTGAAGATGCTAGTCTTCGATAGGCTATGCTTTCCCCCTCTGTTCCAGCATTTCTGCAGTTAGTCCAAAGATATAGCCCCATTCCTTTGATACCGATGCATACTTAGTATAGTTCTGATGTCAGTCTTGCGAGTACTTTGGATGAGTACTCACGGTTGCTTTGCTCCTCTTTTTTCCCATACCCGATTGCTGCGACTAGATGATGGATCCCAGGAGTCAGCTGCTACCGCCGACGACTACTACTACCCTACTGGTGGAGCCTACTACTACGTGGAGACCGACGACCAGGAGTAGATTCGGAGGCTCCCAGGCAGGAGGCCTGCGCCTTTTCGATCAGTGTCGCTGTTATGCTAGCCTTCTTAAGGCAACTTGTTTCCCTTTTATGTCTGTACTCAGATATTATGTTGTTTCCGCTGACGCTTGATCGCGAGCTTATGTATTCGAGCCCTCGAGGCCCCTGGCTTGTAATATAAAGCTTGTATGCCTTTTATTTGTGTTTAGAGTTGTGTTGTGATATCTTCCCGTGAGTCTCTGATCTCGATCGTGTGCATTTGCGTGTATGATTAGTGCACGGTCGAGTCGGGGGCATCACATAATAGTAGTAGATGCAGGCAGGAGTCGGTCTACGTGTCACGGACGTGATGCCTATATATGTGATCATTGCCATGAATAACGTCATAACTATGTGCTTTTCTATCAATTGCCCAACACTAATATGTTTACCCATCGTATGCTATTGTTTCGAGAGAGAAGCCTCTAGTGAAAACTATGGCCCCCGGGTCTACCTTAATCATATTACTAGAACTAAAAATACCTTGCTGCAATTTTATACTTTTTATTTTACTTTTGTTTTTATCTATCTACCACTATCAGAATTAATCATTGCAAGTAGCGAGTTCAAGGGGATTGACAACCCTCTTGCCCGCGTTGGGTGCAAGCGTTTACTTTTGTGTCTGTAGGTGCTGAAGACGGGAATTTGCGTGGTTCTCCTATTGGTTCGATAACCTTGGTTCTCACTGAGGGAAATACTTATCCGCTACTATATTGCTTCACCCTTCCTCTTCGGGGAAAATCCAAACGCAACTCACATTTAGCACTACACAGAAAGGAAAAAGCAAAACACAAAGACCGGTCACAACACAACACACACCCGATAGATGGTACTCAAGCACGCGAAGCTACCCTCACTACAGAAAAAACCCACTTCCGTGATCATACGTGTTTTTCACAGTAGGTCACATTTTCTGTCACGCATGTACATCCGTGATGATTTTATGACAGAATCAAGATAGTCATACTTGTGCTGTCGTAGAAGTGTTCCATGACAATACTAAATTTATTGTCACGGAAGTGTTCACTTCCGTGATGATAAATGGTGCGTCATGGAAGTGATTTCATCAAGGGTAACCGATACGTGGCAGCCACCGTAATGGGTCGCCGTTAAGCTATCGGGTGCCGGTTTTGAATCCGATACCCGTTAACAGCCCCGACAAATGACGATTTTCCACGTGTCATTTTCTCATTCGCCAACGGAACCACGTGTCAGCTCTACGTTGCGACAGTTGTCATCCATCCAATGGACAAGTCACGCCTATGAAACGATGACACGTGGCACGACCCAACAGTGGCCCATTTACATAAAAAGGCCGGCCCAGTCAAAATTAGCGGGCCGGCCCATTTAGGGCCGACTTGAGTCTGGCCCATTTACAACCATGGCCCATATGAGTTCTGCAAATTTGGCCCGTCAACGGCCCGTTAACGATTTGACACCATTGCAGCCCATCGTCAGTTCGAGCCCGTTAACAGCCCATTATGTCTTTGGGCTCATTTGCGACCCGAGGTTCTTTCAGCCTATTAGCGGCCCATTCTCGAGATGGGCCAATTTCCAAGCGGTACGTCTTTCGGCTTTTTAGCGGCCCATTCTAGAGTTGTGCCAATTTCCAGCCCGCTGTGTCTTTCGCCTGTTAACGGCCCACACCACAGTTGGGCCATTTACGGTCTGACCTGACTTCTTAGCGGCCCACGTTCACCATGGCACAATTCCAGCCCGACCTGACTTTCGGCCTATTGAAGGCCCGTGTTGTATATCGACCCACTTATGGCCCAATTGGATTTTGGCCTGTTAACGGCCCGACATGGAAATGGGCCAAGCATTAACCGAGGTCTATTTCGGCCTGCTAATGGCCCGTTGGCTCGTTTCCATTATTGCGGCCCAATCGAGCTTTCGGTCTATTAACGACCCATCAACTAATTGGGCCTACCTTACATTTGGGCCTGCTTAAGTTCCTGCATGGCTGTAGGCCCACTTAAGGACAAGGCCAAATACGGTCCATCAAGGGCCCACGTCGATTTTGGCCCAGCTATTACTTTGAGCCCATTACGAGGTACATTTATGGACAACGACAAATCCAGTCCATCAAAGGCCCAAGCCAATTTTGGCCCAGCTCATAAATGTTAGCCCATTACGGGGCCCATTATGGGTAGTGAGTTGTTCCCCTCCAAGAAGGGACCACGTCGCTTTGTTCTATTTATTAATTTCACTACACATTTTCGCTTGTTTGCCGCCACTTGTGCCTTCGACCCAGAAAGATGGGGTGCGAGCCGAGGTAAGCAAATATACGACAAACAAGGAAAAACATAGCACATCAAAGCATATATTACAGGAAATTGCATCCACTGAGCAATCAAAGATTGATGTCAGTGCAAATAAATGAACAGAGCTTAACGATCTACAACCTCACAATCTGCAACCTCAGCGCGGATGATGCCCATAAGCATCTGAGCAAGTTCTTTCTTCTTTGTTACACTGCCACTGAAATCATCGATCAGTTGTTGTTGCGCAAGAATGTGCACCTCTGATTCCTCCACGATTTCCATCATTGCTTCAACCAGTAATTGGTTCACAAACATACATCTTTTCTGTTGGATTCGAGGTAGAGGAAACTGAATAGATTCAGATGGCGATTTTGGCAGGCTTGTATCACATGGTGGAGAGTGTCTCAACCACTGCATCATAACTTAAATTAGGGGAGAAACTGAACAGATTAATCAAGCGTTATTGCCATATTACCTGCACTAGATTTATTGGAGAGAAACAATGGTGTTGCCTTGTAGTCTTGAGACATTGTCTTCTTATCTTCAGCAACCTACACCAAATTAACACAATATGGCACTGCTATCATCGGCCAGGTCAGTTAATAGGAAAGCAACATTGACACAATGAACGTTTAGGCAACCAGACCACACCAGCCTACACCAAATTAACACAATATGGCATTGCTATCATCGGCCAGGTAAGCTAATAGGAAAGCAACATTGACACAATGAACGATTGGGCAACCAGACCACACCACAAGATTTTAGTAATGTGCAATATATGAGATATTACAATCATGCAGCTCAGTATGCAAAACTACCAGGCAGTTTTCCTTATAAAAATCTACATTAGCGCCTTAATTATATATTTTGCTACAAGTAAATTTAGATCAGATAATTGGTGTAGGGTACCGAAGGATGGGTTCACGCAGATGCTACTTAATAAACTACATATTGATGTAAAAATATAGTGATATAGAACATGTACTTACATTAGCATTGGAGCGCATAGCATTGCTGCAAGATACTTTCCTCGAACACGATCACAGTTTAGAACGTTTGCTATCCTTTAAGCATATTTTCTACAAGAGAGATGCGTAAGACACATGTAGAGAATATAAGTTCAAATGTGATCTGACTGCTATAAAATTTCATGATGCGAGGATACGCACATGCTTCCTAGCAAGGAGTGGAAATATTTTTGCTGGACTACAGCGGACTGGTTCTTTGGCCACTGGAATCTGGTTATTATCTGCAAGAGTTGGTTTCTCTGTGCTGGAGTAATTCCTATGAACACTGGAGTTGGGTTACTATCTCCTGGAGTTTGGATATTTTGCAAAGACCTTGTTTGTATCCCTTGAGATTCTAACATAGCCCTCTTCTGCTTACATGCCTTGTACAGGAGAATGGTGCTTCAATTATAAAACATGCTATGGCAGAGAGATGGAATAGGTACTGAAGAATAGAAAGGCATGACATATTGATATGTACTCCCTCCATCCGGAAATAAATGGATGTATCTAGACGTATTTTAGTTCTAGATATATCCATTTTTATCCATTTCTGCGACAAGTAGTCCGAATAGAGGGAGTATGATGTACAAGCTAAGGATACGACAGGACAACAGAGTAAAAGAAACACTAGTTGAATGTAAAATTGTATGATAGCTGAAATAGGTACAGAAAAATAGGAAGGCAACATATTCACATATATGATGGGCAAACTAAGATGGCATTGCAACAGAACTGTAGAAGAACACTTCAATGTAAAAAAACATGGTATGGTAGACGGATGGAGTACATACTAATGAACAACAATGCATGAGATATTCAGATGGATGATGTCCAAACTAAGCAGATAGCATTGCGACAGAGTAGAATGACAGTACTTGAATTTACAAACATGTTATCATGAATGGAATAGGTACTGAAAAATAGGAAGGCATGACATATTCACATGTATGATTAGCGGGCTAAGCACATGTCATTGCAATAGATTAGATGCATTGCAAGACATTATATGCATGATGCTACCCATATCATGTCTGAAGAACTACATTTAATTGTTCCATCATACTGAATATCATTGATGTTGAGTTTATTGGCCGTTGCATTGCTTCGCGGGTTTCTTTTAGTGGATTTGTTCTGAAATTCAATATCATTGTGTGCAATAATATCTGACATGCATGGAAGACAACTAGTAGTGAGATTATGTACTAAGTTCCTGTAGGAGACGACTTAAATAGTAGGAGTCGACTTAAATAGCTGCAAGAGGTTGATACCTCGAAAACTAAAGAGAGATCACACATGATAGCTACAAAATATATACTGTTTGTACTTGAGATTAACTAGATGGCACACAAAAGTACTACAGAACAACCACATAGGTAATACTAGAAGGGGTATAATCACCGGCCTATGGGATAGCTTTGGCTAAGGGACGATAACTATGGAACAACGTTAACTCCTGCACAAGTCTCTTATCTGAAGTAAGACTCTAAGAGATCAACATGAATGTATAGTGACAAGTGATAATCTATTTTCCATGCTTAGATGAACATAAATGCTGCACACAAGTAAGATGAGGGTACAACCTATCTTGTCGCCCTCCGTAGGACTGAGCATCATCTGCTAAGTCGTTGATGGTGCTGTAGTTCTTGTGGCTATCCATGTCGGGTAGGCACATTCGAGACAGGGAACTCTTGAGTGGGGAGTATAGCTCCCTTCTGGTGTATGCTTCCCTTGTTGGAGCAGCTCCGGTGAGAATGAAGACGGTGTGGCTGAAGAGGCAGAAAACACACAATGTTAAGAATGACACATATCTCTAATCTGAGGAAATACCTTAAGAGATCAACACTAAGGTACGAGACTGGTTACACGCTAGTCGACTGAAAACTAAATTTGGGTCAGGCGTTTTTTCTTTTCTTTTTTGCACTGTCCGATCTACGCCGGATGGCTGGATGGCCATCTTGTGCCTCCCGGCTGTCACTGTTCAGGATCTTCCTCGAACAGCCAGTGACCACCGGCAGAGCAGCCTGCCTTCGCTGTCCCTAGCCGCAACAGCTCCGACCTCGACCCCGCCCCCCGCCCCACCGCACTACCGTGGTTGCGCCGCCACCGGCCATACCTCGAAGCCTCGCTGTCATCCAGATCCAGCGCCAGCGTTAACTTGACCCCACACGCAACCCTAGGATAGGCACCCAAGCGCTGCTTCCGCGGAGAACCTGCGCCCCCGCACCCCTATGATAGACACCTAGGCACTGCTTCCCTGGCCAACCGGCAGCCTAGGAGCTCCGCCGCCTCGAGGGGTGTGCTACTTGTGAAATGCATTGGGATTTCCCCCGAAGAGGAAGGGTGAAGTAATATAGTAGCAAATAGTATTTCCCTCAGTAGAGAACCAAGGTTATCAAACCAATAGGAGATTCATGCAGACAAAGGTCGACAGTACCTGCACACACACAAACAAAGTACTTGCACCCAACGCGGGCAAGAGGGTTGTCAATCCCCTTGTACTCGTTAATTACAAGGATTAATTTTGATAGTGGTATATATATAAATTGCAAAAGAAAATAAAAGTAAATAAATTGCAGCGAGATTTTTAGGGTTTTAGTAATAATGGTGAATGGCCCCGGGGGCCATAGCTTTCACTAGAGGCATCTCTCTCAAGAACATAGCAAACGGTGGGTACACAAATTACTGTTGGGCACTTGATAGAATAGCGCATAGTTATGATGTTATTCATGACATGATCAGTACATAGGCATTACGTCTGTGACAAGTAGACCGTTAAACTTACTGATGCCTACTACTATACTCCACTTCGAGAGCGCTTCTATGCTTGCCTCTCTACGTATTAAGTTCATGACAAACAGAGTAATGCTTTAAGCATGATGACATAATGTAGACAAAATAAGATCAATCAATATGATCAAACCCCATCATTTTATCCTTAGTAGCAACAATACAAATATGTGCCTCGCTACCCCTTCTATCACTAGGCGAGGACACCACAAGATTGAACCTACTACTATGCACCACTTCCATTGAAGATATAATCATCAACTTGGCCAAAGAAAACTCATAGATCGGAAAGCATCACATAGCAATAACAATCACATAATAAAGTTCAGAATATAACTCAATTACTTTTAATGAATAATCTAATCATAAACCCACAATTCATCAGATCCCAACAAACGCACCGCAAAAGAAGATTACATCGAATAGAACTCCGAGGAGAACATTGTATTGAAGATCAGAGAGTGAGGGAGAAAGCCATATAGCTAATTGGTATGGACCCATAGGTCCTCTGAGGAACTACTCACACATCATCGGAGGTGCAGCAAGGTTGATGTAGAGGCCCTCCGTGATCGATTCCCCCTCCGTCAAAGTACCGGCGGAGGCCTCCAGATGGGATCGCGGAAGAACAGAGGCTTGCAGCGGCGGAATAATTGTTTCGGGTCTCGCTCTGGGGATTTTGGAATATTTCAGAATTTATAGTGCCGGAATTAGGTCAGACAGAGCCAGGAGGGGCCCAGAAGGGGGCACGGTGCGTCTACCCCTCCTGGGCGCGCCGTGCTGCCTTGCCATCTCCTTGTCTGGCTTCTGGACTCCCCCCTAAGCTTCCTGGGTTTCTTTTGGTCCAGAAAAAATTGTCAAAAAGTTTTGTCGTGTTTGGACTCCATTTGGTATGGATTTTCTGTAAAACCAAAAACATGTAGAAAATAGCAATGCATCTCATCATGATTTCAAGTTGCAACAAATGAATGTGAAGAGTGCATTTATTAATGGTCCTCTTAATGAGTTGGTGTATGTCAAAAAAACCCGGGGATTGAGGATCCCAAGTTTCCAATCATGTATATAAACTCGATAAGGCACTCGCCTAAAACAAGCCCCACGTGCATGGTATGAGCACCTTACTGAGTTGTTGCAAGATCGTGGGTTTGAAATTGGGAAAATTGATCCCACTCTTTTTACTAAGAGGGTTAAAAGGGATTTGTTCATATGCCAACTATATGTTGATGATATTATCTTTGGTTCTCCTAACAAAGCTTTCAATGATGAGTTTGCCGCACTCATGATCGAGAAGTTTGCGATGTCTATGATGGGAGAGTTGAAGTTCTTTTTTGGATTCGAAGTCAAGCAAAGAAGAGAAGGGACCTTCATCAACCAAGCCAAATATACCCAAGACATGCTCAAGAGATTCAAGTTGGATGATGTCAAGCCGGCCAAGACCCCAACGCCAACCAAGTGCCAACTTGACATTGATCCCAATGGTAAAGCGGTGGATCAAAAGGTATATCATTACATGATGGGATCCTTGATTTACCTTTGTGCATCTAGACCAGATATCATGTTGAGTGTGGGAATGTGTGCACGATTTCAAGGCGCACCAAAAGGAAAGCCACTATGTGGCGGTCAAGCGAATCTTTCGATATTTGGCTCATACCCCAAACTGTGGCTTATGGTACCCCAAAGGAGCAAGCTTTGATCTCATGGGATATTCGGACTCGGATTGGGCGGGAGACCATATGAAGAGGAAGTCCACTTCTGTAGGGTGTCAATTCCTTGGACGCTCTTTGGTGAGTTGGTCATCCAAGAAACAAAATTGTGTGTCTCTCTCCACCACCGAGGCCGAGTACATTGCCGCCGCAAGTTGTTGTGCACAATTGCTATGGATGAGGCAAACTTTACAGGATTACGGTGTCACTTGTGACAAAGTGCCTCTTCTATGTGACAATGAAAGTGCAATCAAGATCTCCTATAACCCCGTGCAACACAGCAAGCCGAAGCACATTGAGATTCGTCATCACTCTATCCGGGATCACATCAAGCATGGGGAGATTGACCTTATATTTGTAGGGACTCAATAGCAACTACCAGATATCTTCACGAAGCCATTGGATGAAGCAAGATTTCGCGAGTTAAGGCATGAGCTAAATATTATTGATTTGAGCAATGTGGCTTGAGGCAATGCACATCCCACCGCCCTCATCATTTTATCTTGTTCTAGATGTAGGCATGGACATAGGGGGAGTGTTGTTCCTCACATGAACTCACACTCTCCTTATTATGCATAAATAGAATCAATCTTTCACATTAGCCATTGTTGATGGTACTTGCGCTTCAAAGATGAGTTTTGGTCTTGGACCCAAGGTTAAAATCTTCACGGTGCCAAACCATTTGACTCAAACATAGGTGGCTCCAGCCACCGATCCTCTTCTCTTGGAAGAGGTTTGGTTCCCTTTGGATTTCATTGGTTTTATATAGACTTAGGTCTTTTGTGTTTTGGTTCACTCTAAGGTTACTCTTGTCTTTTGCCTTGGAGTGTGTCGGCGGGCGTGTGCAGGACATGCGCGTGACACCGTGGATTGGAGACGTCCTTTTGCTAGTTCAGGAATGGGGCACGAAGGTGAGGACCTACACTACTGAAATGCACAAAGTGGACATGATGATTTTGATGGGGAACGTTGCATGAAAATCAAAAAATTTCCTATGAAACACCCAAGATCTAATCTAGGAGATGCATAGCAAGGAGAGGGGAGTGTGTCTACATACCCTTGTAGACCGAAAGCGGAAGCGTATAAAACACGGTTGATGTAGTCGTACTCTTCGTGATCCAATCACGATTCAACCGATCTAGCGCCGAACGGACGGCACCTCCAAGTTTAGCACACGTGCGGCTCGGTGTCATGCGTACGACCATCTATGGGGCCATCTAGCCCCTTTGCGGTTTGACTAGGGGAATGCACAAGCACAAAGAGCAGAATCAGCAGAGAGCGCAAAGGTTTTTACCCAGGTTCAGGCCACCGTGAGGTGTAAAACCCTACTCCTACTTTGGTGTATTATATGTGGAGAGCTCAAGTACAAGGTGCGCTTCGTCCCGGCAAGGTGCAAAGGGAAGCAGCTACGCATGTAAAGTGAGCTAGAGTGTCTAATGATCGATCCTTGTAAAGGTTACCCTGGCCCTCCTTTTATAGCCTAAAGGGGTAACCACAGTGGCAAAACAGTCATTACAAGTTGATTAGATAGCAAACAGTGCTATCATACCTAACTCTGCCGGTTTAGGACAAAAGCATTAAATGCGCCGTTAGGTGTCATGTGGAGGAGGAGCCCCGGCAAGGTTCCTGCACCGCTTGTCTAGCTACCTCATATTATCTTGACATGCCCCTGGACGGGTGTTATTAAAGTTAAATCTCCTTCCAGCAGGCTGACACGTGCCCCGACAAATCTCACCAAACTGCCTGCACGGTCGACACCTCACCGATTAGCGACTAGTTGCTTGGTGAGGTGGAGCGCTGACGAGCTAGCGAAGGCTTGCCGGCACGGAGTTTGCCGGGCCTTCATCTTGCCGGCTCGAATCTTGCCGGCATGTAATGCCTCCATTTTCTGTACTAGTCAAGTACTTATTGATGCTTTGTCTTGATCTCTTCCTTAATGCTTTCGCAATTAAGCCTTGAATCTTGATCTTGGTAATCCCCGGCAAGCCTGGTCATCAAGAAGGCTGCTACTGTCTGTGCATAAGTCAGGGTATAAAATACCCATGTTTTATACACCGACAGGAGCCCCCGGGCCTTGGCCATACGCACGTCCGAAGCGTTGTTGGGCTAGGTCCAAATGATGCACAGACACAAGGCGGGAAATTACCGCCGTAATCTTTGCAATGATGATTTCCCTCCAAGCATGCCCATGCCGTGCATTTAATGCGGGACACATGAGTGGTGGACTGTAGCGGTTATCTCACGGTAGTGCGCCTGCAAAGGTGCTGCCAAGGCAAACAGTGAAGTGCTAGCCCCCTCGCGCCTTCCCCATAAAAAGGCAATCGCGAGGGGACGCTGCTCATTCACCCTTGCCCCCCTTTGCTTCATCTTCTTCCTCTAGCTAGAGCCGCTTCCACCACCACCGCCGCCGCTGATTCTTGCCTCACCTCGACTCCCTCTTCTTTCCCTGAGCCTTGATGGCACCCAAGAAGACCGACGCAGCGGGGAAGAAGCCCGCCAAGCCTGTCGATCCCAAGGCGGAGAAGAAGAAGAAGGATTTGGAGGAACTGGAGAAGTGGCAGAGAGAGAACGTGGTGTTCTCGCCACCGGCGTTGGATGAGAATACGCTGATCGAGAGATACGCCTACATGTGGGGGCAAGACACCAAGGATCATAAGGCTCCAGTGGTGTTCCCCGCCGTAGGCAAGACCCCTTCAGATTCATATCCCTTTTTCTGCGCGTACTTTTATTGCGGGCTAGTTCCTCCCTTCTCGGATTTCTTTAGCGCAATGATGTACAACTTTGGGTTCAGACTGCTGGATTTTACCCCAAATGCCATAACTTGCATGTCAGTCTTTGCCCATTTCTGTGAGAATTTCATCGGAGTTGCCCCCAATGTTGATTTGTTCCACCATTTCTTCATCCCTTGAATCGAAGGCAAGGCGCTTTCCGGCAGTGTCACATGGATCCCCAGGGCCAAGACCAAGGACCAGTACCTTCCCGGGCAGCTGCACTTGAAGTGGGAGGAGTGGCAGGCTGAGTGGTGTTGGATCCAGCAAAAGGATTTTCCTAGTTTCTGCTTGCCGCGCACAGAGCGAGTCATACGCGGCGACGACTGGAGCTGTTTGGGCGCCAGCGACAAGAGACTTGGCCCGGCACTAAACCGCATTGCTCGTCTCAGAGCCGCCAAGCTGACTATAGAGATGGTGGGTGCCGATTTCCTCCGGCGATGCATTGCACCGCTGCAGAAGAGGGAAAGATTCACCTGGGAGTACCAGAACGCAGGCGACATCATGCGGTTGTACCCAGGCCTCGACAACAATCTAACCGTCATGGAGCACGCCTGCCTCTGTGAACAACTGTTCAGATCTACTGGGACATTCCAATTGCCGGACTAGATCATCCCCTTGCATATCAATTCCGCCAAAGACTCCATCTTGGCGATGATGCCAGAGTGCAATGCACAAGGAGTCGAACCCCTCTGGCCAATGCCTACTTTGGAGAACGAAATGGACTGGGCCTCAAACTTGACGGAGAAGGCTCCCGGATAGAGAGGGATCTTATTAAGGCCACCAAGGATGAGGAACTGGCATACATCGCCAGCAAGGCCGCAGAAGCTGCCAGAGTTAGCGGAGCTGGCGGTTCTCAGGTCGCGGCAACCAAAGACGATGAAGAAGAACATCCCGAAGAGAGGTTGCCGAAGAACACCAAGAAGAGCCTGCCGGAGATGAGGTTGCCGGGGAACCCAAAGACGAAGAAGAAGAAGGTCCTCGGGCCCCAAAGAAGAGGGCACACATTCTTCGGAAAACGGCTAGTCAGGAGCCAGTGCGCGCTTCTTCGCCGAAGGCTGGTCCTATCGTGAAGAAGACGACCACCAACACTGGCCGTCAAGAAGAAGTGCGCCGGCAACCATCCCGGCGTCCACGAGCACAGCACCCATCTCCCCATCAAGAGGTTGTCGAAGAAGTCGGGTCTTCTTAGCCGGCAAGTTCATCTCCTCCGGCACTAAAAAGGGCCAGGGAATCGCCCCCGCCGGCGAGATATGACCTATCCATCCTCAGCGAGTCAGAAGACGAGGAGTAAGCACAATCATCTTATTTTAACCAAGTCTTGACTCCATCTTGATTATAAATTCTGACTTGATTTGATTTTCTGTTTTTGCAGAGACACAGAGCCACTTGTTCATCGGGCCAAGCGAGCCAAGGCTGCAGCGGGAAGCGAGCATGCGACAAGCACTGGGTAAGGGGGCGTGTCTGCTGACACCATCGTCATCAGCCCCCAGCCCAGCCCCCTGTGTGATGCCGTGACACAATTCCCGCTCACCGGTACTGGTGCCGAAGCTTCTGCTCTTGGTCTCGACAAGGAGGTAGGAGAAGGCCACCAGGAGGAAGAGCGCCAAGAGGCGGATCCTACCGTGATTCCTTCGTCAACCACCGTCCCGGAGAGTGCTTCTCCGACAAGGGCCTCCACTGATGAACCCGCCCGGACTGAAATAGTCCTGGCAAGTGAGGCTGCCGGAGACCGTGCGGTGACAACCGAGGTTGCCGGGGAAGAAACTATTCTTCCACAACAAGCGTCAATAGGTAATCCACTTATCTTTAAGCACTTCCCGAATTTTTTGTTTTCTTGAACTTGACTTGTAACTGATTTCCATTTTATCCTTTGCTTCTGTTTCATTCTGCAGCCCCCACCTCTCTCAAAGAAGGGGAGATTCTTGTAGATGTGGCAGATATTGCAAAGGAAGCTGCTGATCAAGCCGCCAAGATTGCTATCGAAGAGGCCACCAATCCTGTTGTTGAGGAAGTAAGGGAAGTTGCCAAAGACATAAGGGAGTCCTCCGGTGACACATCTGCTCCCATCCAAACGAGCACGAAAATGGTGGTGGTTGCCGCTAGTCAGCCAGACTCTGCCGTTCAGCCAACTGCCCAATCTTTGACGGGTGCACTTGTTCTTGCCGCTCCTCAACAAGGGTCCGAAGCCCCAGCTCATCAGGCACTATGGAGCTGGACTTTGACGCAGAGATTGCTTGCATCCTTGCCTCCATCCCCAAGAGTACCCTTGAATCCGACAATGCTGCCGATAGCACATCGGATCTTGCCTTCCTAGAAACCATGGCTGCAGGCCTCAGGGATGTGCAAGAGCGCTACGGCAAGTGATGGGATAAGCTCCAAGACGAACACACAACCCTGGAGGTGATTGAGGAGAAACTGAAGAAGAAGGCTGAGGATATCCGGACTTGGTATAACAACCAATCTCAAAACCTGAGGAGGCAAGAGGAAAGACTTGCCGCTGCCCAAGAGAAGGCGACAGCTCTGGACGGCAAGTTGGCAGAGCGCGAGGCATAGCTCAACGCCCGAGAGAAGAATCTTGCCGCTAAACTTTGCGGCAAAGACGAAGAAATCGAGAAACTCCTTGAGCAAAGGACGCAAGAGCTGGAGAAGAAACATAAGGATTTCATCGAGACCCAGGCTCAAGAAAATGCCGCCAAGCTCAAGGAGGTTACTGATGAAGCTACCGCTGCTACCGCTGCCAAGGCGGATCTTGATTCCCAGTTAACCAAGATGAAAGAAGAGCTCACTGGCAGCAGTAAAGAGGTCGAGACTCTCAAGGGCAAAGCGCAAAAAGCAGCCCTCACCTTAGGGGAACTGCAGACGCAGCTCTCATCCAAGAATCAAGATCTCAATACCGCCACCAAAGTAACTGAGGATTTGAAATCCAAACTTGTTGGCCTGGAAATAGACCTTGAATCTGCCAAGGAGCGGGAAAGAATCCTGACGGAGAAGGTTGCCGTGGAAGAAACTCTTCAGGAAGGCGCCGAAAATAAATTCACGGAGCTGCGTGAGGTGATCTCCCTTTGGACGAAGAGGCTCGTTGACATAGCCGAGCGCATAACTTCCCAACTCGCTGTCATGGATATGAAGAGCTGGAGCTTCACTGTAAACGATCATGAGACTGCCAGCGCCAGATAAACCAAGTTCTTCGATGGCCTCATCGATGCACTGAAGACATATCATGATGACAGGTCTGACTTGTTTGCCAATGAATCCCGGAAATTTGCACGCAACGTCCTTTATAAGGTGTTGCTCAAGCTCGCACACCGCCGTCCTGACCTCGACCTTTTCGGGTTCTTCAGAAAGTTGCCACAGGACACTGATGTCACCGCCGTCGACAAGATTGCTGCTCCTCTTGCCGACAAGGTTCTCTACGTTCCCAGGATCCAAGGCGATCGTCGGGATTAAACTTGTCGTTGTATTGTCACAGTGCTGCCATGTCAAAGATACATTTGATCTTATGTTAGATCTACACTACTTCTATGATGTAATATAACTAGTGCTGATGAATGAATGTATGCCATCTCCCTTGTTTCACTTTGTCTTTGTATGATTTGATTTTACATCATACGCATACCAGAAGCTTGCCGGTGCATGCACTTGCCGCGAGCGCTTGAGGAACGGGTCCTTAGCAGCCTGCCAGTAGTGTTGCCGCCGACAAGTTTTCCTTTGACATTTTCAAATGCAGCTACTTAAATTGTTGAGCGGACTCGAAACAAAGTAAGAGCGCAACTGATCACGACAAGGTTCCTTCGCGTGCAGGTTTTTCATACAAACACAGAATCGTTCAAGGGGAACTGCAAATGTAACAAGGAAATTGTTTCAAAGTTTTTCAACTTAGCTTTTCCTTGTACTATTTTTCTTGTCACACAAAATGATCACTTGAACGTCATTAAGTGGTATCCCCATCATCACTCCCCCGGGGAAACTTGCACACGAGTAATCCTTCTGTCCTTTGAGAAAAAGAAAGAAGAGAAAAGAGTGGTTTGGAAACCTTGACGGTTCATCAACCATTTCATACAAGTCAAAGCGTAATCACAACATTACATGCATTCATACATAAACGAATGTGTACAAAAAGTTGCGAAACACTTAGCTTTATTTCACTTATGCACAGGATCTGCGCTGGCTTTGTACAAAGGGTTACAAGTCTTGCCAACAAAGCTTGTACAAAAGGGGTTGCCGGGAGGCCCGGCAACTGCGCCTTATGGGTAAAACTTGCGAAGATGCTCAATATTCCATGAGTTTTTCACCGGGATGCCATCTTCGGTCTCCAAACGGATTGCGCCAGGTCTGGTGACTCGTGCTACCCGATAAGGGCCTTCCCACTTCGGCGTCAACTTGTTTGAATTCTTGGCGGACTGAATGCGCCAAAGAACAAGGTCACCTTCCTCAAGGCTTCGGGCATGCACCTTGCGGCTATGGTAGCGGCGCAAGGCTTGCTGGTAGCATGCAGCTCGCACAGCTGCCCAAAGACAATCTTCCTCAAGGAGCATAGCGTCATCTTGCCACAGCTGCTCTTTCTCCGCCTCATCGTAGGCGAGCACTCGAGGTGACCTGTATGTGAGTTTCGTGGGGAGCACCGCTTCTGCACCATAGATTAGGGAGAAGGGCGTTTGGCCGGCAGCTCGATTTGGTGTCGTCCTGAGTGACCAAAGAACTGCCAGCAACTCATCAATCCAGCGCCTTCCACACTTTTGCAGCCTATCAAATGTTCTTGTCTTGAGGCCTCACATCACTTCATCATTTGCCCTTTCCGCTTGACCGTTGCTTCTCGGGTGAGCAACAGATGCAAAACAGATTTTACTGCCAAGGTCTTGGATGTACTGCATGAAGGTGCGGCTCGTGAATTGTGTGCCATTGTCGGTGATGACCCTGTTGGGAACACCAAAATGGCAAACTAATCCTTTGAAAAATTTGATGACTGACTGTGCTGTCACCTTCCTCACTGGCTCCACTTCAGGCCACTTTGTGAACTTGTCGATTGCAACATACAAGAACTCAACGCCCCCGGTAGCACGGGGGAAAGGGCCTAAAATGTCAAGCCTCCAGACCGAGAAGGGCCAAGAGAGAGGTATTGTTTGGAGAGCTTGAGCTGGCTGATGTATATTCTTTGAATGAAACTTGCATGGTTCACACTTGGTTACTAGCTCAGTTGCATCTTGGAGGGCAGTGGGCCAATAGAAGCCTTGTCAGAAAGCTTTTCCGACAAGTGCTCTTAATCCTATGTGAGATCCACATACACCTCCATATATCTCTGCCAACAGCTTTAGTCCATCTTCCCGGCAAATACACTTCAATTTCACACCGTTTGGTCTCTTTCTGTGCAGAATGTTATCCACAAACTGATACATACTTGACCGAAGGGCTACTTTCTCAGCTTCTTCTTGGTCATCGGGAAGTTCTCCTGTTTGAAGGAAATTGACTATTTGCTATGCCCAAGTTGGAGCCTGTGGCTCGACGACAAGGACTAAAGGCATCTCTTCGGCTGTGGGGGTGCTTGCCTCAGCGACAAGAACCTGAGGCTCTGCGCGAGGCTGCTGCTCACCGACAGTCGTGTCATTGTCCCCGGCAACTTTCTTGCCGGCGGCTTTTGGGAGCTCTACTAGAAAATATTTGCCGGTGTTCAACTTTCTTCTCTTGTTTTCGTACGTTGATGAAGTGACCGATGGTTGATTCAAATGGAGTACAAAAGTTCCTGGTTCCACAGGGAGCTTTTGAGCAGCACACTTTGACAGATGATCATCAATGCTATTTTCCGCACAAGGGATGTGCTCTGTTTGCAATCGGTCAAAGTGCTCTTCCAATTTCCTCACTTCTTCCACATACGCTTCCATCAACGGGCTCTGATAATCTTTGTTGATCTGTTTTACAACAAGCTGTGAGTCGCCACGGATGATCAATTTTCTGATTCCAAGGTCCACTGCGATCCTGAGACCGGCAAGGAGCCCTTCATACTCAGCAGTGTTGTTTGTAGCTTTCTCCCTGGGAAAATGCATTTGGATTACATACTTGAGGTGCTCTCCGGTGGGTGCGGCAAGCAGCACTCCGGCACCGGTGCCTTGCAGCGAGAAGGCACCGTCAAAGTACATGATCCATTCTTTAACTGTTTCTTTGCCGGGGAGAGCCGATTCTTGAATCTCTTCGTCTTGCATTGGTGTCCGTTCTGCAATGAACTCCGCCAAGGCTCTACTTTGAATAATTGAAGTGCTTTCAAACTTAAGTGCAAAGCTCGACAACTCCAACGCCCACTCCACTATCCTGCCGGTTGCATCTGGATTTCTGAAAATTCGCTACAACGGAAAGCGAGTGACGATGGTAATCTCATGTGCTTGAAAGTAATGGCACAGCTTTCTCGAGGCCATGAGGAGACCAAAAAGCAATTTCTGCACACCAGAGTACCTTGACCTAGCTCCCTTTTGCTTACAAAGTAAACTGGGCACTGCACCAACTTCTTTTTGGGCACTATATATTGATTTGCTTCATTTGCTTGCGCTGCTTCTGATTTATCGGCACCAGACTTTGCCAGAGAAGATTTCGGCTTGTCTCTTGATGGGCTTGCCACTGCTGCTTCTTCATCATCAACTTCCCTCTGTGCCACTAATGCATCACTGGCCACTTGATTTGTTGCCGCCAAGTATAGCAGCAACGGTTCTTGTGGCTTAGGCGCAACTAGTGTTGGCACAGAGGAGAGGTATATTTTCAAATAATGCAGCGCGGCCTCCGCTTCCGGAGTCCATTTCATTGGACCTGCCTTTTTCAAAATCTTGAAAAACGGCAAGGCACGCTCGGCAGACTTTGAAATGAACCTACTCAATGCAGCCACATAGCCAGCAAGGCGCCGCACATCCTTGATGCGCTTGGGTGCTTTGATTTGCTCAATGGCTTTGATCTTGTCGGGATTTGCTTCAATTCCACGTTGAGATACAAAGAACCCGAGAATCTTGACGGATGGAATGCCAAACACACACTTCTCGGGGTTGAGCTTCAGATGAATCTTGCGCAGATTCGCAAATGTCTCTTCTAGATCTTGAATGAGGGTTGATTTGTCCTTGGTTTTAACCACTATATCATCCATGTATGCTTCCACATTTCTGTGCAATTGGGGCTCAAAACCAATTTGGACAGCTCTTGCAAAGGTTGAACCAGCACTCTTTAATCCGAAAGGCATACGCACGAAGCAGTATGTGCCACATGGAGTAATGAATGCGGTTTTCTCCTCATCCTCCTTGGCCATGAAAATCTGATGATAACCAGAATATGCATCAAGAAAGGAGAGTAAATCGCAGCCGGCAGTAGAGTCAACAATTTGATCTATGTGCGGCAAAGGGAAAGGATCCTTTGGACATGCTTTGTTGATATCAGTATAATCAATACAAAGTCTCCACTTTCCATTCGCTTTGCGTACTACAACTGGATTCGCCAACCATGTTGGATGTAGCACACCTCTAACTAGACCAGCCGCTTCTAGCTTCTTTATCTCTTTGGGGATGAATTACTGCCGTTCCAAAGCTTGCTTCCTGACCTTCTGCTTGACGGGCCGAGCATGAAGACAGATGGCAAGGTGGTGCTCGATTACCTCCTTGGGAACGCCGGGGATGTCAGATGGTTGCCATGCAAACACATCAACATCCGCCCGCAGGAAGGCAACAAGCACGCTTTCCTATTTGCTGTCAAGGGAGGCACTAACGGTGAAGGTTCCGCCCGTGCCGTCCTCCTTTGCCGGCACCTTCTTGGTTGCTAGTGGAGTAGCTTTGGACTTCTTGGTAGTAGAGCTCTCCGGCAAATCCTCAACGGGCGCGCAACACTCCGAAGAAGTGCGCTTCCCGGAAGACTTGTCAGAAGTCTTGCCACGCTTCTTGCTTTTCTTTTTCTCGTTGTCGGGAGCGGGTGCTTTGACGGCAGATGCTGCAACCGCCTCTCTGTACATCTTGTCGACGTAGATAACTGCATCTTTCTTGTCGGAGTTGATGGTTATGACACGCATCGGCCCTGGCATTTTCAACGTGTTGTAAGCATAATGGGATGCTGCCATGAATTTCGCTAAGGCTGGGCGGCCAAGAATTCCATTATACGGCAAGGGGATCTTGACGACATCAAAAACAACTTTCTCTACTATGTAATTCAGTTCCCCGCCAAACGTCACCGGCAAAGTGATCTTCCCTTTGGGTTGGCTTCTTCCTGGATTTATTCCTTGAAACGTACCAGTTTTCTCAAGTTCCTCATCGGGAATTTGCAGCCTCTTGATTACCTCAGGTGAAATCAAGTTCAGACCAGCCCCACCGTCAACTAACATTTTTGTGACCTAGAAGTTGCGTATTGTTGGTGAAACCAACAATGGCAAACACCCGACCGCAGTTATGCGATCAGGGTGGTCCTCGGCATAAAAAATGATAGGCGTGTGTGACCATTTGAGTGGCTTTTGTGCACCCATCGCCGGTTTCGCTGCATTGACTTCTCACGCCCACTGCTTGAGTTGGCGGTGAGAGGAGTGTAGAGATGCACCCCCATAAATACACATAGCCTTAGTTGCCTTCTGGAATTCCTGTTCACTGGACTCTCCGTCGTCCTCCTCATCACTTCCATCATCATCCTCTTTCTTTTCATGGCCTCTAGCAGGCTTCTCTTTTTGCTGCTTATCCTTGCCGCGGCAGCCTCCTCGACCACCATGGCCTCTCTTGCCAGATCTGCCAGCACCATCCTGGCCCTTCTCCTTGTCACGCTTTTCATATTCAGCCTTATGCTTTTCGGCAAGTTGCTCAACCTGCCGGCACTCTTGGAGGTCGTGACCCTTAGTGCGATGAATCTTGCAATATGGCCCGTCAGACTTGCCGGCCTTCTCGTTTGCCGCCGCCTCCTGACAAGCGGCGCATACAATAGCCTCCTTACCGGAGCTCTCTGTCTTGGCTTTCTTGGCGGAATCAGAGTTTCCGGAGCCTTCGACAGCCATGACTGTTTTGCCTTTGCTCTTCCTGTTGCGCTTTCAGCCTTTGTTTTTCGGGGTGGCATCATCGTCGTCTTCTGAGTCAACTTCTGCACCTGCATCTTCCCCAGGGAGCCTCCTCCCTTCTTTAGCACGTGCACACTTATCCGCCAACGTATAGAGCTCGTTGACGGTCTTCAGCAGCTTGATGTTCATCTTTTCCTGCATCCTTCGATTGCGCACATTCGTGTGAAAGGCGGCAATGACGGCTGCGGGGTGCACATCTGGAATATTGCGGTGCACGCGGCTGAACCTCTAAATGTATTTGCGTAAGGATTCACCATCTCTTTGCGGAATCACTTGCAAATCACTGGGCTGACCAGGAGCCTTGTGGCCTCCGGTAAAAGCACCAACAAACTCATTGCAAAGATCAGACCACGAAGAAATGGAGTTCTCCGGCAAGTTCATCAGCCAAGACCTCACATTGGGCTTGAGCACCAATGGGAAGTAGTTGGCGAGAATCTTCTCATCTCTTCCCCCCAGCAGCTTGTGAGCGATCGTGTAAATACCCAAGAACTCTGCCGGGTTCCGCTTGCCGTCGTACTTCTCTGGTACCTCCGGCTTGAAGGCCCGGACCGATGGCCAGCGGACTTGCCGCATCTCGCGAGTGAAGGCTGGGCATCCGACCTCGTAAGGCAGATACCCGCCAGCCTCGGGCGCAGGCTCATCAACGACTGGGCTATTGCGCGCATCAGATTGACGACGCGCCTCCCGACGCCGTTCAATGGTAGTACGGGCATCCTCCGCCCGCCTAGCTTGCAACACTCGCCACTGATCTTGCCGCGTTCGCGGATTTGAAGAGGCCATTGACATTTCGTCGGGCTTGAAGGATCATTGAGTTTGCCATGGTTGCTGTTGTTGTTGATGTTGACGTTGTTGCTGTGGAGGTGATTGCACCGTTGGCGCAGCACCTTCAACACAGCCACCAGTTGGAGCTACTGGTGCTGTTTGCAGACGCTGAGATGGTCCCACCTGCTATGATTTGCTGGCTTCGGCAAATCCAATGAGGCTTTGGATGGTGGCTCTCCACTCATCCATCTTGTCTGCTGCCGGAGGAAAGTTTAACAGCATCTGGGCTCGTGCCATCGCCTCTGCTGCTGTGGTTGGCATGGCTGGGAGTGAAGAACGCGACGTCGCTCGACTCCTGGCAGAGCCAGCAGGAGCGCCATTGCGATCTTGTTACCGCGGCACATGTCCAGCAGCGGGCTGGTGTGGCGGAGGTGGTGCCTGAAGATCTTGAGGTTGATCAACAGGCGTCTTGCCATGTGGACGCCGCCGACCGGAGCCGCCTGCGCCATTCGGAGCCACGTCGCGCCCATCTTTCGATGGTCGCGGTGTGTGTCCCGACGCAGCATCCTTGGACACCGCAGCGCCAGGATCTTGACTCGCGTCGGATCGGACGGTGTTGCTTTGGTGGTTTCGCTCGTCGGTGCACCGAGGAGGCGGGAGTGGGCCATCTGCGCCGCCCGCACGGACGTGGCTTCGATCACCAGAATGGTGAGGAAGCTGGGAGTTGGTGTTGCGCGCTCCGCCTGCGCCACCAGTGCTAGCTACGCCTCCTGCGCCGCCCGCACCAGCGACGCCCTCCGCTCCGCCTGCGCTGGCCGGATCATCTCCGCCGCTCGCGGGTGTTTGCGACGGAGCCTTGGAGGTCGATGGAGCGACTGCAGACGTGCCCTTCTTCTTGGGTACCATCACAGATGATGAAGATGAAATTGACGTGTAAACTACTGATTTAGATTCGCGCAAGCGATTCCCCTACCTGGCGTGCCAAAGATGTCGTGCGTACGACCATCTATGGGGCCATCTAGCCCCTTTGCGGTTCAACTAGGGGAATGCACAAGCACAAAGAGTAGAATCAGCAGAGAACGCAAAGGTTTATACCCAGGTTCGGGCCACCGTGAGGTGTAAAACCCTACTCCTGCTGTGGTGTATTATATGTGGAGAGCTCAAGTACAAGGTGTGCTTTGTCCCGGCAAGGTGCAAAGGGAAGCAGCTACGCATGCAAAGTGAGCTAGAGTGTCTAATGATCGATCCTTGTAAAGGTTGCCCTGGCCCTTCTTTTATAGCCTAAAGGGGTAACCACAGTGGCAAAACAGTCATTACAAGTTGATTAGATAGCAAACAGTGCTATCATACCTAACTCTACCAGTTTAGGACAAAAGCATTAGATGCGCCGTTAGGTGTCATGTGGAGGAGGAGCCCCGGCAAGGTTCCTGCACCGCTCTTCTAGCTACCTCATATTATCTTGACACGCCCCCTGGACGGGTGTTATTAAAGTTAAATCTCCTTCCAGCAGGCTGACACATGCCCCGACAAATCTCACCAAACTGTCTGCGCGGTCGACACCTCACCGATTAGCGACTAGCTGCTCGGTGAGGTGGAGCGCTGACGAGCTAGCGAAGGCTTGCCGGCACGGAGCTTGCTGGGCCTTCATCTTGCCGGCTCGAATCTTGCCAGCAAGTAATGCCTCCATTTTCTGTACTTGTCAAGTACTTATTGATGCTTCGTCTTGATCTCTTCCTTAATGCTTTCGCAATTAAGCCTTGAATCTTGATCTTGGTAATCCCCGACAAGCCTGGTCATCAAGAAGGTTGCTACTATCTGTGCATGAGTCATGGTATAAAATACCCACGTTTTATACACCGACACTCGGTGATGTCTCCTCCTCCTTGATCCAGCAAGCGAAGGGGGAGACGTAGATGGGATCAGAACCAGCACGACGGCATGGTGGTGATGGTGGTGGTGGAGTGCCGGCAGGGCTTCGCCAAGCTATACCGGGACGAGGAGGTGGTAGAGAGGGGAAGGGGCTGCGCTAGGAGAGAGGTGCGGCTGCCCTCCCACCCCTCCACTATTTATAGGAGCAAGGGGGAGGGGCGCAGCCCCCTTTTCCCCTCCTCCAAGGAGGGGGCAGCGGCCCCTAGGGGGTGGAGTAGCCCCCAAGCAGGGGGGCGCCCCCTTCTAGGGTTTCCCCACCAGCCCTAGGGCGCATGGGCCTTGCGGGGAGGGTCTCCCAGCCCACAAGGGGCTGGTACGCCTCCCTCTACAGCCCATGTGGTCCCTCGGGGCAGGTGGACCCCCCGGTGGACCCCCGAACCCCTTTCGGCACTCCCAGTACAATACCGAAAAATCCTGAAGCTTTCCCAGCGACCAAAATAGGACTTCCCATATATAAATCTTTACCTCCGAACCATTCCGGAGCTCCTCATGACGTCCAGGATCTGATCCAGGACTCCGAACAACCTTCGGTCACGAACATACATATCCTAATATTACTCTAGCATCAACAAACGTTAAGCGTGCGACCCTACGGGTTCGAGAATCATGTAGACATGACCGAGATACCTCTCCGGTCAATAACCAATAGCAGGACCTGGATGCCCATATTGGTACCTACATATTCTACGAAGATCTTTATCGGTTGAACCACGATGTCAAGGATTCAATTAATCCCGTATGTAATTCCCTTTGTCCGGCGATATGTTACTTGCCCGAGATTCGATCGTCGGTATCTCCATACCTAGTTCAATCTCGTTACCGGCAAGTCTCTTTACTCGTTCCGTAATACAAGATCCTGTGACTAATTCATTAGCCACATTGCTTGCAAGCTCTTTATGATGTTGCATTACCGAGAGGGCCCAGAGATATCTCTGCATCATACGGAGCGACAAATCCCAGTCTCGATCCATGCAACCCAACAGATACCTTCAGAGATACCTGTAGAGCACCTTTATGATCACCCTGTTGTGAAGTGACGTTTGATAACACACAAGGCATTCCTCTGGTATCCGGGAGTGACATGATCTCATGGTCTAAGGAACAGATACTTGACATGAAGAAAGCTGTAGCAAATAACTAAACGATCCGATGCTAAGCTTACGGTTGGGTCTTGTCCATCACATCATTCTCCTAATGATGTGATCCCGTTATCAAATGACAACTCATGTCAATGGTTAGGAAACCTTAACCATCCTTGATCAACAAGCTAGTCTAGTAGAGGCTCACTAGGGACACGGTATAGTTTATGTATTCACACATGTATTTAAGTTTCCGGTCAATACAATTCTAGCATGAATAATAAACATTTATCATGAACAAGGAAATATGATAGTAACCAATTTATTATTGCCTCTAGGGCATATTTCCAACAGTCTCCCACTTGCACTAGAGTCAATAATCTAGTTTACATTATAATGAATCTAACACCCATGGAGTCCTGGTGCTGATCATGTTTTGCTCGTGGAAGAGGTTTAGTCAACGGGTCTACCACATTCAGATCCGTACGTACTTTGCAAAGTTCTATGTCTCCATCCTTAATGTAATTACGAATGGAGTTGAAGCGGCGCTTGATGTGCTTGGTCTTCTTGTGAAACCTGGGCTCCTTGGCAATAGCAATAGCTCCAGTGTTGTCACAAAAGATAGTAATTGGATCCGATGCACTAGGTATTACTCCTAGATCGGATATGAACTCCTTCATCCAGACTCCTTCTTGCACTGCTCCCGAAGCAGCTATATATTCCACTTCACATGTAGATCCCGCTACGATGCTTTGCTTGGAACTGCACCAACTGACTGCTCCACCATTCAATATAAATACGTATCCGGTTTGAGACTTAGAGTCATCCGGATCTGTGTCAAAGCTAGCATCGACGTAACCCTTTACGACGAGCTCTTCGTCACCTCCATAAACAAGAAACATGTCCTTAGTCCTCTTCAGCTACTTAAGGATATTCTTGACCGCTGTCCAGTGATCTACTCCTGGATCACTTTGGTACCTCCCTGCTAGACTTATGGCAAGGCACACATCAGGTCTGGTACACAGCATGGCATACATTATAGAGCCTATGGCTGAGGCATAGGGGATGACTTTCATCCTTTCTCTTTCTTCTGCCGTGGTCGGGCTTTGAGTCTTACTCAACTTCACACCTTGCCACACAGGCAAGAACCCTTTCTTCGACTGGTCCATTTTGAACTTCTTCAAAATCTTGTCAAGGTATGTGCTTTGTGAAAGTCCTATCAGGCGTCTCGATCTATCTCTATAGATCTTGATGCCCAATATGTAAGCAGCTTCACCCAGGTCTTTCATTGAAAAACTCTTGTTCAAATAACCCTTTATGCTTTCCAGAAATTCTATTTCATTTCCAATCAACAATATGTCATCCACATATAATATTAGAAATGCTACAGAGCTCCCACTCACTTTCTTGTAAATACAAGCTTCTCCATAAGTTTGTATAAAACCAAAAGCTTTGATCACCTCATCAAAGCGTATATTCCAACTCCGAGATGCTTGCACCAGTCCATAGATGGATCGCTGGAGCTTGCATACTTTGTTGGCATCCTTAGGATCGACAAAACCCTCCGGTTGCATCATATACAACTCTTCCTTGAGGAACCCGTTAAGGAACGCTGTTTTGACGTCCATCTGCCAGATTACATAGTCATAAAATGCGGCAATTGCTAACATAATTCTAACAGACTTAAGCATCGCTACGGGTGAGAAAGTCTCATCATAGTCAACCCCTTGAATTTGTCGGAAACCCTTTGCGACAAGTCGAGCTTTATAGACGGTGACATTACCATATGCGTCTGTCTTCTTCTTAAAGATCCATTTGTTCTCAATGGCTTGCCGATCATTGGGCAAGTCCACCAAAGTCCATACTTTGTTCTCATACATGGATCCTATCTCGGATTTCATGACCTCAAGCCATTTGTCGGAATCCGGGCTCATCATTGCCTCTTCATAGTTCGTAGGTTCGCCGTTGTCTAACAACATGACTTCCAGGATAGGATTACCGTACCACGCTGGTGCGGATCGTACCATGGTCGACCTACGAAGTTCAGTAGTAACTTGATCCGAAGTTTCATGATCATCATCATTAGCTTCCTCTCCGGCTGGTGTAGACATCACGAGAACTTCTTTCTGTGATGTGCTACCTTCCAATTCGAGAGAAGGTACAATTACCTCATCAAGTTCTACTTTCCTCCCACTCACTTCTTTCGAGAGAAACTCCTTCTCTAGAAAGGACCCATTCTTGGCAACAAAGATTTTGCATTCAGATCTATGATAGAAGTTATACCCAATGGTCTCTTTAGGGTATCCTATGAAGACGCACTTCTCCACTTTGGGTTCGAGCTTATCAGGCTGAAGCCTTTTGACATAAGTGTCGCATCCCCAAACTTTAAGAAACGATAGCTTAGGTTTCTTGCCAAACCATAACTCATACGGTGTCGTCTCAACGGATATAGACGGTGCCCTGTTTAAAGTGAATGCAGCTGCCTCTAATGCATAACCCCAAAATGATAGTGGCAAATCGGTAAGAGACATCATAGAACACACCATATCCAATAGAGTACGATTACGACGTTCGGACACACCATTACGCTGTGGTGTTCCAGGTGGCGTGAGCTGTGAAACGATTCCACATTGTCTTAAATGCATACCAAAGTCGTAACTCAAATATTCACCTCCATGATCAGATCGTAGAAATTTAATTTTCTTATTACGATGATTCTCTACTTCACTCTGAAACTCCTTGAACTTTTCAAATGTTTCAGACTTGTGTTTCATTAAGTAAATATACCCATATCTACTCAAATCATCTGTGAAGGTAAGAAAATAACGATATCCATCGTGTGCTTCAACACTCATCAGACCGCATACATCGGTATGTATTATTTCCCACAAGTTACTTGCCCACTCCATTGTTCCGGAAAACGGGGTTTTAGTCATCTTGCCCATGCGGCATGGTTCACATGTCTCAAATGATTCATAATCAAGAGATTCCAAAAGTCCATCAGCATGGAGTTTCTTCATGCGCTTTATACCAATATGGCCTAAGCGACAGTGCCACAAGTATGTGGTACTATCATCATTAACTTTGCATCTTTTGGCATCAATATTATGAATATTAGTATCACTACGATCGAGATTCAACAGAAATAAACCATTCACCAAGGGTGCATGACCATAAAATATATTATCCATATAAATAGAACAACAATTATTCTCTGACTTAAATGAATAACCGTCTCGCAATAAACAAGATCCAGATATAATGTTCATGCTTAACGCAGGCACCAAATAACAATTATTCAGGTTCAAAACTAACCCCGAAGATAAACGTAGAGGGAGTGTGCCAACGGCGATCACATCAACCTTGGAACCATTTCCGACGTGCATCGTCACCTCGTCCTTAGGTAGTCTCCATTTATTCCGCAGCTCCTGTTTCGAGTTACAAATATTAGCAACCGAACCAGTATCAAATACCCAGGCGCTACTACGAGCACTAGTAAGGTACACATCAATAACATGTATATCAAATATACCTTTGTTGATGTTGCCAACCTTCTTATCTGCCAAGTACTTGGGGTAGTTCCGCTTCCAGTGACCATTCCGCTTGCAATAGAAGCACTCAGTCTCAGGTTTAGATCCAGCCTTGGGTTTCTTCATGGGAGTGGCAACTGGTTTACCGTTCTTCTTGAAGTTTCCTTTCTTTCCCTTGCCTTTCTTCTTGAAACTGGTGGTCTTGTTGACCATCAATACTTGATGCTCTTTCTTGATTTATACTTCCGCGGCCTTTAGCATCCCGAAAAGCTCAGGGATCGTTTTCTCCATCCCTTGCATATTATAGTTCATCACGAAGCCTTTGTAGCTCGGTGGTAGTGACTGGAGAACTCTATCAATTGCTACTTCATCTGGAAGATTAACTCCCAACTGATTCAAGCAATTATAGTACCCAGACATTTTGAGTACGTGCTCACTAACGGAGTTGTTCTCCACCATCTTACAGCTAAAGAACTTGTCGCAGGTGTCATACCTCTCAACCCGGGCATGAGCTTGAAATACCAATTTAAGCTCTTGGAACATCTCATATGCTCCGTGGTGCTCAAAACGTCTTTGGAGCCCCGGTTCTAAGTCGTAAAGCATGGCACACTGAACTATCGTGCAGTCATCATTCCTTGTTTGCCAAACGTTCATAGCGTCCAGATTTGTGGGAGCGGGTGGTTCACCTAGTGGTGCATAAAGGACATAAACTTTTTGTGCAGCAGTGAGGATAATCCTCAGATTACGGACCCAGTCCGCATAGTTTCTACCATCATCTTTCAACTTTTCTTTCTCTAGGAACGCATTAAAATTCAGGGGAGCTACAGCTTGAGCCATTGATCTACAACATTAATTTGCAAAGACAATTAGACTAAGTTCATGATAATTGGTTCTTCTAATCAAATTACTAAAGAACTCCCACTTAAATCAACATCCCTCAAGTTGTCTAAGTGTTACATGATCCACATCAACTGACCCATGTCCGATCATCACGTGAGATGGGGTAGTCATCAATGGTGAACATCTCCATGTTGATCATATCTACTATATGACTCATGTTCGACCTTTTGGTCCTCCATGTTCCGAGGCCATGTCTGTACATGCTAGGCTCGTCAAGTTTAACCCAAGTATTCTGCATGTGTAAAACTGGCTTACACCCATTGTATGCGAACGTAGAGTCTATCACACCCGATCATCACGAGGTGCTTTGAAACGACAAACTTTCGCAACGGTGCATACTTAGGGAGAACACTTTTATCTTGAAATTAAGTGAAGGGATCATCTTATAATGCTATCGTCGTCCTAAGCAAAATAAGATGCATAAAAAGATAAACATCACATGCAATCAATATGTGACATGATATGGCCATCATCATCTTTGTGCTTTTGATCTCCATCTCCAAAGCACCGGCATGATCTCCATCGTCACTGGCATGACACCATGATCTCCATCATCGTGTCGTCACGTGGTTGTCTCGCCAACTATTGCTTCTGAAATCACATTTGCTCCCTTGGTGGTTTTGGTAATTCATAACAACATATATCTCATTGAACTAATGTCCATTCAAGATTAAAGATTTCAGGATGTTCAATGATTGGCATGGCATGGACTAGAGATGTGGATCCCTCAAAATGCTAAGGACAAGGACTGGCAAAAGATCAAGACTCTACATTTTTGGTTTAGTGATCCAAGATCACATTGAGTCCATAGGAAAGCCAATACTATTAAAAGGGGATGAGGTGTTGCTTAATGATCTTTTTGCTCAAGTGCTTAGTGACAGTATTCCTAAACCCTCAACCACTATCTCAATCCCAAATATGTCCTAAACCTAAAGTCCAACTCGGCCCCACCGATATTTCCTACCCGGTCCCACCGAGTTCATCCAAGACTTAGCCACAGCCAAACCCTAACAAATTGGATCCACCGAAATGGATCTCGGTCCCACCGAGATGGCCTTGCCAACTCTCTGTAATCGTTTGCATTTACTTCGGTCTCACCGAGTTTGCAAATCGGTCTCACCGAGATGGCTTGCCAACTCTCTGTTGCCTTATTGCTTCACTTCGGTCCTACCGAGTTGATGCAATCGGTGCCACTGAGATGAGGATTGCCCTAAGCCATTGCACTTCGGTCCATCCGAGTTGTTCATATCGGTCCCACCGAGATTCCTAACGTTCATATCTTTTACACAGTTCGGTGCTACCGAGATGATTGTTTCGGTGCCACCGAGTTGGGTCAAAAGTGTGTAACGGTTGGATTTTGTGTGGAGGCTATATATACCCCGCCACCACATCCTTCTCAATAAGGAGAGCCATCAGAACGTGCCTACACTTCCACCATACATTTTCTGAGAGAGAACCCCCTACTCATGTGTTGAGATCAAGATATTCCACTCCTACCATTTGAACCTTGATCTCTAGCCTTTCCCAAGTTGCTTTCCACTCAAATCCTTCTTCCACCATAGCCAAATCTGTGAGGAGTGTTTGAGTGCTGGGAAGACTATCATTTGAAGCACAAGAGCAAGGAGTTCATCAACAACACACCGTCTATTACCTTTTGGAGAGTGGTGTCTCCTAGATTGGTTAGGTGTCACTTGGGAGCCTCCAACCAGATGTGGAGTTGAACCAAGAAGTTTGTAAGGGCAAGGAGATCGCCTACTTCGTGAAGATCTACCCCGAGTGAGGCTAGTCCTTCGTGGATGTAAGCCATGGTGGAATAGGCAAGGTTGCTTCTTTGTGGACCCTTCGTGGGTGGAGCCCTCCGTGGACTCGCGCAGCCGTTACCCTTCGTGGGTTGAAGCCTCCATCAACGTGGACGTACGATAGCACCACCTATTGGAACCACGCCAAAAACCACCGTGTCTTCATTGCGTTTGAAATCTCCAATCCCTCCTTTACATACACATGCAATTGCTTACATTCCGCTGCTATACTCTTAGAATTGCATGTGTAGGGTGACGCTTGACATGTACTATTGCTAAAACCTGCTCACTATTAAAATTGGTAATAGGTTGGGTTTATTTTGGTCAAGTAGTCTAATCACCCCCCCTCTAGACATACTTTCGATCCTACAGCTTCTACAACTATTGCTAACGCATAGCGATAAAGTAAAGCAATTACATGGTGTTTAATAGTTGACATGCAGGTCATACAATAAATTAAAGACAACCCTATGGCTCCTGCCGGTTGCCATACTCATCGACATGCAAGTCGTGAACCTATTACAAAACATGGTCATCTCATACATCAACATATATCACATCACGTTTTGGCCATACCACATCACAACATGCCCTGCAAAAACTAGTTAGACGTCCTCTACTTTGTTGTTGCAAATTTTACGTGGCTGCTATGGGCAACTAGTAAGAATTCTTCTTACCTACGCAAATCCACAACGGTGATATACAAGTTGCCTTTTAACCTTCTACAAGGACCGCCCTCATCAAATCAGATTCAACTAAAGTGGGAGAGACAGACACCCGCAAAGCCACTTTTATGCAATACAAGTTGCATGTCAGTCAGTGGAACCCGTCTCTTGTGCGAGGACAAGTAAGGTTGGTCCGAGCCGCTTCATCCCACAATACCGCCGAATCCAAATAAGACAAAGGAAGTAAGCAATTTGAACATCAACACCCACAACTTTTTGTGTTCTACTCGTGCAAATACATCTACGCATAGACCTAGCTCATGATGCCACTGATGGGGAACGTTGCATCAAAATCAATTTTTTTCCTATGAAACACCCAAGATCTAATGTAGGAGATGCATAGCAATGAGAGGGGAGTGTGTCTACATACCCTTGTAGACCGAAAGAGGAAGCGTATAAAACGCGGTTGATGTAGTCGTACTCTTCGCGATCCAATCACGATCCAACCGATCTAGCGTCGAACGGACGACACCTCCGAGTTTAGCACACATGCGGCTCGGTGACGTCTCCTCCTCCTTGATCCAGCAAGCGAAGGGGGAGAAGTAGATGGGATCACAACCAACATGACGGCGTGGTGGTGGTGGAATGCCGACAGGGCGTCTCCAAGCTATACCGGGACGAGGAGGTGGTAGAGAGGGGAAGGGGCTGCTCCAGGAGAGAGGTGCGGCTGCCCTCCCACCCCTCCACTATTTATAGGAGCAAGGGGGAGGGTCACAGCCCCTTTGCCCCTCCTCCAAGGAGGGGGCAGCGGCCCCTAGGGGGTGGAGTAGCCCCCAAGCAAGGGGGGTGCCCCCTACTAGGGTTTCCCCACCAGCCCTAGGACGCATGGGCCTTGGGGGGAGGGGTGCCCAGCCCACCAGGGGCTGGTGCACCTCCCTCAACATCCCATGTGGTCCCCCGGGGCAGGTGGACCCCTCGATGGACCCCCGGACCCCTTTCGGCACTCCCGGTACAATACCGAAATCCTGAAACTTTTTCGGCGACCAAAATAGGACTTCCCATATATAAATCATTACCTCCGGACCATTCCGGAGCTCCTCGTGACATTTGGGATCTCATCCGGGACTCCGAACAACATTCGGTCACCAACATACATATCCCAATATTACTCTAGCGTAAACGAACGTTAAGCGTGCGACACTACGGGTTCGAGAATCATGTAGACATGACCGAGACACCTCTCCGGTCAATAACCAATAGCGGGACCTGAATGCCCATATTGGTTCCTACATATTCTACAAAGATCTTTATCGGTTGAACCATGATGTCAAGGATTCAATTAATCCCGTATGTAATTCCCTTTGTCCGGCGATATGTTACTTGCCCGAGATTCGATCGTCGGTATCTCCATACCTAGTTCAATCTCATTACCGGCAAGTCTCTTTACTCGTTCCGTAATACAAGATCCCATGACTAACTCATTAGCCACATTGCTTGCAAGCTCTTTATGATGTTGTATTACCGAGAGGGCCCAGAGATATCTCTGCGTCATACGGAGCGACAAATCCCAGTCTCGATCCATGCAACCCAACAGATACCTTCGGAGATACCTGTAGAGCACCTTTATTATCACCCTGTTACGAAGTGACGTTTGATAGCACACAAGGCATTCCTCTGGTATCCGGGAGTGACATGATCTCATGGTCTAAGGAATAGATACTTGACATGAAGAAAGTCGTAGAAAATAACTAAATGATCCAATGCTAAGCTTACGGTTGGGTCTTGTCCATCACATCATTCTCCTAATGATGTGATCCCGTTATCAAATGACAACTCATGTCAATGGTTAGGAAACCTTAACCATCCTTGATCAATGAGCTAGTCTAGTAGAGGCTCACTAGGGACACGGTATATTTTATGTATTCACACATGTATTTAAGTTTCCGGTCAATACAATTCTAGCATGAATAATAAACATTTATCATGAACAAGGAAATATGATAATAACCAATTTATTATTGCCTCTATGGCATATTTCCAACAAATTTACCCAGGTTTGGGCCGCATGGATGTGTAATACCCTACTCCTGCTTTGTCTGTGTTTATGTTGGTGGATTACGAGCTACAAGTCCTTTCCAGGAACGGGAAGCGTTGTGTGCTCCTACTGGTGTTCTACCAAGTGTCCAACCTTGTGTTCTCTTTTTCTCGAAGAGCTATCTCGTTCTCTAGCCTGGTCCTCCTTTTATATCTCGAGGGGTACCACAATGGCTTCATTGCTAAGGAAGTAACCTGGGTCCAGCCAGGCAGGTGAGTGTATTAAATGCTTGAATGAAGTGTCGCCGCCTTCTGTCTTCCGGGAATGAACACCTGTCTTGTCACCACCGACCATGGTGCCACCTGCGCGGAGGCGCGACATGTCTCTGTACAGGTGAGCGCCATGCATCGAGGTGGGGGGGGGGGTGAATCACCCCTTGCGTCTTGTCCAGCTCCTGGTGCACCTGTTCACCGGCCGCATGGTGCAAAGGCTTTGCAAGCGCAAAACCACTGGACCACACGTGGGTGAGGCGATAGCTTGCTGTCGAAGGCTTGCTGAACGCGGGCCAGCTGTGAAAGGCTGTTGCTGGGCGAGGTCGTTCCCGGGTCTTGATTGGTGTGAGTCATTGCCGGATGCTTCGATCTTGCTTCTTTATTGACTTGGGTAGGCCTGTTCGATGGGCATGGAGGTCTTTTGAACAAAGATATGCATGCCACCACCGAGCCTAAGCTTCTTCTGGTGAGTTTTCTTGTTGTATCTCTTCACGAAGATCTGCATACCACCACTGATTCAGAGGAGAGAACCAGTGACGAACAACTCCTCTTCCTTCTTGCATTTGGTCCAAGGGCGACCGTGGCAAGTGCACAGTTGGGTCCGCGAACCCAGCCGTCATGGTACCGATAGTAGCCCCCGGGCCTGGGCCGAACGCATGCCGCACACGTCGTCAGGGTCAGGTTCTTTCAACGCATGGGGCCCACGCGTCGCTAGCCCCGTACTTGGTCAGATAAAAAACCGCAGAGGATGGCACGCGAGGCATCAGTGACCGGAAGACTCGGGGACAACTGTCTGCCACGAGCGATCCCCTTTAGCCTTGCTTCTTCCATGCCTACATAGCTGTTTGACTTGACAGAGGTGTCCTCCTGACACGTGGCGTCCCATCTCTACGATTAGAGGGAACGATACTTTGCATGCTAGTCTCGAGGGGGGGGGGGCAACGTGCGCGGGTGGACGACCGGTCGTCGAGTCCCCTTGATTCTTGCATTGACAGGAGGGATGATGATGCCGCATTCCATTAATTTATATGACGCGCCGTCTTGAGTTCGTCTTGGGAACCCAACGACGCATTGGTAAGGGTAAGCATCGGCGCACTTGAGGGGCTGATCCACCTCGCCTCCCAGGCTATAAATGCCGGGGAGGGCAAGCCGTTCCTCATTCTTCCTCCTCCTCATCTTCTTCCTCCCCTCTTCTCCTCCAAATGGTGTGTAACACCCTGGATTTCCCCTTCTAGAAAATTTCTTTCTAGTTTTGCCTCCTATCTTTTTCTTTTGGTGTTCTTTGGTTTTAGTTGCACTCTTGTGTTTATGCTAGAGTAATTACTTGCCTAGTTACTTGGAATTAGGGTTTGGCCCCAAAACCCTAATTGCCCTCCTTGTTATGTAAACCCTAGATGCCACCAGTTGCACTGCAGCACCCATTTCCCTTGCAGCACAATTCACCAAATTACTTGTGGAGTTGCTTCTACTCCTACCTTCACCATTTCCATCAACAAATACCCAAACCTAAGCCTAGCCTTGACCAGAATATTCCTTTAATGTTTTTGCCAACCCTGTTTGTTTGTGAAGCAAGTGCAATTTGCCATTGTCCATTGAAGCTGAATTTTTGCATGCATCAACATCCATCCACCTCTTAACCATCCACAAAATTCGAGCATCATACACCCACCACAAGTCCCTTCACAAATTTCCTAAGATTGCATCAACCTAGCCATGTTGTGAAGGAAGTACATTTTGCATCCACCCATTTGAGCTAGAAATTGTCATGATGATCAAACATGAAAAATCACCACTGCCACCACATTTTCATCAATTTCCACCACACCATTTAACCCCAGCAATTTATCCAAGTTTCTGTCCAGAAACTTAGGTTGTACATGAAGTGCTAGCTACACTTGTCCATTAGCCACCAAATTTTGCATAAACATTCATCAGCATACCAAACACGACCACACCAAATTTCAGCCCATTCCATCACACCAAATTCAAATGGCAAATTACAAACACTTGTGTACACAAACATGTTCTAGAAGCTCCAGTCAAAACCAAGCCCATCCAGACCCCTACCTCTGCACCCCTACACTCTACTACATATGCCCTACACCCCAGACAAGGAGGGATCGGCCAAAATTGCCCGGGCCACGTCATGCCCGCGGTGACCACTGTTTTTGCCGTTCATGGACGCGCTCTACGCACGGCCGCGACTTCTGCGCCGTCCATGGCCGGCCCCCGCGCGTCCGGCCAAGCCACTGCGCCAGCCTACTCCCCTACCCCTCCCCGGACCCCTGCCCCCTCGCTAGGATCCACCGGAGCTCGCGCCACGTCGCCATCGCCGACGCTGTTCACCCGTGATGCGGCCGAGCCCCCCTCCGCTCCTCGCGTCTGTTTGCAGCCGACCTCTGCGCCGGCCTAATCCCCTACCACTCCCCGCCAAGCATAGCCTGCACCAGCCTACCCAGCGCTGGCCAGACCCCGGCCATGGCCATGGCGGCCATTCTTATCCTCGGCCGCCTCCGGCCTATATAAAGCCCCCCCGGCTTCTCCAAACCACCACACCACCTCACTCGCTCTCCCTACACTCCCCTAGCCGAAGCTCTCGCCTCCCAGAGCCTCAATTCGCCACCATTGCCACTACGGCCGCCGGCGTGCCTCGCCTAAATTCGCTCCTCCCCGGCCCCCTCCTCTCCCCCTAGCGCCACCAGCCGAGCACCACCACCATCCAGGGCCTCCGCCGCCCTCCATTCCCTCTTCTTCACGGCCATAGCAAGCCCCGAGCCCTCCACCCGTAGCCGTACTCCGCCTTCACCACCATCCACCCACCATCAAGCCTCCCTGCCGTTGCTGCGGGTACCCACTGGCGCGGCTTGGAGCGTTGCATCCATCCCCGTGAGCCCACGCCCACCGAAGATACATCAACCACGGCGACCCGAGTCTCTGTTGCTCACCGGTGGGAGAAAGAAGAAGGAAGGAGGGAGGAGAGAAGAAGCATGGGCCTCGCCCGTCATCGGCCCAGGCCACGGGCCCGTGACTTAAGTGGAGGCGCAGACGCTGGAGTGTGTTTTCCTCTTCGAAAAGCGTATTCCAGTCGAAGGCGTTTTCGCTGCCAGAAAGCGCATAGGGACAAAGTACGCTTTCTTCTCTGGAAAGCGTATTCCAGCCGAGGCGCCACCAGATTTCCAGCTAGGGACCCGTATGTAAGTATTTTATTTACAGAACGGTCCTTCTACTTCAACCACCCATATCTTTGCACCCGCAATTCCGTTTTCGACGAAACCAACACCCACGTTCTCCACTCCTCGCACACTTTCTGGCCAGACCACTTCCACCATGTTTCCACCCACTATATTTACCATTTTGCCCTTGGCCCTTGTTAGGCCGTTTCGAAACCTTGAAATCCACCGCCATGTTACCAGGCACTCACTGGTGCAGAGACGTCCTATACAAACGGTTTTTACCCCCTTTCCGCGACAGAGTTTTAAACCGTCGCCTTGCTTGTGTGTGTGATAGGGGGGTCCTTCCCACACGACCTAGAAACCGTCGGTGATAAGTCCTCCAGTCACACACGCGGGGCAAAAAGAGCTCGTGTGCGATCGGGCGAGCCATCGTAGACAATTATACAGGCCCAATCATTTCCGTTCGTATGTACATCCCACACAGTGAATCCCAGACAAACGTTTCCGTTCTTATGTACATCACACACAATTTTTATGTGGAAACGTTTGTGCAAGGTGGCCTAACACAAACATTTGTCAGGCGGAAGTCGTGTGTGATTGTTCATTGATCCAACACGCCTACTTTCTAGAAACTATGTGGGTTGTTTGATTTCATCACCCACGGTGTTGTCTGAGAAACTGTCTGCAATAGAAAAACCCAATAAGCAGGCTAATTGGCCAATTATTGATAATCCATTTAGTAATAAAATTGACATTTCAAATCAAACACTCCATATATTTCATATCCGTATTACGGCAACCAGGATTTCATAATTGAATTACATCAGAGTACAACATCAGATAGCTTCAGCACTCAGTTACACCATATAGGCATATAGTTAGCTATGCCATTACACAACAGCACCATGTTTCACATGCAACATCTAGAACCTTTGGAAAGTAGCATCATACACGGTAAATAGACACATGAATCTCATCTAGAAAACTGCTGAAGCGGAAGGCGAATATTGAGCCTTCAGTGATGTTGAATGTCCTTGTAACTTTAGGCCAGTGGCTGTGGATAATTGCCCGCCCAACCTTCGTCCTCTTGAGGAAGACTTCAATATTGTACCGTGGGTGTTGAATGAATACCTTCGTCGCCTCTTGACCATGCAGGTGGTCTGAGAGGTAATCATCGGTGAACTGCTTTGGAAAGGACTAAAAACAAAGATATGCATAAATATCTGTTCTAAATTTTGAAATGGCGCAAAGGAAAAAAACAAGGTAAAAGAGTTAGTACCATCCTATAGTTGACTGGTGTCTTCTTCATTGTGCAAACAAAGATCTTGCTGTTATTCGTCGCTAGTTTCTTTATCCTAACAATCTTTCTGAGTTTTTTGACTTGACTGATATTCATGGACATCTCATTTCCCCATATGCAAAATGGGCCGAACAGTGGGTCTAAACCTCTGACAGTAGGACCTACATGTGCAAGACCAAATTGTTAAAAACCTAAATATTGGAATGGTTCCTGCAATTGCACAATAATGTGGTATTAGCCAAAGGACCATGCATGTGCAAACCTCGACGGTAAACCTCAGTGCCTCCCATTGTTTCCCTGCAACACATATAAGGCAGATATTGATCAGGTTAAGTGAGAGTTGGCATACTATCAGTAGAATATGTTAATGGAAAATAAACAAATTGCAGATCCAGTAGATTAATTCGAGCCGCATGGAAAAGCTAGTTAACCAAAACAATCATGCTAAACAACTTAGAAATATAGCAATTGTATATGTTTCTCATGTACTCCGTATTTTGTACAACCAAATTCGATTTATTTCTCACATGCATAACAATACAAAATTGTACCCACAACAAATGAACATCACATTGCAGAATTGAACCAAACAGTTAACTGGACATCACAACAAATGAACCAAACAGCTAACTGAGCACCGTATTGCAGAATAGAACGTATAGTAGAAGATCAGATAGTTAACCAAACCAAGCATGCTTAAGAACTACTAGGAAATATAGCAATTGTTGAACCAAACTGTTAACTAAACATCACATTTGAGAAGATTAGATTGCATATTAACATTATAGAGGACAATTCACTAGTAGGCACAGGCGGTGGCATCGAGAAAACACCACGAACTGTCGTTTAAAGCAGTCAACCGCGTGGCGGCGTCTGCGCGTGAGGCATCGACGGTGGCCTCGATGGTGAGGTGCTCCTCCAAGATCTGGCGGTCGGCATGCATGGCAGCCATCGCGACCTCATTCGCGCGTGCGGCCGCGATTTGCTTTCTCCGCTACCAGATGCTCCTTGAGCTCCTGGCTATACTGCGTGCAAAATGGTTATGGGCGGCGCTTATTTGGAGGATGGGGCAGTCATTTGGGTGGAAGGTGTCGCGCTGGCGGTCGTGGCATGTGGGATGGAGAAGGAGGAGGAGGAGGATGGGGGTGGGGTGTGGATTAGCTGACTATATCGATGAGGCCGCGTAGCAAGAAGGAGCGTCACCGGTGAGCAGGCGGCGTTGCAAGCAAGCAGTGAAGGTTTGAACTTGGAAAGGAAGGAGGAAACAGTGGAAATGTGGCTTTTGGTTGGGGGGAGGAGGCGGGGAGCTAGATATTTCCGTGGTTGCCAAATTTTTTCGCTCGGTGCAGCAAAAAACTGGCGCGCAAGTGTGGTTGATGGGCTGGCGGTGGACTGTAGCCAACGAAGCTTCCGGCGTAAGCCATACATGAGGGTGCCCCAAGATATTTTATACTCCATCGCACACGATTCTTGCTAATAAGCTGTTTGTGGTATACTTGATTTTTTTCATTCTGATTTGAAAAACAAAATGGGGTTATGGCGGGAAAGGACGGTGTTTGAATTGCTAGAACATTTATCTGCAGTGAACATGCAACTATAGGAGTGTCGTGTTAAAATTTGGAATTATTCAGGGTTCGTTTGGCCTTTTTATACATTAATTGAGTTTCTAGGCATTTAATGTGCATAATTCAAATTTGAACTACATGCACATGCTCTAGTGCACGAAAATGGGTTGAAAATCATATATGTGTCCTTGGGTGAATGTTTAGGTCCCATGCAAGAAATGGGAATGAATTTCAAACATCTGGGCATCGTGGCTCAGCTGTAAACATTGAGAAACTTGGTTTTAAAATTCCTGTAAATCCAAAACTCGCCTGAAAATCATGAAACTTGGCATGGTGTTATGACATGACACCAACATGCTGTGGTAAAAAAATTGGCTGATTTGGGACAAGTTTTGGTATAAACTTCTTACAAACCGGAGCTTCTCTCAAGAAGCATCATGGTTCCGAGAGGGAACGTGTCACCTCTGTGTGCGAAACGACATACGCTGCCTCTTCCCGCCTTGATTTATTTTACAGAGGCAACATGCAACTATAGGAGTGTCGTGTTACAATTTGGAATTATCCAGGGTTTGTTTGGCCTTCTTTATACATTATTTGAGTTTCTAGGCATTTAATGTGCATAATTCAAATTTGAACTACAAGCACATGCTCCAGTGCACCAAATGGGTTGAAAATCATATATGTGTCCTTGGGTGAATGTTTAGGTCCCATGAAAGAAATGGGAATGAATTTTAAACATCTGGGCGTCATGGCTCCGCCGTAAACATTGAGAAACTTGGTTTTAAAATTCCTGTAAATCCAAAACTCGCCTGAAAATCAAGAAACATGGTGTCATAACATGGCACCAACATGATGTGGTAAAAAAATTATCCAATTTGGGACAAGTTTTGGTATAAGCTTCTTACAAACCGTAGCTTCTCTCAAGAAGCCTCATGGTTCTGAGAGGGAACGTGTCACCTCTGTGTGCGAAATGACATACGCTGACTCTTCCCACCTTGATTTATTTTATAGAGGCAACATGCAACTATAGGAGTGTCGTGCTAAAATATGAAATTATTCAGGGTTCATTTTGCCTTCTTTATACATTATATGAGTTTTATACATTATTTGTGTTATATTATTCCAACCATGGGCGTTCCACTAACCATTTACTACCGTGGGCAGCTGTTTGATTAGACAGGACGCGTGCGAACTGTCCGCCGTGCAGGCTCGATGGGACGCGTGCGAGCAGTTCGTCGCGCAGGCTCACCGGGAAGCGAGCCCTTTGACCTTCCAACGAGCGGTGCCAAAAATTTATTGATGGTTTTGGTTTCGGCCGCCTCGGGAAGGTACGTAGAATAGTTTCCAGTGCTCCTCCTACTCCTCCGTTCTTATCTATAAGCGCCGCCGCCGAGGATCGCCGCCTGTTGTGATGGAGGACGAGCCAGCCAACAAGTGGGTACGGGTCGAGCCAGAACCGCAAGAGCCTCTGGCGAGCGTGGACTTCATCAGCAGCCTCCCCGACGAGATGTTGGTAACCAACATATCCCTCCTCCCCATCAAATCTGGCATGCGGACCACTATCCTCTCCCGGCAGTGGCGCCCCCTCTCGCACACCACCCCCTGGACCTCATCGACGACGATGAGCTCTGTAGCGGGGAGCACAAACGCTTGGGCGCATTGTCCCACATCCTCACCACGCACCCTGGGCTGGTCAGACGCCTTGGCATCGGCAAGTTCCATTCCAACTGCAAGGCCGAACCCAAGTTTCACGAGTGGTTCCTATCCCCTGCCCTAGATCGGCTCGAGGAGCTCAACTTTCATGCTGGACATCCGCGCTCGCTGCCGCCAGCCGCGCTACGTTCAGGAGTGCCTTTTCCCCCAGATTGATGTCCCGCCCACTCTTCATCTCCCTAAACTGAAGCACCTCGAGCTCATGGGCGTCCGCATCTCGAAGGAGGATTTGGAGCGCCTGCTCGGCGGCTGTACATCACTCGAGTACCTTCATCTTCAGATGATGGATGGGTTCAGTAGCCTCCACATCGCCTCGATGAATGTCCGTATGATTTATGTGCATTGTTGGTGCCGCAACAGGCTGTCATTTGAGGTGTTTCACGATATGGTCATTGAGAATGCGCCTTTCCTTGAGAGATTGTTTGTACTTGATAAAGATGGTCCAACAAGAATCAGGGTCATTGACGCACCGAAATTGACAGTGTTTGGGCTATTCGTGTGCTGAATTCTCCGAATTTGTTACTGGATCATTATCCGTTCAGGTACAACAGCCTTCTTCTTCTTCTTCTTATTGGACATCACATTTTATGTAATTTTTGTTGATCTATGTTCAGCTGTCATCCAAAAAATGATTCCCACAAGCTTGACCCCGTCTTTCCTCACAGTGAAGATCTTGGCACTACAATCTGTCGGCCCCGATTTGGATGAAGTTGTTAGATTCCTTAGATGCTTTCCTTGCACGGAGAAGCTATACATCGAGGTGATGCTCCTTTCCTGTTAATTGTTAACCGGAATGGATTTCAATTTGTTGTTACCTTTACCCATGATTACAATGACAAATGTAGTATGATTTCTAAAGGAAATTTGGAGGATTTCAATACATATATTTTTTGAGATGTTAATCATGAATGATTGAAGATGGCATGTCACTCTATTCGTGTATTTTAGAAATCCTGCAAATCAAAGAGGCCCGAAGTGTTCAAAACTGCAGCTAGGCACTAATATGTTGTCTTCGTTTGTAGATACAGGCAGCCCAAAAGTGGAAAATGTGGCGCAATATAACAACCCCATTGAATGCCTTGATCTTCATCTCACAGAAATTACTTTGAATGAGTACCGAGGCACCAGACCAGAGATTAAATTCACCAGGTTCTTTGTTCAGAGAGCAAGTGTGCTCAAGGTAATGAGGTTTGCCCTATATTTAGTGCGCATAAGTGAATGGTTTGCTGATCAACACATGTGTCTACAACAAAATGGAAAAGGCTCTGCAGAAGTTGAATTTCAGTTTGGAACTTCAAATGACAGATTATTCGGAAGTCACTCTATCAAACCGATATATGACTTCTCGGTGACTGATCCATTCGCAGAAATAGTGCATGGCTCAGATTCCGAAGAAGATGAATTTGATTTGTAAGAATAGTTTGAACCTTGTAATCTTTGAATTTGGGCCTTGTAATGCTGGAATTTGAACATTGCAATATTTCTAGTATTTGTGATATAACGTAATTGGATGTTTAATTTGGTTATGCAATCATGTCCTTATCCTTATAAGTATATATGTTGTTATTCTGTAGACAGAGCATAGATGTTGTGCAGACTGAGCAAATCACATCGCATATGGATTAAACTATGGAACCCGTCGGTGATTATTTCATCAATCGCTGACAATTGTTTACCACCAACCGTTTGCCCATAACACACACAGCTTATTTGGAGCAATCATCTGTGTTATTATCGGTCTTCCCACACATTTCTGATTACTGACCTATTTGCCGCCTATCACACACATCTTGTTAAGTTGAACCATTTTTGTTGTTTTGGCTCATCGCAAATAGTTCATCCGAGTGAACTATATGTCGTCTATCGCACACCTTGATCTGGCTGACCATTTCTGTTGTGTTGGCTAATCGCAAACAGTTCATCCGAGTGAACTTTATGCCGTATATCGCACACACCTCGATCTGGCTGACCGTTTTTGTTGTTCTGGCTCATCGCAGACATTTCGTATGGATCAACTGTATGCCACGTATCACACACGGAACTCTAATCTCCGCCATCGCACACAGTTCGTCTTATTGGTGATGGTTTTATTACGATACCGTTTGCGATTCATGCATCGCACACAGTTTGGTCGAAGGGTCTCTGAAACATGTGTCGCGTTAGCAGCATCCTGCAGTAGTGACTGCCGGAACCCTCCTCGATAAGCTCCAAGCGTCGAGGCGAGTCATTTATATGATGTAGACCCTGAGGTTTTACTTGTTGTTATTCTTGCGTGTTATTTGCTATTTTGTGTCGGTTTCTGCCAGCACACTTTTTTAGTTGGTTCACTTCTAGTTGTTTAGTTATGCTTTGAGCAGTTATTACTACGCTTTACTTTACTCGTAGTTGATCTACTCTAGTTGTACTGTGAGATATTACCTTTACGCTTGGTCTTACCTGTTGGTAGTTTTACCGGAGCTAGGTTGTACAATATTACTGTTGCTGGTTTACTTCTTTTGTGCAAGACTAATGTTGCAGGAGCACACCGTTACAGTAATTTAAACTTGTTAAACTACCCCTCCAGACAGATGAGACAATGGTGCCACAGAACCTAACTAACCCGTACAACCACATTTGCCTGTGGGGGGCAATATTATGTTTATAGTTATGTCTCTTCCGCGTGTTCCTAAAGAGGGAAACCTGGATGAGTGGTCTTCCTTCGCGGGGAAGAGGCCGTCCAAAGTTAGAGGGCCTGGGTTGGTAAAGGAGCTCAGAGATAAAGATTCCTGAGGGAACACAAGTAGTGCCACTGGGTGGCAAGGACCCAGATCCGCTCGACCCAGGGCTAGCCCGCGGGAGGTCAGGAACACGGTTAGAGTGGCATGCTATGGATGGGGTATGTTAGGCGTCTGAGCCTATGGTGTGGGTAAAGTGTACAGTCTTTGCAGAGTGTGTGTTTAGAAACTGGTTAACGAGCCGCATCCTCGGTAATGGACACAGTTTGGGGAAGTCACAGTAGGAGCATCTAGTCAGAGGTATGAACTTTAATAATTAGAGTTGGTAAGGTAAGGGATTGGTGCAAGCGGCCAGCATCGTGGATGCCAGGACTTGACCAATGACTTTAGAAAGACGGTCGGAAGACCGCGAGATAGTGGCTTGAACCATTTACTGTTTATGTTGTTCTTACCATTGTTATGCTGTTGTTTTTTCAAGCTTTTACTAAGCAGTAGTATTACTTGCTTTCGGAGGAATAAATTTAGACTAAATGATCACTCTGTGGGAAAGACTTTAGTCTAGTAGTGATCATCTTATGTTGTTGCTTAGAGCTTGACTGATCACATCGGTGGACAGACTTTAGTAAGTGATCATGTTGAGGAAAGATTTAACTTCTCATAGTTGTACCAGTTACCTTGCTAGTTGAGCTTTGCAGTCGTATTACTGTTTTACTTGAGTAGATAAGACTTGGTAGATGTTCATGCTAAGTTGTTGTAGATGTTTATTAGTGTTAGAGTAGTTTCATGCTTGAGTAGCTTGGATTGTTCCTTTGGTGCGGCTGCGAGTTTTGGCTTGCGAGTACATTCAAACGTACTCAGTGACTTTTAACATGGTTAGGTATGAAGCCCTTAGGGAGACGAAGTTGATGCGACACTAGGCGAGAGAGCACCTGGTCAGATCCCTGTCGAATGGAGCCGCGCTAGGACCGTTCCGCTGCCATTATAGGAGTTTCCGCTGCTGTCTTCTCGGAGGTAGTCACCCCGACTACTCAGACATTCCGACCTCAACACAATGTTGAGACTTGGAACACTAGCTTTGTAATGTGTATATAGCAATAAAGCATCCCTTTTGTCAACTGACTCGTACACTGTTACTCAAGGATTGCAAAAGCATGCGCCAGGTGGATATCCTGGGCTGGCGTATGTGGTCTCCCGGATGAATACAGTGGTCGTCCACTTGTAGGATCGAAAGTATGTCTAGAGGGGGGGGGGTGATTAGACTACTTGACCAAATAAAAACCTAACCTTTTCCCAATTTTAGTTGTGGGTAGATTTTAGCAAGAACACAAGTCAAGCATCACCCTACACATGCAATTCTAAGAGTATAGCAGCGGAAAGTAAACAATTGCATATGTAAGTAAAGGAGGGGATCGGAGATTTCAAACGCAATGAAGACACGGTGGTTTTTGGCGTGGTTCCGATAGGTGGTGCTATCGTACGTCCACGTTGATGGAGACTTCAACCCACAAAGGGTAACGGCTGCGCGAATCCACGGAGGGCTCCACCCACGAAGGGTCCACGAAGAAGCAACCTTGTCTATTCCACCATGGCTTACGTCCACGAAGGATAAGCCTCACTCAGGGTAGATCTTCATGAAGTAGGCGATCTCCTTGCCCTTACAAACTCCTTGGTTCAACTCCACATCATGTCGGAGGCTCCCAAGTAACACCTAACCAATCTAGGAGACACCACTCTCCAAAAGGTAATAGACGGTGTGTTGTTGATGAACTCCTTGCTCTTGTGCTTCAAATGATAGTCTTACCAACACTCAAACAACTCCTCACAGATTTGGCTATGGTGGAAGAAGGATTTGAGTGGAAAGCAACTTGGGAAAGGCTAGAAATCAAGGTTCAAATGGTAGGAATGGAATCTCTTGATCTCAACACATGAGTAGGTGGTTCTCTCTCAGAAAATGTGTAGTAGAAGTGTAGGCACGTTCTGATGGCACTCCTTACTGAGAAGGAAGTGGTGGAGGGGTATATATAGCCTCCACACAAAATCCAACCGTTACACACTTTTGACCCAACTCGGTGGCACCAAAACCATAATCTCGATAGCACCAAACTGTGTAAAAGATATGAATGTTAGGAATCTTGGTGGGACCGATAGGAACAACTCGGATGGACCGAAGTGCAATGGCTAGGGCAAACCTCGTCTCGGTGGCACCGATTGAATCAACTCGGTAGGACCGAAGTGAAGCAATAAGGCAACAGAGACTTGGCAAGCCATCTCGGCGAGACTGATTTGCAAAACTCGGTGAGACCGAAGTAGGTGCAAATGATCACAGAGAGTTGGCAAGGCCATCTCGGTGGGACCGAGATCCATATCGGTGGATCCGATTTGTTAGGGTTTTGGCAGTGGCTAAGTCTAGGTGAACTCGGTGGCTCCGGATAGGAAATTTCGGTGGGGCCGAGTTGGAATGTAGATTTTGGACATCTTTGGATAGAGAGAGTGGTTGAGGATTTAGGAGTACTGTCACTAAGCACTTGAGCAAAAAGACCATTAAGCAACACCTCATCCCCTTTTAATAGTATTGTCTTTCCTATGGACTCAATGTGATCTTGGATCACTAAACCAAAAATGTAGAGTCTTGATCTTTTGCCAATCCTTGTCCTTAGCATTTTGAGGGGTCCACATCTCTAGTCCATGCCATGCCAATCATTGAACATCCTGAAATCTTTAACTTGAATGGACATTAGTTCAATGAGATATATGTTGTTATGAATTACGAAAACCACCAAGGGAGCAAATGTGCTTTCACCACTGTATTCAAAAGGGGGTTTCACATGGCGGCTCAGGCGGTGGTGGAGTTTGAGGTGGGGCAGCTTGTTAAGGAGGTTCGGGCCCAGAGGAGAGAGCTCCAGGCCAAGGATGCAAAGCTTGCATCTCTCAAGGAGAGAACGCGGGCCAAGCTCCGGACTGCGGACCGCGAGGTCATGGCGCAGGAGGCGGAGCTCGGGACCTTCAAGCGAAAGACGAGTGAAGAGCTTCGCATTCTCCGGGAGAAGAATGCGGAACTCAAGAAGGAGCTCGCGTCCACCACTGAGAAGTACCACCAGTCGCAGGTCGCCATGGAGGAGGCGGCGGACCACCTCCATCGTGAAGTCACCTCGTTGATGGAGCGCATCAACCAGGAGCGTACTCGGCCCGACAAGATCAAGGACCGCCTTGGCAAGGCGTTGCTGGACGTGGGCGTGCTGGTGGGGCGGCTGCTCCATGCCTACCAACAAGCCAGCATGGTCATGCCAGCCCTTGGCACGAATCTCTTCGATCATCGCGTTGACTTCAGCGAGCGGCGCCTATCGGACCTGGCGTCCTTCTTCTCCTTCCTTGCTGAGGATCAAGCGAGCCTTCGCGTCATCATGAAGAAGGCGCTGAACAGGGAGGGGATCCAGGCTGCCATCGCAGGGGCATCCCGTATCCTCTCCAATCTTCATCACCGGGACCCCTTCCTTCTGACGAGCGTCATCTTGGAAGACTTGGCCCCCGCAGTGCAAGCGAGGGAGCTGAGGGCGGTGTCCCCTATGGTCGCCGCCATCATGCATCTGGAGAAGAAGAGGGACTTCAGCCCCGTGTAGGCACGTCCTATCAGTAGTCGTTCCTTTTGTCCTGTTGAGCAAAAAAGAAACAACATGAACTAGATGCCTGTGAGTGAGGATTAGAGTGGTAAATATATATATGTAATTTCCGCTCCCTTTTGAATGATGTAAATAGTAACCCCGATCGCCTTATCTCCTATGAATTCCCTTCTTCTTCACTTGCTGTGGTTTTCTGGCATAGATTGCTCAGGGCGTACTCAGTTGCGCTAATCCTCTCCTGGCTGATCGTGAAGTGTAAAACATCGAGCATCACTAGTGGGGAATACGCCTTCCGGAATACTTATGTTCTTAGAGTGATTGTAGCCATGCGACCAGCGCTAGGTGTACAATATACCCCGGGAACACCCTTTTTGCTTGTAACACATGCCACACGTGAAGCAATTCCGGGGCAGGAATAAGGTGAGAGCTACCTATTTTTGTTTATGTGTCTTTGCTCCTGAAACCCCCAGGTGGCCAACCCGTTGGTTTCTGGGGCTCCCAGGTTCTGCGCCTAGGTTTGAGTATGATAATTACTTCTCGAAACGGATCCGGTCAGCGCCCTTAGGTGAAATTCTTGCAGAGACGGTTTTCTGCCAAACCCCCAACGCCTTATTGGGGGCATGCGAATTCGCTACTCCAGGCTGGCGATCAATCCCTGGATCGATCTGGCGCCCAAAGTTACCCTAGAAGGGCCTTCCTGCATCGGTGACGTCTCGTTGTTTTCCTTCCGGACGAATTCAGGCAAAGGACGAGGCCACCTCCCCCACATTCGCAGAAACAAGTGAAGTGACTAAGCATGCCACGTTAAACCTGGCTACACGCGCACGTCACGTACAACAATCCAGGAATGATCCTCCTTAAGGAAGTTAACATCGTCATGTTCACTTTTGCCCTGGTGCAATATAGCAGCGGGCAAATACCTCGAGGAGAAAACCATACGCGGGTTCGACAGGGGTTACCTCCCCTGCTCCACGGGAGGAAGCAAGGAGGGTTTACCCTGCTACTCATCTGGGTATCATTATGAGGGACCACAGAGTAGCAGGTCCTTCATCAGATTAGCACCTACCGTATCCTTTTGCTTTGTCAAAAGCCCGGGTTCAGCGCCATGCAACTTTTCCAAAAAACCTCCTCCCTCTCCTCCTCGCTTTGATGTTCCTTGGGTAAGCTCTAGTCATGAAACGAATCTGGGTACCGTCTAGGGAAGTATTTAGGAGAAGCCACTCGGGGGTTAGGTACCATTTTAGGTTTTGGCACTGTTGTGTGAACCAGTAGTAACCTAGCCCCCTGTGGAACTTGATTGCAAACCGACGGTGGCTTTCATGACAGGCTCAACCTTTAGTCACTTCGGGTGGTCAGTACTTCTCTTAGCCCCGAAGCCCTCGGTAGAATGAGGTATTTGACCAAGGAGGCCCAGCTCCCGCTGCCGGGAATGGTGGCGAGGACTGGGATCACAATAGAGCCTACACCAACTGACGGCATGTTTGAGGTACTAGCACGGCGTTTGACGCACACATCGCTGATGGCCTGCAAGTGCACATGGCTATGTAGCAATTTCGTGATAAGTAAGGTTTGTCGCTCCCACATGGAGCGAATAGGATGGCACCACAATCCCCGTAGCTGCATTGTCACAAACACAACTACACTCACACCCAAACCGGAGTTTGGAAATAGCTCACTTAAGTAAGTTGCAGGGGAACAGTAAAAAGGAGGAATTAACCTAAGGTAGAGAGAACGGAAAATAGATACTAAACTAAACTGAGAAAATAAACTAAGAGAAGTATGTGACATTTCAAATGAGATTGTTGGCATCTAGGTACAGCCTCGTTCGGCTCCGGCATGGAATGGAGTTCAGCTTTACAACTATGCCATTGTGGCTAAGTCAGTACCTGCATTATAGGATACGGTGGTCTACTTCTGGTGGGCGGTCCCTCACATAACATTATCTCTCAAGACGCGCTATGTTGAGATAACTCATTCATCCTACTTCTTATCCCATACCTGCGATAGCTAACGCAAAGATATTAAGGTCCTCGAGGTCATGAGGACCTGACGAAGGCATTAAGTTCTATGGACAACCGTGCTCCTAGAATAATAGTGTTCCGCTTAAGATATTTGCGCCTGTCACATCACAGGTCTCTCGGTTTCCACAACCATCTATATACTTCATGTTTGGCCTGGGGAGTTGGATGTCTCCAACTACGCCAATGGATAGGACATCTTCCATCACTAAGTTACCAAAGGTAAATAAGCAACACAAAGCAACACACAGAATTAGACAACACATATCAAATAACCACTTACTAATCGACCGACGCATAGCCAACAATTACTCAAATAACATCACATATAAGGGGGTTCAAGAGTTGTTACAACCCATCACGAAGACCGTGATGGGGGAGGAAGAAGGGGTGATGACGGTGGTGATGGCGGCACAACGACGGATGATGGTGGTGAAGGCACAGCGGCGGCTCCCTTCCGGTCTCCCTCTTGGTTGCCCCAATGGTGTCTTGATATGGACGGCGGCTGGACGTGGAGATGGAGCTTGATGAATTTCTGAGATGAGAGCGGAGGCGGTGGCTAGGGTTGATGGTGTTTATGTAAGAGGTCTCCCATAGCCTCCTCCCTTGATGTGACATCTCCCCTTTGATCCAAGGGCTCTAGATGAGCCCAATCCTCTCCCAAATCATCCCTTGAAGGCCAAGGAAGTCGTGGGAACAAACGGGGACAAAATCCACGAAGAAACCCGTCACGAGAGGCAACTTTCGGTGTTGTCTCGACTCCATACGGGTGCTCATACGACCAGCCACGGTCGCATGAAACACCATCTTTCATACTATTGCCTCCCTTCGGTAAATCGGCCACCATTTCTTCATACAAACTTGGAATTTGACATTCTTGGGCTCGTTGGATTTGTATGAACGACACCGATATATTTCTGGTTTTATATCTTCATTTGGAGTACTTTGGAAAAATGACCTTTTCCACCTTCAAAATGGCTAAGTCTGGGGTCCTGCGTGTCCACCGTTTGAACTCCTTTCATCGTGCTAAGTGCATGGGAAGTCCATCTCACCTACAAGACACACAAAGACAAAGAAAACTAATAAAAACTAACAAAGAATAAATATTATGCAATACTCGCGGTGAAAAGGATAAAAACTGGAAATCATGCATATGGACATGTTGTTGGCTCAATGGAACATGATATAACTTGATATACGGAGATAATGTGCAACAAATGAGCTCTAAAGATGCGTAAAATATGGAGCCATCAACCTCCCCAAGCTTAAACCTTGCTCGTCCTCGAGTAAGAAGGTTGACTATCTAAGCTCATTGTTGCTAACTCTAAGCACATATTGAAAACCAAAGCCCAAGAGTGATATACATGTTTATCATGCAAGCTTGCAAGAGTTAGCTAGCATGGGAGTAATACCTGCAATCCTCTTAGTTCCATTGCCATGGAGGTCAAGAAAGAGAAAATATTTTTGTGGAGTCAAAATTCCCATTGCCAAAGGTTTAGAGAGAATGTCAATATTGTGTTAGGAACACAATAATGACTATCAAAGACAAAAGAAATCATGCATCAGCGATCGCTTCAAAAACACTAACTCGAGGCATACCAGGTACAATAGCAAGATTGTTTGTCTGTGTTAATCGACCACTCAACTACCTATGCTGAGCTAAGCGCAAGCCTATGCCTCGCACTTTAAGGGAAAATAGAATAATGATTGGGGTTTAAGAAGACAAAAACAAAGAAAGTCTTGCTTCAACGCAGGTGACCATTAGGCAATGGAGAAGCCATGCAACTAGGATGCACATAGAGCTATGAATATGTGAAAGCTCTCCAATGAACTAAGTGGGGGTACATCCAACTTGCTTGCTCATGAAGATCTCGAGCATTTGAGGATGCTCGTCATTGGAATATACAAGCCAAGTTCTATAATGTAATTTCCCCACTAGTATGAAACATGAAGCTCATCAAACTTTCTACTTTACAATGCATGAAGTGGTGCTACTTTAAAACACAAGTGTATACTAAAAAGATAATGGTGTTGCTCCTTCTCTCTTCATCACCTTTTTCTTCTTCTTCTTTTTTTTTCTCTTTTGTTTCTTTTTTTTCTTTTTTTGTGGCACCTCCTTGGTGCATCTTTTATTTGATCTCTCACTCTTTTTTGGGTAGAAGCAACACCTTACAATGATGAATGATACACTTTTTATTGACACACTTCAACTGAAGTAATCATAACTCAAAACTCACAACATGAGAGGAACTCTATAGGATGAATGCCTCTGGAATGATCATGCAAGGCAAATGAAAACATGTCTTTAATCATGTAATGTAATAATGATGGTAGTGCAAGGCGATATACTTGGAATGGCTATGAAAATGCCATGGTAGGTAGGTATGGTGATTGTTTTGAGGAGATGGGATGTTTTATGTGTAGGAGAACAAGAGGAAGTCCTCCCATGGGTTTGGATGTACCTGCGAAGTATGTGCCAAGTCTTGATGTGAGAGTGGGCAATGCACAGTACCGTAGCAATATAAGATGAACGAAAGTGCAAAGGCTTGTAACTCACATTAGTCATAAATAACTCAAACACTACACAAGAGCATCGCGGTGTCATATTTCATAAGACTCAAAAGCTAAGTACCCCGAGGGGATAGTTTGGCGGGGATAACCTCGTTGCACGTCCCGGATCAACCAAAGATGTTGGGTTCCTCAGCAAAAAGCCTCTACAATCATTCAATCAGTAATCAAGCCACCATTAGAGTCAACAACTTAAGTTATTAGGTGAAAGAAAGGCAACAGTTCAAAGGACTCCTCTATTGGTTTTTGATAAAAAGAACATGGCAATGTATTTTAGAGGGTCACAAGATTTCATCATGCTAGGTAAAACAAGAGCAAAACAAGCATGTCAAAATAGCGGGACACACGATTGCACAAAAACCCTATGATAATGAACATTGCATAGGACCCTACGCATGCAAATATAACTTCCCCAAGCTTAGAACTTTGCAATACCAAACTCAAGAAAATTACGAAAGAAAAGAGAAAATGCAGTTTTTAAAGGAGAGTGCGAGAAGTGATTACCTCCCCAAGCTTAAGTTAAAGCAAGGGTTAGACACTTTTACCGTTGAGGTTCAAATAACCTCTCCTTTAATGGACATGGACCTTGCTTCTTTGATTTCCTTGTTGTGGTCCGGTGGTTGCCTCCGATAGAACCTGCTGAAAACAAACTAAAAGGAAAAAAATGTTTTTGTGCTTTTGGGTTTTTTCAAAACAAATTGTAGCACAAGGGATTAGCAACACAAGTGATAACATAATCTGCCTCATAATGATCGGTTCATCTACCTAAGCACCACGCTCAAGTTGATAAACTAAGTCAAGGAGTTTTGAACCTCCTAGGTTGGGATGAAGTGCGTATGAGACAAAATATAAGACACAAGTGTGCAGGTACTCAGCGCCTAATTTAAAAGAGGGTTATCACTTAAGGTGAGAAACTTACCACTAAGCAACTTTTATTTGAGCAAGGTTCAAATTGGAAAACATTACCGGGCACTTGTAGTTGAAACTTTTCGAATGGAAGCAACCAAGTGGCTTGTGCGGATCTTCATATGGTTGGCACCATACCGTGCACATCACCACATAAGGTTTAAGTCCCTGCGAAAATAACACACAAAATAAAAGCATCGATTCGGTATAACCGGAAAAGAAAATAAAAGAAAGCATAGGTTGCTAAAGATTTATTGGTCAAGGAGCCTTGAAGGTAACTACATGAAAGTAGATAATCGGTTTAGAAAATACCCCATCGACCTCAGACATCGAAAATGATTCAAATGGGGGTATTTTTGCCCTCATACGAGTGCACGTACGACCAGGTGCGGGCGTACGATGCACCGTCTTTCGCTCTGGAAGTCCTTGCTCAGCGTCACCCTCTCATACGAGCACGCATACAAGCGCAAGCGCTCGTACGTAATGCCATCTTTCACTCTGGAATTTCTATTGGTCGGGGTAGACATCTGGTACGGGCGTGCGTACGAGCGCGAGTGCTAGCACGAAACACCGTCTTGCGCTCTGTAAGGTTGCTCTTCATGGCCATCAAGTCATATGACCACGCATACGAGCGTGAGCGCTCGTACGGTACGCTGTCTTTTGTTCTGTTCCTCTTTTGCTTGCAGCCACAAGCTCATACGAGCATGGATACGACCGTAGCCGTCGTATGTTACGCCGTCTTTTTCTCTGGAGCTGCAGAACTTCACGAATTTTTTTGTACTTCCTCCTCACGTTAGTAACATAGCATCTTTGCATAAAAATAAGAGGAGGTGTGCAACAAAACATTGGGCTATCGATACGCTAATTTTTTACCAACAAAGATTATTACAAGACCAATTCTAGCAGCGACTATGCAAAACAAAATAAAAGTGCCAATGCAAATATGAATGCAACTAGACTCAAAGACACAAATCTAAGAAAGACACCTACTTACTTCCGGGGTTGCCTCCCAAGCAGCGCTTTCTTTATAGCCATGTAGCTGGGCTTCGGTGCTCCATTTGGTCTTCCACTAGGATCCCAAGGGATATCAACCCCGAGAGTGAGACCTGACTCTGACCGGGGTTTGGAGCACCTCATAGCAGAGTGTGGTTGGAGTCGTACATGCTTACGGTGCATCGGCATCATGTAGGCAAAGAGGTCCTCGCTCTCAAGCGAGAACCGATGCACCGAGCTAGGTAAGCATGTCTTCTTATAGTTCTGCAATGATAGGGTTAGAGACTTATATATGAATTTTAATAGATTACCTTGGCTACCTTCGGAGGGAAACACTTCACAAAATTCTTTGTTTGGAGTGGGTTGGTCAACACTCCCTAATCGTTTCCCCTGCATAAGAAGATCGCCCAACGACGCATAGTTGGACATTAGCACAGATAAATCAAAAGTATTTTCTTCCTCTAGTTCATCACTATCTCTAACACTAGACGTCTCGACTAGAGGGTGACAATCCTGCAAGTCAACTTCATTAGCTTCAAGTTCATCCAAACTAGAGTCATCATCATACTCTTGTTCCTGCACGTTAGTATCTTTTTAATTAGAAATATATTCTTGACAATAATAACTAATGGAATCCACCAGAGAATGCATCCAGTCAAGAATTTCATCTTTCGTACGAGCTTGAACAGCTTCGATCTCCGCAGATAATGTCCATGCACTTGTGCTTAACACATACCGCATGATTTCCTCGGTGGCATTCTTACTACTATTGTAGTGTGTGATACGTCTCCATTGTATCTACTTTTCCAAACACTTTTGCTCTTGTTTTGGACTCTAATTTGCATGATGTGAATGAAACTAACCCGGACTGACGCTGTTTTCAGCAGAACTACCTTGGTGTTGTTTTTTGTGCAGAAATAAAAGTTCTCGGAATCGGACGAAACTTTCTGGAGATTTTTTATTGAATATATAAAAAATACTAGAACGAAGACCTACTGAAGGGGGCCACCAGTTGCCCACAAGGCAACAGGGCGCGCCTATCCCCCCAGGGCGCACCCTGATGCCTTGTGGGGCCCACAAGGCTCCGTCAGACCTAATTCCAGCACTATAAATTCCGTTTCCCCAAGAAAAAATTAAGAGAAGAAGTTTCATAGCGTTTTACGATACGGAGCTGCCGCCACCTTCTGTTCTTCATTGGGAGGGTTGTTCTGGAGTCCGTTCGGGGCTCCGGATAAGGGGAATCATCGCCGTCGTCATCATCAACCATCCTCCATCAACAATTTCATGATGCTCACCACCAGGAGTGAGTAATTCCTTCGTAGGCTTGCTTGACGGTGATGGAGTTGGATGAGATTTGTCATGTAATCTAGTCAATTTGTTAGGGCTTGATCCCTAGTATCCACTATGTTCTGAGGTTGATGTTGCTATGACTTTGCTATGCTTAATGCTTGTTACTAGGGCCCGAGTGCCATGATTTCAGATCTGAACCTATTATGTTTTCATGAATATAAGTGTGTTTTGGATCCTATCTTGCAAGTTGTATGCACCTATTATGTGTTATGATCCGCAGACCCCAAAGTGACAACAATTGGGATTCACTCTGGTGATGACCGTAGTATGAGGAGTTCATGTATTCACTATGTGTTAATGCTTTGTTCTGGTTCTCTATTAAAAGGAGGCCTGAATATCCCTTAGTTTTCCTATGGACCCTGCTGCCACGGGAGGGTAGGACAAAAGATGTCATGCAAGTTCTTACTATAAGCACGTATGACTATATACGGAATACATGCCTACATTAAACTGATGAATTGGAGCTATTGTGTATCGCTCTAGGTTGTGACTGTTATATGATGAATGTCATCCAACATAAATATCCATCGCTGATCCAATGCCTACGCTTTTATCATATTGATCTTTGCTAAGTTACTTTTGTTGTTGCTGCTGTTACAATTACTACAAAATTGCTATTGTTACTGTTCTTGTGACTATTGCTACTGTTACCGCTGCTATCAAACTATCATATTAGTGTGCTACTAAACAATTTGCTACAGATATTTAGTTCTCCTGGTGAGGTTGAATTGACAACTCAACTGCTAAGCTCGTAAATATTCTTTGGCTCCCCTTGTGTTGAATGAATAAAGTTGGGTGAAATACTACCCTCAAAGACTGTCGCGATCCCCTATACTTGTGGGTTATGAAGACCTTTTTCTGGCGCTGTTGCCGGGGAGCATAGCTCTATTTATTGAGTCACTTGCGAATTATATTTGTTGATCACTATGAATAATCTGAAAGATGCTAAGACCAAGATCGTACCCTCTAGGACGAGGGGAGGTAAGGAACTGCCATCTAGCTCATAGATAAAACCGATATCTTATATAATGGACTAACTGATGCTTCTAGGGACTACCTAGATAGTTGTGCTGTCTGTGTTTTCAGGGAATGTACCGTCCAACAGGCCAAAGATTTATTGAATAATATATTGAGGAATGCCGATGATTGGACACTTCCTGAACCACCACCAAAGCCAACTCCGAAGAAGAGAGGTATTCTATTCCTCAGTCCTGAAGATATGCAAGAAGCTAAGAAATCTATGAAAGAAAAGGGTATTAAATCTGAAGATGTTAAGAATTGCCACCTATTGAAGAAATACATGGACTAGATATCCCTACATAGGTAGTGGAGGTAAATTCTCTTTATAGATTCGATGAGGGTGATATTCCCTATAATAAATCTGCTAGTCAATGCCTGGATGAATTTGATAATTACATTATTAAGCAAGAGAATTTTAACATGTATGTTAGCAATCAATTGAAATGTAATGCTATCATGATTGAATGTTTGAGTGACTTGATGTTCAGGATTGCTAATGATGTTAGAGGTTTAATTAAATATTCATCCATGGTTCATACTCAATTAGAAAAAGTCTCTAAGTCACAAAATGATTTGCTTAATGAGATGAATAATAAAATGAATGATCATGCTGTTAGAATAGTGACTAGAGGAGGTAAAATGACTCAGGATCCTCTATATCCTGAAGGTCACCCTAAAAGAATTGAGCAAGGTTCTCAAAAAATTATTATTGATGCACCTAGTTCATCTAAGAAGAAAAAGAAGAAGAAAAATGATAGAAATTTGCATGCTTTTAGTGAACCTGTGATAGAAAAACCTTCTGTGAATCATGACGATGTTTTTATTTCTGATGCTGAGACACAATCTGGTAATGAACATCCACCTAGTGATAATGATAATTATAGTGATGATGTTCATGTTGATGCCCAACCAGACAATGATAAAGAACCTGATAATGATGTAGAAAAAGAGCCTGTAGTTGATCTTGATAACCCACCTCCTAAGAATAAAAGGTATGATAAAAGAGATTTCATTGCTAGAAAACATGGTAGAGAAAGAGAACCAAGGGTTCAAAAACCCATGCCATTTCCTATTAAGGTTCCGAAAAATAAGGATGAGGAAGATTTTGAGCGTTTTGTTGAAATGCTTAGGCCAGTCTTTTTGCGAACATGTTTGACTGATATTTTGAAAATGCCTCCATATGCTAAATACATGAAAGATATTGTCACTAATAAAAGAAAGATACCTGAAGCTGAAATTTCCACCATGCTTGCAAATTATTCTTTAAGGGGGGAGTACATAAGAAGTTAGGAGATCCAGGAATACCCACTATACCATGCTCCATTAAAAGAAGTTATGTCAAAACTGCTTTATGTGATTTAGGAGCCGGTGTCAGTGTTATGCCCTTCTCGTTATATAGAAGACGTTATTCTTGATATGCCCAAGGACGACAACATGTCGATCATCCTTGGTAGACCCTTTTTGAATACTGCAGGGGATATTATTGATTGCAATAAAAGCAAGGTCACTTTTCATGTCAATGGTAATGGGCATACGGTTTATTTCCCAAGGAAACAAAGTTCAGTGAATAGTATCAACTCCATTCAAAGAATTATGACAATCACTATTGGAGGTTTCGAATTCCCTCTTCCAACCGTCAAAAAGAAATATGAAACTCTTATTGTTGGGGAAATGCATATCCCAGTTGAGGTAACCTAGTGTTATGCGAAAGTTCTTCGGTTTCATGTTACTCGGAAATTGTTTGTTAATAAGACTTGATCAACCTTATTAATGGATTCTTTTTGAGGGGCATGTGGTCGATGAATTCCGTAAACATAGCTTTCTGTAATCCTAGTTTGTTCTTTGTTATTTATAGTTTAATAAAGTAAAATGCCATGATTATCTTGTTTTCTGAATTATCTGTGCAATAAAAAATGACCCAAAAATAAAAGTGCTCAGAATGTCATAAAATTTTAACATGATTTTTTCTGGAATATTGAAGAATTTATGGCACTGAAGACACCCCAGGGGAGTGCCCCTGTTGCTCACAAGGCAACAGGGCGCGCCTACCCCCCCTCGCGCGCCATGACGCCTTGTGGGTCCCACAGGGACCCACTCACTTAGTGCTTCAGCCCACTTCATCTCTTACCTCCAGAAAAAAATCATGGTATCTCTCTCTCTCTCTCTCTCTCTCTCTCTCTCGTGTTCTTGCTTCCAAAACTGAGATTTTCGATCTCTTTGCTTGGAGCTCCATTTCCGAAACTGTTTTGGGGGATTGCTCCTTGGTATGTGACTCCTCCATTGCTCCAATTAGTTTTTGCTTTAGTGGATTATATTTTGCTTATTTTGCTACTATTGGTGCCACTGAAAATGAGCTTGGATGTTGAATTTAGTTCATTCTAAGTAGTTTGAATGCTTGATATGGCCTCTAGGCACTTGTATGAGTAGTTGCTACCAATCTTGTGAAGTTTTGTTAACATCTTTTTGTGGTCCAAAAATTTCAGAAATTTTCTATTTAGGGAAATAAACTTCTTCATGAGGAGTTCTTCAAGGAGAAAGTCCTCGAAAGGATCTTCAAGCCAAAGCTCGACACATCAAGCATATATTGAACCACGGGCAAGTTCGGTGCGAGGTGCTGAAGCAAAATCGTGTCAGTGGCCGTGCGATACCTTCATGATAGGTGCTGGCATCAAGGAAGAATTTGATCAATATATTGAGAATGCCGAGCTAACCGCCTTCATCGCAGAGAAGTGCACACAACACTACCATCTCACCCATTCATTCACTCAAAATTTTAAATATCATTCTTCCAATTCTAGAGTTTTATTCGACCTCTCTGAGCACTCATATAGTATGTCTCTAGAAGAAATTTGTGATGCATGCAAAATTCCGTATTGGGGTTCACTTGCCGAACCGCGGAAATCTGATTATGAGACATTTCTTAGTGGTCTTTACAATGGTGAAGATATGGGTGTGACACAAGCTACAATAAAAAGCATTCATTTTTCCGCTATTCGCTACTTTGCAACTTTTAATGGGAGATGTATTGTTGGTAAGTGATAACCTCCAAGTGCACAGGGTTTAGTTGTAGCCTTTTCGAAGTAAGAGTATCGATCCCACAGGTAGCACAGGAATAAGACTTTTGCCTCTTGTAGAGAATTATGTATTTTTGTGCCTGCAAATAATTGTAGACTTAAAGCAGAGTGAGGGCGGATATGAATAATTGTTGAGTAGTGTTGTAACTGGTGGCTAAATAACATAAAAGTAAATGGAGTGTAGGGATTGTGATGACTAGTGAAACAACAGAATAAAAAGGCGTTCTCAGGGAGTCCGGAATCACCATTGGTATGTCTCTAGCACACATATGCATAAGCATAGTATAGACCGGATACTTGAGCCACTGTTGACGATTATGCTGGGCGGTGCCGGTACAGTACACGTTCTACTCGTGGTAGACTTCGTGCCATGCACTCCACCATCATAGTCTCCCCCGAGACGGTTACAACTCATGATAATTAAGGGCTTCCCCGTGGATGTGGCCTCTCTAAGGGTTCTCCGTAACTCCCCGGTCAATTGCAAAGACTAGGAGCAGTAGGCTTTTACTGTCACCTCGAATTACCTCCGCATCCTAAACCTCCACTATAAAAAAACACTTCTGTGATGATATGTCTTTGTCATAGTAGGTCAAGTTTTCTGTCATGCATGTACATTCGTGACAATTTTATGACAGAATCAAGATAGTCATACCCGTGCTGTCATAGAAGTGTTCCATGACAATAGTGAAATTATCATCACGGAAGTGTCCACTTCCATGACGATAAATGTCACGTCATGGAAGTGTTTTCGTTAAGGGTGACCGACACGTGGCTTCCACCATAACGGGTCACCGTTAAGCTATCGGGTTCGGTTTTGGATCCGATAACCCATTAACAGCCCTGACCAATGGCGATTTTCCATGTGTAAATTTCTCATTCGCCAGCCGATCCACATGTCAGCTCGGCATTGCGACAGATGTCATCCATTCATTGGACGAGAGACGCCTATGATACGTCGACACGTGGCACGGCCCAACAGTGGCCCATTTAGGTTAAAATGGCCGGCCCGTTTAACTTGGTCAAAAGTTAGCAGACCGGCCCATGGAAAGCGTGTTAACGGCCTGTTCACATACAACCCATCTACGGCCCGGGTACTCATGGCCCGTTATGGCCTTTCAATATTCGGCCCAGTAGCGTAATATGGGCCGTCCCATATGATTCCAGCCCGTTGTCACTTTTGGCCCATCTATGGCTCGTGAAATCTTTCGGCCCATATGAGGCCTTTTGCATCCGTGGGCCCATTGACGGCCCGTGGTGAATCAGGCCCATCATGAACAGTAAACTGCTTTGAGCCCATTAACGGCCCATGATTCAGTTGGGCCGTTTCAAGCCCATGCTCCCTTTCAGCCTTCTAAGGGCCCATACATTCTTGGGCTCATTTCCGGCCCTCGATCACTTACGGTCCGTTACTGGCCTGTTATGCTAATGGGCCAAATTCAGCCCGTGGTAACATTCGGTCCGTCCGTTTGTGGCCCGTTAACCCGTTGGGCCGTTTTCATCATGTCCTGTAATCCGACCCATTAACGACCCGTCATGCCTCTTGATAGAATTTAGCCTGTGCTGTCTTCTGTCCTATTAACGGCCCGTTCTGGTCTGGGCCCATAAACGGACGGTTCCGATTTTGGCCCGTTTACGGTCCATATTGCGGTCCGGTTTTGGCCCATGAACAGTACGGCCCATGGATCCTATGGCCCATAGGAGGCCCATGGATCCTACGGCCCGTAGGATGCCCATCGTTACCACGGCCCGTATGTGGCCCATGGTTATTGCGGCCACTAGCAAACCAAGGAAAAAGAACTGCAGTGACTACAAGCAAACAAATAAACAAAAGACTAAGTAAATAAATAAGAAAGCAACTAACGCTAGGCTATTACGGCGATTACACAGATTACATCCACTGGGCATCAAAGTTTGCTACCAGTGCAAATATTAGGGAACAACAAAGCAACATATTACATACACTGGGCGTCTAAATTGGCCACCAGTGCAAATAAACGCGGCAGCAAAACAAGTCCAGAACTCAAACCACTCCAGAAGAGCTCAAGAAATGATATCCTGGGCACCCACCATGCTGGCAAGAAGCTTAGCAAGCTTATTAGCTTTCTCTTGTTTGGCGCTAAAATCCTCCAACTCTTGTTGTTTCTCCAGAAAGTATGCATCTGAATTCTGCAGGGACTTCCATAGTCTTTCGGCTTCTTGTCGCAGCACAACTGATCGTTGTCTTTCAGCTTGTAGTTGAGACTCAAGAAGCCGAACTGATTTAGGCAGCGAGTTCAAAGGGCTTGTGCCAGCGGTAGTGGCTAGTAACTCGAACACTACATCAAGGCATGACTTTGGGGTTGTCTCACTGTCTTCAAGATAGTTTTTATCAGCTTTCTTGGAGAACAACAGGGTTGTTTGACTATCTTGGACCTTATCTGCATTACTTCCTTTACCATTTCATAATGGGGTACTCTTCTCCACTATTCTGCCGGCATTCTAAAAGAGGAACAAGCAGACATATCACAGGTTTAGCATGTATATGAAACTCATTTTGGTAAACCAGTTCAGTAGGAAGGTTGACAGGATTATACTAACTTGTCTTCTATTGCAAGGTAGTACATAATAACAGAATGAAACAAACATATATCTATGTACTATGGTCACTGTATTGTCTATATCATCAAGTTTATGTTGCCAAATCAAGATAGAGACACAGTTCAAATCATATCTGTTTAAGACAAAGCAGCATAGACAGAATATAAGTGTGGGAAACTACACATCACTAACAACACTTGTAATGTGCATGACATGAGAACATAACTGTTTATACAATTGAAACTGAAATCAACATAGAGCAAGAAGTTACAATAGCAAACCAGTTAAAGAAACAGGTTTAAAACATACCTTTTGCACCATTGGAGTTTCAATTGGATCCTTCAAATTAGAAATTAGTTGGTATGAGTAAATACAGTGATGCAAGACCAAGGAGAATGCACCATAGCTACGGAATCTGACCTGCGAACAGTTGTTCTTCTGCTTTAAGCGTGGAGTTTGGGTTCGCTGTGGTGGTCCTCGTGCTTTGGGCACTGTAGTTGCCTTACTAACTGCTCGTGTGTGGGTGCTCTGTGGTGGAGATGGTGCTGTGTCAATTGGAAGTGCGTTACTATCTGCTGGGGTTGGGGTTAGATGGGGTGTAGCCGGTTCTCTGGCCAACGGGGTAGGGGTACAATCTGCAAGAGTGTTGGTTATGTGTGGTGGGGCTGGCTCTTGGGCAAGTACAACTGTGGTTCTATCTGCATCGACGGGTAGCACCGTCTTTTGTGAAGATCGTGTTTTTACTCCCTTAGATACTGCCATCACCCCCTCCAATTCAAATGGCTGATAAACAAGAAAAGAAATTGAAGGTACAGATATTGTATGATAGATAGATGCAGTAATTCACGTATATGTTGTCTAACCAAACATGATAGCTTGACACAATTTCACATATATGATGGCTAAGGCTAACTAAACAGGATAGCATGACACAATTTCAAATATATGATGGATAACTAAACAGGATAGAATGACATAATTCAACACATGATGACTATCTAAACAGGATGACATGACATAACTATATGATGTCTTTATAAAATAGGTTGGCATGAAATAATTCACATACATATTGTCTAAGTATACAGGATGGCATGATATAATTCACCTATATGATTGATATACTAAGCAGCTGGCACTCGCATATATGATCTCTAAACTAAGCAGATGGCATTGAATATTGTGTATATGATGTCTAAACTAAGCAATGAAAGACACCATATGCATGATATGAGAAATATAACCGTCGCAAGTTAGAGCATACACCTCAGGGGGGATATAGGACTGGTCATCTGTCTCTGAATACTCCTCTGAGGAGCTACCTGTAACCAGCGAGATATCTGCTTCAACAGGTAGCATTGTCTGCTTTGAAGACCTTGTTTTCACTCCAGATTTTTCCATAACCGACTCAAATGGCTGATGTACAGGAAGAGTAGTTCAATATACAAACATTGTTGGCAAATGGAATACGTAATGAAAAAAAGGATTTCATGACATAATTCACATATATGATGCCTGGCTACACAGGATGGCATTGCATAATTCACATATATGATGCCTTGCTAAAAAAGATGGCATTGCATAATTCACATATATGATATACTCCCTCCGTTTCTAAATATAAGTCTTTGTAGAGATTTCACTATAAACCACATACAGATGTATATAGATGCATTTTAGAGTGTAGATTCACTCATTTTGCTCTGTATGTAGTCCATAGTGGAATCTCTACAAAGACTTATATTTAGGAACGGAGGGAGTAGAAACTAAACAGGTGGCATTCACAGAAAGCAGGTCTAATCTAAGCAGATGACATAGCAATGCAAGACACCATATGCATGATATGAGCAATATAACCCTGCCAAGCTAGAGCATAAACCTCGGGGGGGGGGGGGAATAGGACTGGTCATCTGTCTCTTAATCCTCCTCTGAGGAGCTATCTGTAACTAGCAAGATATCTGCTTCGACAGGTAGCACTGGCTGCTATGAAGACCTTGTTTTCACTCCAGATTTTTCCATCACCGACTCAAATGGCTGATGCACATGAAGAGTAGATGAATGTACAAAAATTGTCGACAAATGGAATACATGATGAAAAAAATAGTATGGCATGATATAATTCACATATACGATGACTGGCTAAACAAGATGGCATTGCATGATTCACAAATATGATGCCTGGCTAAAGAAGATGGCACTGCATAATTCACATATATGATATAGAAACCAAACAGGTGGCATTCACACAAAGCATGTCTAAACTAAGATGATGACATATACGATGTATAAAGTAAGCAATGCAAGGCGCCATATGCATGATATGACCAACATCAGTATGCCAAGTTAGAGCAAACACCTCAGGGGGTAAATAGGAGTGGTATGCTCCCTCTGAATCCCCCTCTGAACAGTTATCTTCCTCTGGAATACAATCTGGAATGGGGGGAGGGGGCAGCCACTGCGCCCACCATGGAGCGACGTCTGCATGACATTATATTCCCACGCAACACTCTTATCTTTTTCTCTACATGTTCTGTATGATTGTGTACAATAACTGACATGCATAATAAAAAAACATAGTCAGATTATGTAAGGCCTAAGGGGTGCATGCAGAAATCCAGACTGATGGTAGCAACCAGTGGATAGATCCAAAACTAATGGTAGCAGGCAGATGATAGCTTCAGTTAAAAAAGACAGATGATGGCTCCTCTACTGTTTGTTGCCCACCCAACATGAACCACATAGAAGACCCGAGATGAACCAGATAGTAGACAGAGATACTATTCATTGCGGCCTCGATATGTGCCCCACAAGCATTTTAAAACTCAAGTCTGAACATTAGTTTGGACCTGACTCAGAGTCTAAGAGGTGAACAGGACGATAAAGTAGCAAGTAATATTAATCGATGTATGACGTAAGCAGACACGAAAGAGTGCGACCTCTCTTTCGGAACTGTTTAGTCGACACGTTCATCTGCTCAGTCGATGATGGTAATGCAGTTGGTGTGGCTGCCGACAGCGGGGAAGAAGATCTAAGGCGGCAAAAGAAGGTCCGGAGTGGGGATCTCTGCTGCGGTGGACGCTTTCGTCGATGGAGCAGCTCAGGTGGGGTGCACGACGGCACGACAGGAGCGGGACAAACCACACAGAGTTTTCTTTGACACCTATCTGTAAATGAAGTAAATCTGTAAGGGCTCCTTTGAACTGGAGGATTCTAAAAACGCATGGACTGGAAAAACACAGGAATAGGATAGGAATGCACGTGCAAAACATAGCATTTGCAAACACAGGATTTCTGTCAAACTGGGAGTTTGGTTCACAGGAATTGGAAGAACCCAGGAATGCAGAGAAACATGGTCAAATTAAAGTCAAACCACATGAAAATGTTAAGTTAGAATCTTATTATGCCACTAATGCACTTAGTCTTGTTCTTCATGCATAGGAATTTGTAAAGGACGTCCAAGTGGATATTAAAATTCCTACGTTTTTTCTTTGAGAGAGACACCAAAGGAAAAAATCCTCCAGTTTGCTTTGCTCCATTCCTTCTAACGAAATGCATGAATAGTAGTACCATAGGAAACTTTCCAAGTCCTATGTTTTCCTTCACTTTTTCTTTGAACCAGTGGCGATTCTAGTAGGCAGTCTTCAACAGGCTGAAGCTTGCCCTCGAATAATGTTTTTGTACTACTACTATTTTGGACACAACCAACTAGCTCAACTCCCAGGCCCATCTACACATGCATGGCTCCAACACGCAGAAATAAAAAATGATCGCTTCCGAGAGAGTCCAACACGGATAGCTACTAACTTACATACTACCTCACTGCTTGTCATATGGGAGAAACTATTCATATTTCTCGTTACTACGTGTTCTCAGTGGGTGTTCTTGCCTGCATGAACTGGATATTTTTCGAAAAGAAACCTAAAGTTTTTCAATATATACTACATGTGCTCTGTTGTACTCTGAATAAATTTGAGCTTATATGGACAACATAAGTAGGTCCATTATTTTGGTTAAAAAATTAATATCTTAAAAAAACAATTCAGTAATAGTACATGTTCCCGTTGTAATCTGAAATTTTGAGAGTTTATTTGGTCCACATGATTATGAGATGATGGCTATCTTGCTAAACCGATTCCAATTGTGGTTCAAAAGAGCATTTAGTTTTCTCCCTGTTAACTTTGAGACCACCCTCCATTTCTTTCTAGATTTGCAACTGCTTTGAACCAAAGGATCCCTAAGGGATCGACGTGAATGTAGAGTAAAAAAGTGATGTGACGAGTGTACAACCTCTTTGGCGTAGCCTTGTCAACCTCGGCATCATTGGGTTGGTCATGGAGGATGGTGCGGCTGGTGTGACTGTCGGAGGTGGGGAAGAAGATCTGAGGCGTCTGGAGATGACGCCGAGGGTACTGCTCCGCTGTGATGGACGGTTCCGTCATTGGAGCAGCTCCGGTGAGGTGTACGATGGCGAGGCTGAAGCAGGACAAGACAGACAATGTTAATCTGAAGTGGGATTCTATAGCATCTACAATAGATGATGTAAAATACATCAACAAACAGTGCTAGATGTAAAATGCATTAGCCGCACCGCGGTTGCTCCAACAGATGATGTAAAAACTGTTGACTCTGAACTTAATTGAAGAAACTGAATTGTACAGTCGAAACTGAATTTTACTAACGAAACTGAATTTACTGTTGAAACTATTTGCACTAGTTGCAGAGCACTGCAATAGAAGTTTAGGCCGGTCGAGCACTAGTAGCTCCCGAAGCAGTGATCTAAATCAACAGCCGCTCGAGCAGTGAACGCACTAGCAGAGAGCAGCTCATGCAGCTGGAGTAGCTGCGCCCGAAGCAGCAGTGCGAGCGAGAGCTAAAGCAACAACTCGTGTAGCAGCAGCAGCAGCGCGAGCGAGAGCAAGAGCAGAGCACAGCAGCAGCAGGAACGAGAGCAAGAGCAGAGCAGCAGCGTGACCAACAGCAAGAGCAGAGAAGCAGTGCGAACGAGAGCCGGAGCAGCAGCAGCAGCGTGAGCGACGGCCGGAGCAGCAGCAGCTCCTGCTGGTGTGGACGTCACCGCCAAGGGAGCAACGCCATTGGGGAGAGACGCCGTGGAGGAAGTGGCTGGCAACGCCGCCGTCGATGGAGGCGCACCACGGTGGCTCGGGATCGAGCACCGGCAGCCCCGTGAGATCGAATAAAAGAGAAAATGCAGTGATGAGTGTACAACCTCCTTGGTGGCGCCGAGTAGGCTTCAACTTCATCGGAGGAATTGCAGAGGGTGCTGCGGTTCCGGTGGGGCAGGTGAAGACGGCGCTGTGGGAATGGAGGTGGCACGTTAGACGAGGCGAACGTCGGGGCAGCTCCTTGGAGGTGGAGGATGGGGCGGCTGAACCGGCGGGACGACGAGATCGACGACGGATCCTCATCTGGAGAGGTCGATGAGGGATGTCGAGCTATTGCTGTGGACAATGTCATCGGGGAAGAGGCTTCGGCTGGGCGGCGGTCGGCTGGCGGGCGGAGGAGGGTGGGGTTTCGCAGGTTTTGGCGGCCTCTGTGTACGAATGGGGGTAACGCAGGGGAAGAGAGGGGGGAGCCATGGCTTAGGGACGCGCTTGTCCGAAATTTGGGGTAAGTTACGAAAGTACCCCCACCCGTTTTATCCATGGGACGTCGAGGCGGTATTTCTGGCTGAGGGGTAGAAAGGGGATTTCGCGTGTTGGGCGGCGCGACTGATTTCGGATGAGGAGGGAGTTTTCGCGCGCGTTGAAATTTCAGGATAACAAGGCGCGAGTTGAAGAGATGGGAGTTTCGCACCACAAGAGACTAAGAGATAATCTAGCTTGAAAATTTCGGGATAACAAGGCGCGGCTTCGAATTTCGGGAGAACAAGCTTAACGTGTACAAAAAAACAAAACAAAAGACAATTCTTACAAGACAAGAGAGAGTCATGTCCCGTTTTACAATATTACTACAAATGCCATTCAAAGCCAACAACAAATAACTAACAAATTCGGTAGAACAAGCTTAGCGTGTACAGTACCAAATCAATTCGCACTTCCCTCAACAAAAAAATAAAAATAAAATCAAAACACCTCCCGCAGAAAAAAAGCAAATCAAAACACTATCGTTTACCATATTGACTCAATTTGAACCAATTTTCTCTATTTGAATACGATTGTTGTCAAGTTATACCATCATTTAAATATTATCTTGATAACACAATACATGCATGTAGTAGTAATCCTATTTAATTAATTATGACTTACATGTACCATACGATCTCCAATTCAAATATTTGCATCCATTTTATGTTGAATTCAAATCACAATACATTTAATGCTCTAGCTAGACGTTCGGAATGATCTAAACCATGTTTTCATATGTATAATGTGTTTAACACACACAATGCATGCCCCCCCACGCACAAACAACATTTAGATGTTAGCTGCGAAAACCACACATTATCTCAAATTCGAATAGTTATGTCCATGCATGGATGCGATGTGGTCAAACGATGCCTGCCATCGGTGTCTCAAATTCAAATCAATTTTAGCTTGTTCGACGTGTATATAGTATTGCATGTTCGATTCAAAACCACATGCATATCTGCATTATATTCATGCATGCATGGGTTACAAACATCATGATCTCTTATTCAAATATTTGAATCCACTTTTATATTGATTATCATCTATGTGAGTCTTTTACACCCACTCACACACTCCTCCTCTCTTTGTGGATATATACCACTAACTTTCCTATCGTGCATGCATATATATATGCACACACACTCCCCACTCCGCATCCTCTACATCGCGCGCACACACGTTCTCGTTCTCTAGGTCGGTCTCCCATGATCTCTCTAGGTCTCTCCATCTGCCTCTTTCCCACACACACCAATCGATATACCCCTCTAGCTAGGTCTGCCTAGCTACCACACACAAACATGTACACATATGGTCCTACCCTCCTCTCACCATCCATGCCTCCCGCCCTAACTCTGAGGAACACACGCACTGTCGCCCCCTCTGTTGGTATCCATCTCGCACTCGTACACTGTCTCAAGCTAACTAACTAATAGGCCTCTTGCACCATCTCCGAGGTAGCTAGCTAGCTAGCTAACTAGCTGTATCCCTCCCGCCCACACACACCTTTCCCTCTCTTCATCACTCTGGGAGTTCTTTATCTCTAACACATGCATGCATGTGCACCAATCGATTTCTCTCTATGTGTAGCCAGGTCTCTCTCGCTATTTTCCCACACAAACCGACCGATCTATATATCTAGTTAGGTCTCCCCCTCTTTTCCCACGTACACACATCGACGGAACTATGACCTCTCTCGATAGGACCGCCTACCCCACACACATTAATTGTCCCTCCCATCTCATCATCCATGCCTTCCGCTTTATATATCAATCAGACGCGCGTGCCCACGCACGTTCTTGTCCCCTCTCTTTAATTATCGATATCGCACTTGTACTCCTTCCTTGTCTTCGTCTACCTAGCCTCTCACACCATCTTCAAGCACCGCCCTCTGTCCTAGCGCTTGTATGCTCGTAAAGTTCTTCCCTCTATCCGTCTCTTTCGATATCTGGCGTAAACGATATCCTTCCCCTCTCTTCTCGTATATCACCCCCTGAACATACATATAATATGTATGTAGGCCTCTCTTTGACACAAACATATGTATAGAGGCATGTCGCACAAACCATCTCTCTATCTCTCTCTCTCTCTGACACACCCACTAGGTGGAGTACATGTATACGAAGGGAAGAGGTGCACACACGCACTCACTCCTTCCCTCATACAGACACACGGGTACACGGTGGAGCACATTTCTATAAGAAGAGTCAACCCACGTGATTGATAGTTTGACGCATGTAGAAAGGCTTTTTAGATGATGTGGCACTAGTCTTCCGGTACGTGCAAAGCAACCAAGTTGGATTTCCAATAGCATGGCACTACTTTGTAGGAAACAAAATACGAGGAAGATCTTGTTTAGGGTGATGTCTCTCTTTTTCAGTCAATACATTTATGAATAAAATGATGTGGCGAGGGGTATCAATGAAGCCACGTGGCACATGTGGAGGTGTTGTTTGCCAGCTTCCTGTGTGGATTTGATCACACTGACGTGCCGATGGTTCTAGAAGAACATAGACACTTTTTTTTGAGGGTGGGTACACTTAGGTTACTGTAGACGCGAATCTGAAACACCTAGACCGTTGGATCAACATCAATGAATGGCTGATATGACGTCACACGTGAACGATTAAGAATTTCAAAACTAATTATAGAAATAGCTAGCAGCGGGCTCCTCTTTTTTTGGTCTGAGAGGTTGCGGGCGTCTGGCTCTGCTACGATGGCCTCCGAGAGCACGGGCCCACGTACGCATCCGAGAAACGTATGCAAACCGTCGGCCAAACTCCCACCCCTCCGCTCCAGTAAAAAAAAACTCCCTCGCTTCCCGTGCTGGAAAAACACCGCCCTTGCCTTTCTAATGGGGATTTCTATCGACCAATCTCGTTAAGGAGTGAAAGCAAGTGTTACACTTTACATTACATAGTATTAAGTTAGGCGGTAAACTTTACAACCCGTCGCGTTCGCATCGCTCCAACACACGGTCGGTCCAGCCCACCGCTCACCGATGGGACGCGCATCGGCTTGGTGCGTCACTGACATGTGCAACCGCATGTGAGCAGTAGCACGAACAAACGGTCGGTCAGGCCCGCCGCTCGACACACATCGGCTTGATACATCACTGACATGTACGACCGCATGTGAGGAGTAGCAAATGGATAGGCCAAGACCCCCCCGCCTACCGCGCGCCAAAAGCCCGACCTTTTTAATAATTCTATAGATCGCACCAAGGAGCAGACCATGGTTGTGGCTCCCTGAGTTGCGAACGCTCGCGTGGCAGTTTCATGTGTGGGGAGGGGCGTGGTGTGGCCATTTTGTAAAATGCCATGGCATTTCTTTTTTACTGCTATTTTCGTCCAATAACTGGCACCGTCGGATGCAGATCTTACGATTACTGGGGCATTCACCAGGAATAGCCTAGCGGCAAACTATTGACTATTTTTTTTCACACGCATTACATCGACACATATCATCTCTCTCCCTCTTTCCCACGCACACACCTACGCTCACGAGTCTCGGGACTTCTCGCACACACCATCTCTAGCTCTCTAGGTCAATGCCACACACATACACTTGTACTCTAGGTTTAGTACGTCGTACACGGAGAGAAGAGGTGCACGCACACACTCATCCTCTCTCACACACGCATCGGTAGCTATGAATCGTAGTGTTCTCAACCATCCGATTCACTCTATCTAAGGTTCACGTTGCTCCTTGGCCTTCAGATTCAAAGGTTCAAAACGCGGAGGCTCAGCTAGAGGCGTGAGGTTTTGCTTAATGTGGGTACCACACACGGCACCAACACGACACGAGATTGGTCTGCCTGGTGCGCAGTCGGGTGAATACTAGTAGTACTACTTTGATATGTCGCGTCAACTCGCAGAAGTATGCAACACTTCCTTAACAAACAAACATATAAGCAGCTTATATTTAGGTTTATTTCTTACCCAAAAGATCTTATATCCAACAGACACAAAATATCCCTTGGATTGTTGGGAATTACTTCAACTGCATATTACTAAGGTAAAGTAGACCAAACTAAACCCTACATTAGCATATTACTAAAATAACTAGAAAGCATTGTGGAATCATTTAGGAGGTGAGCTTGTCAATCCGAATGTGGAGGGACACCGTCCTCGACGACCCAGCCCCGGCCAGCAGCTTGGGCGGCACTATCAAGAAGGTCAGCTCCTCCAGGGCGACGGCGTCGGGTTCCTTGCTGCTTGTCACCTCGATTTCCTCCTTGATGGCGTCGGTCCTGCCATTGGGCGCCCTCGGCGGCCCGTTTGCCCACACCTTGGCCACGTAGTGCGGCGGTGGGGATGCCCCCGCTCTGATGCAGACGACCAACACGGCGATAGGCATGCCGATGCCGAGCACACCGCCGACCACAAAAAATGTGCGGCCGTCCTCCTCCGCGAACAGCAAGTGCTGCGGTTCCAACACCGGCACCTGCAGCTGGAGCACCTTGCCGTACTGGATCCTGTGCACGAGCATGGGGTGCACAGTGATGAGGTGGTCGGGGAGCGCCGGCGGCGGGCCTTCGTAGCCGCAGCCGGGCACGGGGCACTTGCACGGCGCGAGCGGACACACGCTCTGGTGATCGTGGAGCTTGTGGTAAGTGACGTAGAGCCCACAGCCTTCGTGCGGGCACTCCACCCTCGTCGAGGAGAGGACGGTGTCCATCGCCGTGTTGCGCACGTCGAAGCCGCCGCCGCGCTCGCACTTCTGGCACTTCCACTGGTTCCCGGGCCGCTCGCCACGGCAGTCCGCGCAGGCCAGGTGCCCTCCCTTGCACTGCACAAATCAATCGAACACCACATCAATGAAGAAAACTATGCCTTGCTCGATCAGCCGAACGGACGAGATGTATTCGAACCTCGTACACTGGAGGCTTCAAGGGGTGGAGGCAGAAGGGGCAGTGGAGCATGGTGAGGTCCATAAAGACGTCCATCGTCGGGTCTTGTTCTGTCGGCATGATCTCGCTCTCCTCGTGCACCACCATCTCTCGCTTTAGAGCCGGGGCATTATTAGAAAGTTTTACCATGACATGTTCATACTTCAAGGTGCATTAAATCAAGACATGAAAGGATCAAAAGGAAACTCACGGCATGCGTGCATTGCAATTTATGCATCGGTAAACACAACTTCTTGAGAAAATCGAGTGTACGTACTGCTTTGATGTGTCGCGTCAACTCATAGAATAAGGAGAAGGTTTTGCTTACAACACGCTCTCCCTCCCTCACGTGGCGGACATGCAGCAGTTCATTCGGTGACAGATTGCCAGAAGCATGAGTAGTACTAGTAGTATTATTGTAGTAGTACGACTTCCCAAAGAGGCGAAGAGCCAAGCGCAACCTGAAAGTGACAGTTGTGAACGCTCGCGTGGCAGTCTCTCATGTGTAGGGGAGGGGCGTGGTGTGGCAGTTTTGTAAAATGCCATGGCATTTGTTTTTTTATTGCTGTTTGCGTCCAATAGGTGCCACCGTCGGATGCAGATCTTACGGTTATTGTGGCGATCGCTAGTTATAGGCTCGTGGTGAACTGTTGACTAGTTTCTTTTTTTTTTTGCGAAAACTAGTCTCTTTTTGACACGCATTTACATTGATATGGCTTGAATGCCAACGAGGGAGAGGGTAGCGGTTCCCGAAACGTTGAACGGTCAATGATGCATCCTCATTCAATTTTGCACTTCTCGAGATCTAAGTTTGACCATAAATTTAACCAACGAGACCGACTGCGGCGGGAGCAAAAATTATACCACTGAAATTCGGGTCAAATTTATGGTCAAACTTAGATCTCGGGAAGCGCGGGCGCACTACATTGTGGAATGGAGGGAAGCATGCAGAGGGAATTAATTGGAGAAGCAGAATGGAGCCAGCACGATATGAATGCAACGCCGTTTACACTCTCATAGTAATAAGGCGCCCCTCCACTCCAATCCATCTACTGAATCGTACGCACCTACTAGTACTACGCACCTAGTCTGCGCAACACTGCTCACTCCAATCCAAGACCAAGTGACCAGAAGCCACAACCACCCATGGAGGCGATGGACGCGAGCGGCAGGTGGCTATGCCAGATGATCCACGACGCCGGCCTGCGGCCCGGCACCGAGCAGCGTCTCCAGACAGTGTTGGCGACCGCCGACATCATAGCTCTCGGCAATGACGGCTTCGCCTCTCACATGGGCGAGATGATGGTCCGCTCCATCCGCAAGTTCACCACTGTCAAGAAGCACGCGGACGACCTTGCCGTACTCCTCCAGCCCAGGCTCCTCGTTGCCTGCCACCCTCATCGGCCTCCATGGTGAGAACCTCTTTAACGCACTGATGGCCCTGCAGCTGCCCGATGTCGCGATGAAGAATGTCCACCTCGAGGCCGCGCTCGCCAAGCAGCGCCTCGCCAAGCAAGAAACCATCAACCTACACATCCATATCTATGAGGAAATCATCTACATAGGCCACTACCGGGCCAGGGACGACGCTAAGACGTTGGCCTTCTTCGACCGTCTGGAAGCCTTGGACGCCATTGTTCAGAAGCACATTGACCTCGCCACGAAAGCAGCAGCTCCTCAGCCACCGTTCGGTGGGCCGGTGCCCTGAGTCGTGGAGGAGGAGGTCGTCGATGGATGCATCTTTCTTCTTGCCTCCTGTAACCAGTACTGCATCGCGTACTGTATCGCATTATCATTCTAGTCGTAAATGACATGTGTGATCCCTTGCTCTCATTTGGCGTTAATTATATGTATCACTGTCTTTGCGCTATTTTATTGGTCACCTTCGTGTTTTGTGCCAAATTTTGACTTTAGATTTAACTAACAATAAGTTAATGCATGTCACAAAAACAATATCGTTGGAAACTACTCCCTCCTTTCCGGATTATAGGGCTCAATTTCAAAATCTCTTCAACCAAGGTAGATGGTGAGTGGTGGAATAAATTTCGTAGTTTGCATAAGTACTTAATTAGTACGCTCATTTACCTCATAAAGTTATGTTTACCGATGCATTAATTACAACGCATGCAAGCATGACCACTAAATGTCCATGAACTTCTACATGCATTGGTGAGTTTTCTCTTGATACTTGCATTGGGTGATTTAATGTACCTCCAAACCCTAAACCAGAAAGGAGGGAGTATGTTCAAGTACGAATCCAACGATATTTTTTTTGGTGACATGCATTGATATTTTGTTAGTTAATTCTATGGTATATATATGGGCGCGACAACCAAACTTATAAATTCAAAACTAAGCGTTATACGTCACAAGTTCAAAACGAGAAAGTGGAACAAGTACAGCACACCTGTTCCGTTCGCGTCGCACCCCACACAGTCGTTACGTTGTCTAGCATTTTCACTGTCATGTGGGACTGCTATTGAGCAAACCGACTATCGGCAAATCCCCGCCCCGCCCGCTGCTCGTCGGCTGAGTTAGAATTAGAAGAGAGAAACGAGGAGAGAGAAGAGCTTGTTGTAGCACGGACGCTGCTACTTGTAGTCTGCGTTGGTATTTCCCCGAAGAGGAGAGGATGATGCAGTATAGTAGAGATAAGTATTTCCCTCAGTTAAGAACCAAGGTTATCATTCCAGTAGGAGAACCAAGCAAAATTCCGTTAAGCGCACCTGCACACACAACAGCAAACACTTGCACCCAACACAAATAAGAGGGTTGTCAATCCTCTTAGCGGTTATTTGCAAGGATTAAATCTTATAGAGATAAATAGATAAACTAAAATACTAATTAAAATAAAAGTAAATAAATTGCAGCAAGGTATTTGTAGGTTTTTTATATATGATAAAGTAGACTGGGGGCCATAGTTTTCACTAGAGGCTTCTCTCTCGAACACATAGCATACGGTGGGTGAACAAATTACTGTTGGGCAATTGATAGAAAAGCAAATAATTATGACAGATTCATGGCAATGATCATGTATATAGGCATCACGTCCGAGACAAGTAGACCGACTCCTTCCTGCATCTACTACTATTACTCCACCCATCGACCGCTATCTAGCATGCATCTAGGGTTTTATTATGAAACAGAGTAACGCCTTAAGCAAGATGACATGATGTAGACAAAGTAAACTCAAGCAATATTATTAAACCCCATATTTTTATCCTTAAAGGCAACAATACAAATACGTGTCATGCCCCCTTCTGTCACTGGGATTGAGCACCGCAAGATTGAACCCATCACAAAGCACCTCTCCCATTGCAAGACAAATCAATCTAGTAGGCCAAACCAAATCGATAGATCAGAGAGAAATACAGAGCTATAATAATCATGCATAAAAGAGTTCAGAGAAGACTCAAATATTTCTCATGAATAATCTGATCATAAACTCACAATTCATCGGATCCCAACAAACACACCGCAAAAGAAGATTACATCGGATAGAACTCCAAGAACATCGAGGAGAACGTGGTATTGAAGATCAAAGAGAGAGAAGAAGCCAACTAGCTACTAGCTATGGACCCATAGGTCTATGCTAAACTACTCACACATCATCGGAAGGGTAGCTAGGTTGATGTAGAAGCCCTCCGTGATTGATTCCCCCTTGGGCAAAGTACCGGAAAAGGCCTCCAGATGGGATCGCGGAAGAACAGAGGCTTGCGGCGGTGGAAAGGTTTTTTCTTCTATCTTACTGTTGGTTTGGGAATATTTGGGAATTTATAGCGTTGGAATTAGGTCAAGAGGTGCCACGAGGGGCCCACAAGCCTGGGGGGCGCGCCCTACCCCCCTGGGCGCGCCCTCCAGGCTTGTCGCCTCCTCGTGGCTCTTCTGGTCTTCTCCCAAAGCTTCGTGGGTCTCTTCTGATCCAGAAAAATTAATCTAAAGTTTTTTTTTCTTGTTTGGACACTTTTTGATAATGATTTTCTGAAAAGGCAAAAACAAGCAGAAAACAGCAACTGGCACTGGGCACTGGTTAATAGGTTAGTCCCAAAAATGATATATGTCGGCCCAGTGGGAACCAGGGTCCGAAGGCCCGTCTGCTTCTGGCCCAGAAGACGACGCGTGGGCTGGCCCCAGCAAGGTGGCCCTGGCGTCGTTGCCCAGGAGGGAGCCGCCTCGCCTGGCCCCTCGCTGCTAGGCCAAGCCCTGGTGAGGCCGGCAAGCCCTAGATCGCCTCGTGAGGCAACCCCTCACGAGGCCGCTTCGCGGGGCGTGGCGTACGGTGCCAGCCGCGGGGCTCCGCGCCTAGCACATGGGTGACATCCCGCTGTCAGGATAAGGACGGCGGGGCGTGACCAAGCCCAGCTTCCATTCTGGTGATAGGGGAGCAGCGGCGTATGCCTCCCCCAAAGCAAGTCCCAAAGCATTTCCTCTTTGGTGAAAGAAGATCAAGATGGATTGGCGCGCCAAGACGGAGGTCATCGCCAAGCTAGCACGTCAGGAGGACTACTTTATCAGGCGGAGACCGCCTTTAGTCAGGATAGACCTGTGCGCCTATCCTCCGTTGAATTGCCGCCCTGTGGCCACCCTTTCCCGCTCATATTTTCGGGGAAGAGGACCAATGCACTACAAAAGGGGCAGGGCCCCTTCCATGTAAGGGGATCGATTCATTCTCCCCCACACCTCGTGTACCTCGAGCCACAAGCTCTCCATTACAGAGCAATCCAACGTAGGCAGGAGTAGGGTATTACACCACACAGTGGCCCGAACCTGGGTAGCTCACGCGTCCCCTTCGTGTCTGGTGAGAGCCAGTGAACCCGTCGTGATCCCGCCGTAGTTGCCATCGTGTCGTAGGTCGCCAAGCAAAGTCCCCCAGAGTTCGAATCCTAAGTTCTTGGAGAAGTTTCTTGGACGCAAATCCTAGACTCCGACAATATATAATGGCATATAATTGCATATAAAACATCCAAGATTGATACTATAATAGCATGGAACAATAAAAAATTATAGATACGTTGGAGACATATGAAGCATCCCGAAGCTTAATTCCTGCTCATCCTCGAGTAGGTAAATGATAAAAACAGAATTTTTGATGTGGAATGCTACCTATCATGTTTCATCATGTAATGTTTCTCTTACGGTATGAATAATAAGATCCGAGTGATTCAAAGCAATAGTCTATAATTTGATATAAAGACATCAATACTCAGGCATACTAATAAACAATCATGTCTTTCAAAATAAAAATGCTAAAGAACGATATCCCTACAAAATCATACAATCCTGTCATGCTCCATCTTCTTAACACAAAATATTTATCATGAGCAACCCCGGTTTTAGCCAAGCAATTGGTTCATACTTTTTAACGCGCTTTAGATTTTTCAACTCCCACGCAATACATGAGCGCAAGCCATGGATATAGCACTATAGGTGGAATAGAGTGTGGTGGTAGAGATCAATAAGGGGAAGTCAAAAATAAGAAGATAGTCTCACATCAACGAGGCTAATCAATGGACTATGGAGATGCCCATCAATTGATGTCAATGCGAGGAGTACGGATTGCCATGCAACGGATGCACTAAGAGCTATAAGTGTATGAAAGCTCAACATGAAAACTAAGTGGGTGTGCATCCAACTTGCTTGCTCATGAAGACCTCGGGCATTTGAGGAAGCCCATCATCAGAATATACAAGCCAAGTTCTATAATGAAAAATTCCCACTAGTATATGAAAGTGACAAAATAGGAGACTCTCTATATGAAAACATGGTGCTACTCTGAAGCACAAGTGTGGAAAAAGGATAGTAACATTGCCCCTTCTCTCTTTTTCTCTAATTTTTTTTCATGGCGCTTTTTGGCCTCTTTTTTTCTCTTTTTTTTTCGTCCGGAGTCTCATCCCGACTTGTGGTGGAATCATGGTCTCCATCATCCTTTCCTCACTGGGACAATGCTCTAATAATGATGATCATCACACTTTTATTTACTTACAACTCAATATTACAACTCGATACTAGAACAAAAATATGACTCTATATGAATGCCTCTGGCAGTGTACCAGGATGTGCAATGATGCTAGCGTAACATGTATAAAAAAATGATGAACAGTGGCTGAGCCACAAATACTATGTCAGCTATGATCATGCAAAGAAATATGACAATGACGACGTGTGTCATAAAAACGGAACGGTGGAAGTTGCATGGCAATATATCTCGGAATGGCTATGGAAATGCCATGATAGGTAGGTATGGTGGCTGTTTTGAGGAAGATATAAAGAGGCTTATGTATGATAGAGCGTATCATATCACGGGGTTTGGATGCACTGGCGAAGTTTGCACCAACTCTCGATGTGAGAAAGGGCAATGCATGGTACCGAAGAGGCTAGCAAATTGCGGAAGGGTGAGAGTGTGTATAATCCATGGACTAACATTAGTCATAAAGAACTCACATACTTATTGCGAACGTTTATTAGCCCTCGAAGCAAAGTACTACTACACATTCCCCTAGGGGGGAGGTTGGTAGGAGTTAACCATCGCGCGCCCCCGACCGCCACACAAAGGAAGATAATCAAGAATAAATCATGCTCCAACTTCTTAGCATAACGACAGATCATACGTGCATGCTTCGGGAATCACAAACCTTAACACCAATATTCTTACTAAATCACAATTATCTACTAATACCTCCCACATATTACCATCTTAATATCGCAAAACTATTGCAAGGAATCAAACTTATCATATTCAGTGATCTACATGAAAGTTTTTATTATATCCCTCTTCAATACCTATCTTATCAGGACCAAATTCATAACCCATGCATATTACCATTGCTATTCATTAGACTCTCAAAAAGATATAAGTGAAGCATGAGAGTGCAACTATTTTTTTTAAATATAACCACCGCCGTGCTCTAAAAAATATAGGTGAAGCACTAGAGCAACTGCCTAGCTCAAAAGATATAAGTGAAGCACATAGAGTATTCTAACAAATCATGAATAATGTGTGTCCCTCTCAAAAAGGTGTGTTCAACAAATATGATTGTGACAAACTAAAAATCAAACAAAAGCAAACAAACTATATCACAATACGCTCCAAGTAAAACACATATCATGTGATGAATAAAAATATAGCTGCAAGTGAGTTACCTATAGATTGTAGACGAAAGAGGGGATGCCTTCCGGGGCATCCCCAAGCTTAGACGCTTGAGTCTTCCTTGAATATTACCTTGGGGTGCCTTGGGTATCCCCAAGCTTAGGCTCTTGCCGCTCCTTATTCCTTTGTCCATCGTAGTCTCACCCAAAACTTGAAAACTTCAACACACAAAACTCAACAGAAACCTCATGAGATCCGTTAGTATAACAAACAAATCTTAAACTTTAGGTACTGTTTTAAATTGATTCATATTTAATATTGTCAAAATTCTAATGTACTCCAACTTCTCTATGACTCATACCCCCCGATACGATCCATAGATTCATCAAAAAAAGCAAACTATGCAACAAAAACAGAATCTGTCTAAAACAGAACAGTCTGTAAAGATCTTAATTAACGTCATACTTATGTAACTCCAAAGATTCTGAAAAATTAGGAAAACGTGGGAAATTCATATATAAATATTGTGTAAAATATTCAGAAGGTTGTGATGCTCCATACAAAAAAAAATTCCAGCACTGGACGCAAAAGTTTCTGTTTTCCAACAACATCTATCATACTATCTTCCAAATCATCCCAAAGGCATTACTTGGCACAAACACTAATTAAAACATAAAAATACAATCATAACAGAGGCTATAATTGTGTAAACACTCAAGAACATAAAGAAAAAGCAAAAAATTATTTTATTCATTGGGTTGCCTCCCAACAAGCGCTATCGTTTTATGCCCCTTGCTAGGCATAATGCATAGTTTCAAGTGTTGTCATCCTTCAAGTTAATTCCATAAGTGGCCCTCATAATAGATTCATAAGGTTCTTTAATTCTCTTTCTAGGGAAATGTTCCATCCCTTTCTTTAATGGAAATTGAAATCTTATATTACCTTCTTTCATATCAATAATAGCACCAATTGTTCGTAGGAACGGCCTACCAAGTATTATAGGGCAAGAAGGATTGCATTCAATATCAAGAACAATAAAGTCCACTGGCAGATAATTTCTATTTTCCAGAATAAGCACATCATTTTTTCTACCCAATGGCTTTTTAATAGTGGAATCCGCAAGATGCAAATTAAGGGAACAAGGATCCATGTCGGTGAGACCTAGCACATCACACAAAGACTTTGGTATAGTGGAAATGCTAGCACCAAGATCACAAAGAGCATTACATTCATAATCTTTAATTTTGACTTTAAGAGTAGGTTCCCATTCATCTTGTAATTTTCTAGGAATTGAAACTTCCAACTCAAGGTTTTCTTCATGTGCTTTCATCATGGCTTCTACAATATGTTTAGTGAAAGCTTTATTTTGTTCATATACATTTGGTGAATTAATCATGGATTGCAACAAGGAAATACACTCAATTGAATAACAACTATCATAATTAAAGTCCTTGTAATCCAAAGTAGTGGGTGCATTGCTATTTAAAGTTTTGACCTCTCCAAACCCACTTTTTCATTTTTTTTCATCAAGATTATCACCCTCCAAGCAATTGGGACTCTTTCTATCTAAAGTTGACTCTTATTCAGTCCCTTTTTCATCAATTTTTATGTTACTAAATAATGATTCAATAGGAGTGACACCAATCATTTTAATATCTTCATCATTACTACGATAGAAACCGGGTGGAATCGCTTTTTCTAGAAATTCTCGCTTAGCTCTTAACCTAGCGGTCCTTTCTTTACTTTCATTAATGGAGACATAGATAGCTTTAATAGACTCATTTATATCATGCTTGGGTGGCAAAATTTTAGTTTTGAGATTTTCCACATCATGAGCAATTCTATCCATGTTCCTAGCCAGTTCATCAACTCTATTCATTTTTTCTTCTATCATAGCATTAAAATTCTTTTGTGAACTAATAAATTCTTTAATATTACTTTCAAGATAAAAGGGCATCCTATTATTATTATTATAAGAATTACCATAAGGATTGCCATAATTATTAGAGGAGTTTCCAGGAAACGGTCTAGGATTGAAATTACCTCTATAAGCATTGTTGTTGAAATTATTTCTAGAGACAAAATTCACATCAATAGCATCATTATTTTGCTCAATTAAGGTAGGAAATGGCACATCATTAGGATCAATATGAGCACTTTTACTAGCAACCAATTTCAATAAAGCATCCATCTTATCACTCAAAGTATTAATTTCTTCAACATAATTTACCTTCTTACCAGTTGGAGTTCGTTCAGTGTGCCATTGAGAATAATTTGTCATGATATTATCAAGAAGTTTTGCAGCTTCTCCCAATGTAATTTCCATAAAAGTTCCACCTGAGGTAGAGTCTAGCAAATTTCTAGAGACAAAGTTTAGTCCCGCATAATTTTTTTGTATGATCATCCATAAATTTAAGCCATGAGTTGGGCAATTTCTTATCATTAATTTCATTCTCTCCCAAGATTGTGCAACATGTTCATGCTCAAGTTGCTTAAAATTCATAATTTGATTTCTTAAAGAAATAATCTTAGCGGGAGGAAAATACTTGGTAATAAAAGCATCCTTACACTTATCCCAAGAATCAATACTATTTCTAGGCAAGGATGAAAACCAAGTTTTAGCACGGTCTCGTAGTGAGAACGGAAATAATTTTAATTTAACAACATCATTATCCACATCTTTTTTCTTTTGCATATCACAAAGCTCAACGAAAGTATTTAGATGGGATGCAGCATCTTCATTAGGACTACCAGAAAATTGTTCTTTCATAACAAGATTAAGAAAAGCAGCATTAATTCACACGACTCCGCACTAGTGGCGGGAGGAGCAATAGGAGTACTAATAAAATCATTATTATTAGTATTGGAAAAGTCACACAATTTTGTATTTTCTTGAGACATCGCGACGAAGCAAGCAAACTAGCAAACAAGCAAATAAAAATATTTTTGTGTTTTTGTAAAAAAAATTAGAAGTGGGGGAGATGAAAACGAGAGGCAAATGTAAATAAAAGGCAAATAAAATAAATGCAAGTGGATGATAGTTTGTGCGAAGGTACTTGGTAATTTTGATGATGTCTCCCCGGCAACGGCGCCGGAAATTCTTCCTGCTACTTGTAGTCTACGTTGGTGTTTCCCCAAAGAGGAGAGGATGATGCAGTACAGTAGAGATAAGTATTTCCCTCAGTTAAGAACCAAGGTTATCAATCCAGTAGGACAACCAAGCAAAATTCCGTTAAGCACACCTCCACACACAAGAGCAAACACTTGCACCCAACGCAAATAAGAGGGTTGTCAATCCTCTTCGCGGTTATTTGCAAGGATTAAATCTTATAGAGATAAATAGATAAACTAAAATACTAATTAAAATAAAAGTAAATAAATTGCAACAAGGTATTTCAGGTTTTTTTATATATGATAAAGTAGACCGGGGGCCATAGTTTTCACTAGAGGCTTCTCGCTCGAACACATAGCATACGATGGGTGAACAAATTACTGTTGGGCAATTGATAGAAAAGCAAATAATTATGATGGATTCATGTCAATGATCATGTATATAGGAATCATGTCCGAGACAAGTAGACCGACTCCTGCCTGCATCTACTACTATTACTCCACCCATCGACCGCTATCCAGCATGCATCTAGGGTTTTAAGCATGAAACAGAGTAACGCCTTAAGCAAGATGACATGATGTAGACAAAGTAAACTCAAGCAATATGATTAAACCCCATCTTTTTATCCTTAATGGCAACAATACAAATACATGTCATGTCCCCTTCTGTCACTGGGATTGAGCACCGCAAGATTGAACCCATCACAAAGCACCTCTTCCATTGCAAGACAAATCAATCTAGTAGGCCAAACCAAATTGATAGATCGGAGAGAAATACAAAGCTATAATAATCATGCATAAAAGAGTTCAGAGAAGACTCAAATTTTTCTTATGAATAATCTGATCATAAACTCAGAATTCATCGAATCCCAACAAACACACCGCAAAAGAAGATTACATCGGATAGAACTCCAAGAACATCGTGGAGAACATGGTATTGAAGATCAAAGAGAGAGAATAAGCCGTCTAGATACTAGCTATGGACCCGTAGGTCTGTGGTAAAGTACTCACACATCATCGGAAGGGCAGCAAGGTTGATGTAGAAGCCCTTCATGATCGATTCCCCCTCCGGCAGAGTACCGGAAAATGCTTCCAGATGGGATCACAGAAGAACAGAGGCTTGCGGCGGTGGAAAGGTTTTTTCTTCTGTCTCCCTGTTGGTTTGGGAAAATTTGGGAATTTAGAGCGTTGGAATTAGGTCAAGAGGTGCCACGAGGGACCCACAAGCCTGGGGGGCGCCCCTACCACCCTGGTTGTGCCCTCCAGGAATGCCGCCTCCTCGTGTCTCTTCTGGTCTTCTCCCGAAGCTTTGTGTGTCTCTTCTGGTCCTGAAAAAATTAATCCAAAGTTTTTTTCTCGTTTGGACAATTTTGGTTAATGATTTTCTGAAAAGGCAAAAACAAGCAGAAAACAGCAACTGGCACTAGGCACTGGGTTAATAGGTTAGTCCCAAAAAATGATATACAATGGCATATAATTGCATATAAAACATCCAAGATTGATACTATAATAGCATGGAACAATGAAAAGTTATAGATACGTTGGAGACGTATCAGACGCCGTTGTCCGATGGGACTTGTGTTATAGAGTTGGAGTACCCCGTACTCGTTTGTACTCGTACGTACTACGGCCACTCGTTGGGTGCGTGCGACCTATACCTGTCGTCACTTTGCAGCTACGCTTCATAGTACATATTTTTCACGCATTTTTCCTACTTGCTGAGATGTACTGCTCGGCTCCGCGATCGTCGAAAATATTTTTACGTGCTTCCTTTCACCGACATGTGGGACATAGAGAATCTAGGTCCACCTGCAAGCACTCGGGGCATCTCCAACGCTGAGCGCCAACCACTAGGGACGAGTCCTCGGACATTAATGCGGTAGCGGGCCATCCAACCATGCCGGCGTACGAGTACATTTCAAACTGGACGAATTGCATGCAAACCCCCCGCAAAAGAATAAATAGTAAATGAATTCCTACATGTAAACCAGATGATTTTCATAGAAACCGGAGCACATTCATTACATTTTGGACATATTTCATTGAAAAAAATGACCGGCCCTAAACCAGTCTAAGGGCCTCTTTGATTCCCAGGATACTGAAAATATAGGAATGGGGAAAGTATGGGACTGGAGTGCTAAATCCAATAGGATTAGCAAAGAGTGTTCAACGCCATAGGAAAAACAAAGGAATTGTACAAAAAAAGGTTGGAGAGGAGTAGGAGTACTACTAGCTAAGCTGCGACGACGCTCTTGCTCCGCTGATGGCGATAAATCCAGAGGGGGAGGAGGAAGCGGTGGCGTGTTTTTACATGCTAAGGCTGGACTATAGTACATTGTTTCTTATCGCCATATCGCCTGCTGGTTCACTTGGCTGCCGTGTTTCGCACTCCTCCGACGTATACTACTAGTACTCTAGTGCTAAACTAGAGTATACCGCACGGTTCTTTGCTCCTTATTACGTCGTCAGCAACAATTATTCTTCCTTTCACCGACATGTGGGACAGCCAGCATCCTGGTCGACGTGTCATGCACCAGATTAGAGTGGGTGACGAAAGAGGAGCCTCACCCGGTCGTAGCGCCGCAGTAATAATGACTATAAATGAGCAATCATATCACAAGGCCCCACCTTTCCTGCAGTAATGAGCCGTCAAATCACACAGTCCCACTCTTCTAGCAGTAAGTTGAATCCGCTAGAGTACTCGCTCATCCTCCTCGCCTCTCTGTCAAACCGACTAGGCGAAACTGCCGGGCGTACGGCACGGGAAAAGCCCCGCCCTTGGCTTTTAAATATAATTTTGTATCGATGGATTGCAGCATGGAGCAAAACCAAAAGAAAAAGGTGGTACATGTACATAGCACGCCCGTCGCGTTCGCGTCGCAGCCCCACGGTCGGTCCGGCATGCCGCTCACCGAATGGAACGCGCGTCACGTTACTACTACTACAGTACTAAAAGAGAGACGAGCGATGGTAACATACGGCTGAGTTACTTTTTTTTAGGCAGGCTAAGTTACTACTAAGTACTACAGTACAGTAGAAAAGAGAGACAAGCGATAGTAACATACGGGCTGTAGATATGTTGAGAGATCGAAAAAAAGGTCGACACACCGGCTATATAGTATTGTACAGTACCAATAAAATTCGAATCTATTTCGGTATGAATACAAATCTACTCCCCCCACCCTAGGCAGCTAGGGCAACCTCCCCGCTCCACGCTTCACCGGTGATCCCGTGGATTCACCCCTCCCCTCTTCCCACCGCTGGGCCACTGGGGGCGGGGAGGGGAATCCAGGGGCCTCCGCTCCAGTTAGCAGTTTACATTAGAGTTTTTTAGTTCACGCACACGCAGCCCTCACTCGGATGGGGGCACTTCTCCTTTGAGTTTGTCTTTCAGGCTCTGATCCTCCTTGAGTTTGCCCGTCTAGACATGGTGGATTGAACATGAGCGTATTGTCATGTGGTGAGATTAGGTGTCAAGTGCTTCGGATAATTACAAGGGTTCAACGACGAGAAGGGTGTGTTTTGGTAGGGTGTATGAAGGGTGCACAAGAGCAAAAGTTCCGTTCTTGACCCACTTTTGGGTGTTTGGTAGGGTGTATGAAGGGTGCATGAGAGCAAAAGTTCCCTTCTCGACCCACTTTTGGGTGTTTGGTAGAGTGTATGAAGGGTGCATGAGTCCATGCTAGCTTAACACAAATACACTAGGAGCATGCATGAAGAGGGATGCTGAGATGAGCATGCACAAAGAGGGAACAACTATGCTGAGATGAGAATGCAACCAAACACACAATACGGCTCTATGGCTCTGGTCCTTATGGGCATCTACACGAAGACTTCTCGTTTATCATTCAAAAAGGTCAAGCCGACTCCGGTAGGACAGCGGCGATATTGATCGACACATCTTGTATGAGTTTGTCTTTCGAGCTCTGATCCTCGTCGGGGCATAGTCGATGGAGCTCCAACGTAGATTCATGTCGTCTCCTTGGGGCAGTAAGGCTAGGGTTTCTTGTGTGGCAAAATCTTGTGTTATATTAATTAGGTGCTTCACATTAATTATGACTACTATGGCTTCGGGTCGCCGCTCCTTAGGGGCAAGTGCACAAACACTTCTCGGCTATCATCGACGAGGTCAAGGCAGCTCAGGTAGGATGGCGGCAATAGCAGTGCGTCGGTGACTCATTGGGGGACAAGTCAACAGAGTATGTCCAGGATTGGATTTGCTGTCTTCACATAGTAAAAGGTGCCTAAAGAGAACTAAATTTGGGACCATCCCAGATCTTGGTTGGATGTTTGTTGCTCGGGGCAAAAAACTCGGCCTCACCACATTATGCCTCCTTGTAGGTACATGGTGCTGATGCGTCCACTGTCTGCATGCCCTTGTACCAACCTTTTGTTGTTGTTAATGTAATGGCGCTTGTAAAATGAAGCAATCGCACTGTTAAAGTAAGGACATGTCTAACCAATGTTGTTGTTAATCTAATGCCTCCAGTAATATGATGCAATTAAACTATTTTACAAATGCTACTCTCCTGCTAAATTTTCCATTATGATAAGTAAGTTGCTTCTTTACGCTGGTGAATGTCCTGGTGTCCCCACTATCCCATGCACTTATACCAACTATTTAGTTGCCGTTAATCAAATGTAGTTGGTAAAACGAAGCAATGCCACCATTAATGTAATGGCATATTTGACCGATGTCATTGTTGATCATAATGCTTCGAGTAATATGAAGCAATGCTGCTGTTTTAAAATTTCTAGTGTCCTTGCATGATTTCCATGAAGATAGATGCCTTTTTTTTTATTTCGTGTATGTTTCATATCTTGTTATTGACCAGTAACTGTTTTCTTTCTATCTTTTTGTGCAGATAGGGATATCCATTTCACCTCGTTGCTACTGTAACCTTTTGGTGAACTACACAAAGCACTTTGTTTTTTTTTGAAAGAGTGTCTTGTGCAGTTCTACAAAAATGTCACATGGGCAATGTCTCTCGATTTTAATGGAACTGCACAAAGGGTGATTGGAGTTCCTAACCTCTTCGTCTAACTCTGTCGGTAATCTCGTGCAATAGTTTATTAAACTTTGCAAGATTAGCCATCGCCGTCACCACAATGGCACTTGATTTTAGTGGAACTGCACAAAAGGATAAGCAAATTATAGTTGCACCTTCCATGAGCATGATAGCCAACCTTGAGGTTGCTCAAATTTCAGTGCAACTAATGATGGAGAAGCTGCCAGCTCATGGGACCAAGCACATCTCGCTAGCTGCATGATGCAAACATTGCTTCATTTTAGGTGAACTGCACAAAAAGGTCGCATGAATTGAATCATCCATGTTGGTGACTGGTGTCAACCCGTCTACAATGGCGTTGACTGCAGTTATGGTTCCCATGACCGGGTATGTTCCTTTTTGGTTGATTTTGACTCTGCATTCAGCTAGTGATCTTGTGCTACTGTTTTTGCACTGCTATGAGAAAGCAATAATGATATTGTTTTTGCATCTTAATGTAATGACACTAATAATTTGAGGTAATGTTTTGGCACCACTAGTGCCACTGATAAAATGAAGTAATAATACAGTTATAATATAGCTACTGTCTTAACTATCATCTCATTTCCAATGTAGATAACTTGCTGAAGGCGTATCCGAGAGAATTGAGTCCATTTGCACTGCATCAACCACATAGCATGTGCACTGAACTAGTTGAGTCCATGTGGCGTACCGTCAAGGTGGCGCGGGCCCCCTCTCTCCCTCGCAGTATGGCGAGCGCCGTAATTTTAGTTGAACTGCCCAAAAAAAGAGATTGGAATGACTCATGGCCCCTCCTTCTACTGCCACACTGAAGTTGTTGATAGATGTCAACGAATCGCCATCATGGCAAGATACAGGGACCTGAAGAACAACTTGATCTCACAAAGTCATTTCACACTGGACAGTATTGTCCTTCATCCACATGATCGTGCTTTGTCATACTGTGCTAGCGTTGTATTTTTTATATAAAGCTATTGTATCACAATCTTTTTTCCCATTAAGAAAATAAAGTTGCTACAACTAGTGCCACTATTATAGTAATCATGCTTTTTCATTATCTGTGCAAATAGGAATACTCAGCTACAGATGTTGGGATGGTCAAAGCATTCGCCAAGTTCTTGGTGCTGGACAATGTTCTTTCCCTTGAACTTGTGGAACTTCTTCTGCACCACATTGGCGCTAGAAGAACCCTCTGCCCCTTTCGCGTGTGAGTCCTTTGCTCTCGAGTTATGCTTAACACTTAGATGACCGATGACATCCTCAACAGAGAATTCACACCTCAAGTGCTTGAGAGAAGTAGCAAAGTTCCTCCATGAAGGAGGGAGTTTTGCAATAATGCAACCCGCGACAAACTTGTCCGGCAACTCACACTTCTGGAGCTCCAGCTCCTTAGTGATGCACTGTATCTCATGAGCCTGGTCCATATCCAGAAAATGTTCATCTGCCAATGTTTGACATGTGTGGCCATAAACGGGACTGGTTTCAATGTTTCAACAAATCCTTGAATCAAATTGCTCACATGAAGCATCGATCGATTTTATTTATTTGTTAACATTCTCACAACGTTTTAGTTAAACAGTAACTATTGGCTCTAATCTGTGAATCATTGAGATGCGTAGGCATCTTTGTTGTACTTATTATTTGAATCTTATGAGTTGGTTGTGAATCTTGCAAGATGTGAAACATGGCATGATGATGCAGAGGACAACAACCCTAACAATCTGTTCAAACTTGGTAGTATTGTCTGTCTGAAAGCGCGGCAAATGAGCTATTTGCGTGCGTCCTGAGAATAATAATTCTAATTGTTTTGCATGTTGATTTTATGGCACTGATAGAACGAGCCAATGATTTGCTTGTTTTAAGAATAACATTTAAGTAAAGTGACCACACTAACACTCGCTATTACAGTACCAATGCTGACCCTCTCGTGAACAGACGTGTGGACGGAATAGGTTTCTCGGCTTCCACGCCAGTTTAATGGAGGCGTTTGAATGGGTCGAGGGGGCGTGCAGCGGGCGAGGGAGGAGGGGGTAGTAACCGCTGCCGCCTATACCCATTACATTCACCGGTGATTGCAGTTCCCCAAGAGTGGAAAAACGAACTGCTGCTGCTGCCTACCCCCTACGTTCATTGGCGACAATTCCCCAAGATTGGAAAAATGAACTGCTGCTGCCGCCCCCCAGTACCCCGCTACACACCGATCCCCAGTGTAAATAAGGAGCCCTCCACTGTCCATATCCCCCATCGTCTTCATCTTACCCTGCCCCCAATGCCCACAAAATGAGAATCGCCACAACAACTCTGCGTGAGAAGAGGCTCCAATGGCGATCCGAGGGGTGAGCCTGCTGTATATGGACTCCAGCAAGGAGTTCACCTTTGAGTTCGCCATTCACACCCATGGCAGCACCAAGTTGAATGTGATGCACACCAATGATCCGGACTCGGTGAAGCTCTGCGTCGCCAAGTTCAAGCAGTACCTACAGGACGAGAAGCACAAGGTCGCGGGACTAGACATTGTGCCCATCCATCCATCTCCTGACAGGGACTAGTGGATCGCCGTCGCCCAGGTATGCGTGCGGAACGAGGTTCTAGTCTACCACTACTGTAGGGCCATTAGGGGTTCTGGAACATTCGCCCATTTCATCGGCACCGCCGACTGCACCTTCGCTATGGTGGAGAGCAGGAAGAACGCCACTGTGCTTTATGATTCGGCCATCTGGTGCAAGAAGCTCGTCGACATCCAGAAGCAATACAAGATCATCGGCAATGGGCAAGAGGAGGACTCCGTGGTTGACCTCGCCGCGGCCATCATCGACCCCTGCTACGCCAACATGAAAGAAGACGTGGATACGAAGGACCTGAACACGTGGGAGGTACCTCTGAATCTAGCCTACATCACCTACGCGGCCAAGGACGCATACGCATGCTACGACATGTACAGGCGGATCTTGGACATGAGGGCGTGTCTGCTTCCCATGACCGAGGAGTACACGGACAGCCGCAGCGTCATGATCAAGCATGCCAGGAAGATCTAGATGGTGTAGTTTGTCTGTTTAAGCACCTTTATCATCTGAGTGTTTCATGCATTAGCCTATGTGTCGTAATTATCTGTTTTATCTGTAATATTTCGTCTAAGAACCCATGAACCTGTTTGCTTTTTTTCCCGAGTGGCTATGAATCTGTTTGCTTATGTATGTAATAAGAGTACTAGTTCACAGGGCTGCCGTGTTGCCTTTTTTTTGAGGTCGAGTAGGTATCAACTAGGCTGTGGCTGCCCAGCCCAGGTTTCTTTTCTTAGGACATCCGTGGCCCACGACATGCTTATGCGGATCTAGTAGTTGTATCATTTTTTGTGCATTTTTTTTGAAGTCTGAGTGCGGTTTTCTGTAGGTTGCACAGTCGTTCATTTTGCCTAGATTATCAGATAACTTCACTCAGGGTGGTCATCTTTGATCATGAACGACGAGAACAAGTTAAGTTTGTACCTCTTCCGTCAGTCCTTCTAGCAGCCATTAGATTGAAATCCAACGGCTGGCGTGCTTTGAATCTCCTTCCTCCCAACATATTCCCCTTCTCAGGTGGACCCAACAGGTCTCGTACACAGACATCTGGGACCAACCACCTATCCATTTGTATTTCTTTATTTTGTTCAATCTTTTGTCTTCTCCCTACAGTGGCTGGCGGCGCTGCCGCGCACGCCTCGACGACCCATCCTAGCCTATGCATGGCGCTGGCCAGGCCATCCCTCTACTCCCCCACATCTCCTTTTATTCTCCAGCGGCGGCAGCTCCACCGGCCGACCCTGCACCCGAACCAGTCTACCCTCGTACTCCCCTCCGCCTGCGTCTTCCCCGGCTCCGGTTCGTTCCGGTCCGAGGTCTCGACGTCGTCCTCCGCCTTGGTGCTCTCGCCGCGGCGCCGCCGTCTGTCATTCTCAACATGGTTAACAAACGAGAGGAATCGGGAGATGACTGTACGTGGAGAGGCTCACAGTCCGGGCCCACCAGGTCCATGGCCGTACGCAAACAAGTGCCTCCTTATATATTGCAAAAAAATGCTTCCTCCTTATGGTATGTTGATGTGTGGGGCCCGCCAGATTGTCACCGTAGTCAAGGTGGCTGTCATCTGGGACCTAGCAAGTAATCATTTTTTCAGAGGTCGAACAAGTAACAACTGGGTTGTGGCCTGCCCAGCCTAGGTTTTGTTGTTTAACATGCGCAACCCACGACATGCTGACACAGTTGATCCAGCAAGTTTCAACTTTTTTTTTAGGTCCAGCAGGTATCAATCGGCCTCTGGGCCTCCCAGCCTAGCATGTTTTATAACATCAGCAGCCCAACTTATGTTTGTTTCTTCGATAACTCACAGCTCAGTTCTATTTTTCTATACTGCTCAAAAAAAGAAGTTCTATTTTTCTATAAGAATGCCAAACTCAAATTATGTTTTCCCTTCTATAATTGTATATATATATATTTATATTTACTTTTATCACATATACTCCGTACATATATTAGAAGAACATAAGGTTCCCGTTTGACCTGTCCTTCGTCCAACATTTGTATAGACCTTCCCACTTCCTTTATTATTGTTTTTTATTAATCCTATCTCTGATTTTTCTCCCACATATTTTACCTAAAACCAAATCAATTGTCCCACGTCTAGCCTAATACCCCACATCTTATTAACTCTTCAAAATAAATAATATTTTATTTGGTAAATCGATAAGTTCTTACCAAATAATAATAATTATTTAACAATAAGTTGGCAAGTTAATTCCTGGTGATTGCGTACATAAGCTTGCTAAGATTTTACGGACCAATGCAGTAGTAGACGTGCAATCATGTGTTTATGCTCCACAAATTATGTAGTTTTATAATAATAAAATGCCCAGCACCGGTTTATGTTTTTATAACATTTCTCCGACCTGCCCAAAATGATATTTTCACCCAGCCCAGCAAAACTGTGTATTTTGAAAAATAATACAAATAGGCTGTAAATGCTAACAAAATATATAAATGGGCTGCATAGACGCTACATTATCGTTTCTCCCAGCCCACCAAATGGACTGGCTGACATGTGGACCAATAGGTCGAAGCCTACGCAAGGCGTTGTCAACTTAGTCAAAAAAAGTTTCTGACAGCCTTATCTATTGGATGTACATCCAACGGCCGGCATTCTTCTTCAATCTCTCGTCTTCTTCCTCCAGTGCTGGCGGGACCGCCTGCTCCAGCCTCCGGCATCCAGCAGCGCTGCTTCGCGCGTCTCACTGCGAAACGCTACCCCACCGACGGCCAGGCCATCCCTCCACTCCTTCGCATCTCCTGTTATTCTCCGCCGAGTGTAGCCCCACCCTGCACCCGAACCAGTCAAGTCTCGCACTCATCTCCATTTGTGACTCAACTGCCACATCTTCCCCATCTCCGGGTCATTCCCGTCTGGGGCGGTGGGGCCTCGCCGTCGTCCACCGCCTTGGTGCGCTTGGCGCGGCTTGTTCAACATGGTCAACAAACGAGAGTCATCGGAAGATGAATGTACGTGGAGAGGCTGACAGCTGCGACCCACGAGGTCCATGGTCGCACGCAAGGAAAGTGCCTCCTTATTACGCAGAAAAAAAGTTTCCTTCCCCTGACAGCTGGGACTCACCAGCTACATCTTCGCACGCAAGGAAGTGCCTCATTATTACGCGCAAAAAAATGACTCCTCCCCCTGACATCCGGGACCCACCAGCTACATCTTTGCACGCAAGGAAGTACCTCCTTATTATGCGAAAAATAAATGATTCCTCCCCCTGACAGCTGGGACCTACCAGCTATATCTTCGCACGCAAGGAAGTTCCTCCTTATTATGCGAAAAAAATGATTTGTCCCCATGACAACTGGGACCAACTAGATTTGGAGGCTGACTTGTGGGCCTACTAAGTTGACGCATACGCAGGGCTTTGTCAACTTAGTCAACAAACGATTCTAGCAGTAGTGACTGTTGGATGTTCATCCAACGGCCGTGGAGCTTCTTCAATCTCTTATCTTCTTGCTCCAGCCGCCCAAACCAGCGCTGGCGGGACCGCTTGCTCCTGCCTCCCATGGCCGGTTGTGCTACCGCGCAGGCCTCACCACCCCACCATACTCCCACTGCTGGCCAGGCCTTCCCTCTACGCACCCACATCCCCTGTTATTCTCCGACGACGGCGGCCTCACACCGCAGCCGAACCAGTCAACCCTCGTACTCCCCTCTGCGTTGGCATCCACTGCCGCGTCTTCCCCGGCTCCGCGTCATTCCCTTCCTAGGCCTCACCGTCGTCCACCACCTTGGTACTCTCGGCGCGGCATAGTCAACGTGGTCAATTAATGACAGCCATCGGAAGAGGACTGTACGCAGTGAGGCTGACAACTGGACCCACCAGCTACATCTTCGCACGCAAGGAAGTGCCTCCTTATTACGTGGGAAAAAAAATATCCATCCCCCTGACAGTTGGGACTCACCTGCTATATCTTCGCACACAAGGAAGTGCCTCCTTATCCTCCCTGACAGCTGGGACCCACCCGGTCGAAGCGTACGCAGCATTGTCTGTCTGGTCGCGAACGTGTACGTACATACTGGTCGATCGGTCTCTCTGCGACGATGAACCGTGGGCGTGTAAGGAGCGACACGTGTCATAGTAGAGCCCCCGACGTAGTAGTTCAGGCAGCCCCGTCTAAATCGTGTACACGTACGTACAACCACGCTTCAAAAAATACGGGCACGTACGTACATACGGGTGGGCTCTCGAACGCGTACTCACGCATAGGTACTGCCAGGGCTCGTGTGCATGGAGAGGCAATGGACGGCAGCAACGGCGTCGTGTTCATCGATAGCCAACCGGCTGGGTCGGAATGGACGAAACAACGTCGTGTTCATTGGGAGCCAAGTGACTTGGTCGGAACGCGTCCTGTTCATCGGGAGCCAACCCGCTTGGACGGAACAGCCGAAACGGGGTCCAGTTCATCAACTCGGGGTCTGGCGTACCGTAAAACGGAGGAAACGGCCTTCTGTTCGAGCACCTACGATCGAACCGGGGTCCTGTTCATCGGCTGGGGGTCTGGCGTACCGCAAAACGGAGGAAACGGACTTCTGTTCAAGCGCCTACGGTCGAAACGGGGTCCTGTTGATCGGGATGGCTCTGGCGTACCGCAAAACGGAGGAAACGGACTTCTCCCCAACCGCCTACGGTCGAAACGGGGGTCCTGTTCATCAGGAGGGGTGTGGCGTACCACAAAACGGGACTCCACGGGCTACTGTTCATCCACGGTCGACCTCCCTCCAGCCTCCACCAGCTACTGTTCATCCACCGTCGACTTCCTCCAGCCTCCACCGGCTACTGTTCATCCAGCCTCCATGGGTCCTATTCATCCACCCCCAACTGGCTGGCCTCCTGGGGGTCCTGTTCAACCAGCGCCAACCACCTTCACACGGCCAGGGTACTGTTCATCCACAGCCAACCCACCGGCTGGGGTGGGGCGTACGTACGAGTGGGCGGCGGCAACGGGAACTGTTCATCCACAGCCAACCAACCGGCTCGATCGATGCGTCTCGACTCGTGTCTACATGTATCGCGCGTGCGGCAGCAACGGGCACTGTTCATCGAGAGGCAACCCAACACCGGCTGGCTACATCTCACACGGGGGCTCAATCGGCTTCAGTAAGCAGCGAGAAGGATCGATCGGGTTCAGTTAGCAGCGAAGGGATCGCTCGGGTTTAGTTAGCAGTGAAGGGATCGCTCGGGTTCAGTTAGCAGTGAAGGGATTGCTCGGCTTCAGTACGCAGTGGGATCGATCGCTCGGGTTCAGTATGTGTAGTAGTGCGAGGGATCGATCGATCGCTCGAGTTCAGTAAGCGAACGCCTCGCTCGGGTTTAGTTAGCGAACGCCTCGCACACGTGCGCGTGTACGAGAGAAACGCGCAAACCACACTGCATCGCTCGGCCCCGACCACCCACCGTAACCGGGAACTCCCCAAAAATTTCCTTGCCCTCACTTCTACCACAAATTTTTACGTCATGGACGGCCCAAAGAATGTCATGTGGGTGCGTCTCTGGCCCGCCCAGGACGAAAAGCCCATTTTCTGTCATAATTGTTTGTCACAGAAGTAGGAGCCCACCACATCTCTGATGATACATGTTTTTGTCACAATTATTGTCATAGAAGTGTCACAACCATGACAGAAAAAGTTTTCGTTCAGGCCATAATGTCACATATGTGTCTTTTTTTTGTAGTGCTTTACAACGACAGTGATATACTTCGTGGCCATAAGGCACAAATGCTGAGTGGGCCCCCTTCACAACATTCACGAAGCTATTAAACTAAGCATTCAATAGGGGATCTCATATCCACAATAATGTTTCAGATCCTACACATACCAAGGTTCAACCATATCCCCGAGAACTAGGGGTCTACTCACACATGAGGACAACAAAGATCATAGCAATGGTAATGAAATACATGGATGAGTGGTTCAAATGATACACCAAAGGATCCACTAGGGTTCTTGATGTTGCAGATGATAAGGATGTGGATGATGATGATGATGATGAAGTGGATGACGATGACGATGATAGCGGTGATGATGTTGTCCCCTTCCTCGCGGTGGGAAGGATCCCCTCCTTCTCCTTGCCAATTCCTCCTCCGGATGAACTCCAGAGACTAGGGTTCTGCCTTCTAGATGCCTTTCTGGTGTCCCTGGGTGTCTGATCCACGATCCGATTCGACGGGGTGAAAATAGTCGATCCATCAGTGGCGGCGGTGCACCATACGACCGCTCATATGGGCGCTCGCGGTCGTATGGAATGCCGTCTTTTATGCTGAGAGCGCGGCGACGTCCATCCTTTTGGCCTTCTTGCTTGATTCTTTTATGGAATGTGATTATCACATTAAATACGTGATTCCACTACCATTTCTAGGGATTTTCTCCATTAAATGATAATTGATCCAAAAGACGTTACCTGAGGAATTATCAACAAAAAGAAGTGCGCAAACGCGGTAAAATTCCACAAAGCCAACCATGTAGGCACAACATACATAGTAAAACTATCACATAAATTGGACTCATCAGTAAGCATGACTGTTGCGCACTTTGTGCCCCTGATTTGAGCATTATTCACGCTGCCTTAACTGGCAGTAGACATTATAACCTTGGGGCAATTGTTGCATGTTGGTTGAACTGAAAGCGGATAACGGTGATTTATATGGAGGAATTTATGCCTCCCGCGTAGCTGCAAAACTTGGGGTCTCTCCCAGACCCAATGATCCCATATTACCTGATAAGTACTTAGACTTTGAGGCGATGCAACGCCACGAGTTTATTAAATACGAGACTCACCAATATGACTATAACTTGGTATTCGATAAATACCGTGATGTCTCTGTTATTTTGCCTGCGCCTGGTCTCTTTGATTTTCAGAACAAACAAAGGCGTTTTGTCTATAAGTATGAGGCCCATGAGTACAACAAGAGAGTGGAGGTTGCCCGTCTTGCTGAGGAGGTAGCACTGAATGCCACTCCGAGTTATCATTATGACTACTATCCCGACCAGCGGTGGTGATCACCAAGTTAGGCCAAAAGCCTAAGCTTGGGGGAGTACGTATTTCTCATCGACATTACATTCACGCATCACACATTCATCTAGTTGTCGGTGTTCATCCTCTTTCATTGTATATCCATGTTAGTTTTATTTTGCTTTTCTTTTGTGTGTTTGAAAAAATTTGAAAATCCAATTTCTCGCTTCTTTTTGGTTTTTCTTTCTCGTTTAATTAGTTCATAGTATTAAAAGAAAACCCAAAAAGATTTTTCATTTCTTCTTTTGTTGTTTGTTAGGAGTTCTTCGATGTAAATAGTTTTTCTCGTTTTTGTTTTTCTTCTTTAGTTCGCTTTGTTAAGAAAAACTGAAAACTCCAAAAATATTTCAGTGTGTTTCTCTAAAATTCTTTTCTTTTTGTTGAGTCATCGTATGGAGAAGACTATCCCAGAATTGTTGAATGGCTCTCGTATGCTTTGCTGTTAATCTAACAAAGAGCCAATATTACCTTGTCTTCTCCTTTGAATAAATTGTTGCAGATTTCAACTTAGTCTACGTCACACTTGCACTATTATTATTTTCATATCATTAGTCATGCAAGTGAAAGGCAATAATGATGATAATTTGATGAAGTGACTGCGGAAAAGAAAGGCTGGTATGAACTCTTCTTGTTTTTGTTTTTGTTTTTGTAAATATGTTTAACTAAGTATCCATGATTGAGCATATTATGAGTAAATATGTTTGTGATGAAAATTAGAGATTATAGTTGCTCATGCCATGCTTAAGTAGCTAGGAGTGGATAATGGTTTATCTTGAATGTTAACATGCATAAAAACGGTTATGATGTAGTATGTTAGTATGGTATCCTCCTCTGAATAATTCAAGTGGCTTAACTTGGCACATGTTCACACATGTAGTTGATTCAAAACCAATGCAGCCTTCATGATATTTATGTTCAGGGTGTTCATATCCTACTCATGCTCATGGTCAATGTTAAATATTTGCAATGCATGATTATGACCATTGTCGCTCTCTAGTTGGTCGCTTCTCAATCTATTTGATAGCCTTGGCCTGTACTATGCAGAAATACTGCTTGTGCATTTAAAATCCCTAATCCCAAAGTTGTTCCAAAAGAGTCCACCATATCTACCTATATACGATATTACCCCGCTGTTCCAAGTAAATTTGCATGTGCCACCTCTAATCATTCAAATAATCATCTGTTTTGTGTGCCCATACCGCTCATGGAGCAATGGGACGATCAATATCTTCCATGCTAAGCGGGTTATTCTCATGACGGGTGTTTATTCACTTGTTATTGCACGAGAGAGGCTGGTGATTGGGATGCCCAGTCCTGTAATAAAAAAGAAAGAAAAATATAATAAAACAAACTCCCGCAGAAAGTTGATTGTTTGGAGGGCACCTGTGAATTTGGCTAGCCATGGCTTGTGTTTGTATGGCTGAGGGGGAGTAAACCTTTACCTTTCCACTTGGGAATCGCCGATAGTGTGTTTAGCATGGAAGATATTGGAATCCTTTATCGTGACATTGACAGGAAAAGCAGACCACTCAAAATTGTATTGATCTCTGATTTTAGCTTCGAGCTCTGGCTACTCTGCAAATCTCTGCTTCCCTCTGCGAAGGGTCTATCTATTTACTTTCATGTTATTTACTTTTATTGTTGAGTCATCACCTTCTTATTCAAAGCACCAATCCTGAGAGCGCTATTGTCTTTCTTAGTTTAACATGCATTGAGTCTAGTTAATGTTGGATATGAGCATGACCGGATCTTTTCTACCCTGAATTACAATGTTTAGTCGCTGCTTGAACTTCAGAGGTGCTCTGCATTTATGTTTTGCGGTCTCAGAAAGGGCTAGCGAGATACCATGTTATCATATTATATCATGATTGTTTTGACAAATTGTTGGTATTGGAGATATGTTATTATTGCTCGCTAGTTAATTATGCCATTGATATGAGTAAATATGAATTCTAAGTGTTATCATTCACATGGTTAGTTCATGATCTTTGCTGAAAACTTGGTTACTATTTAAGCTTATATACGGATACAAGAACATAAGAGTTTGTAAAAGTTTTGCTTTATCACTTTCAGTTTGTCAACTGAATTGCTTGAGCACAAGCAATGAGTTAAGCTTGGGGGCGTTGATACATCTCCATCCTATCTACTTTTCCAAACACTTTTGCTCTTGTTTTGGACTCTAATTTGCATGATTTGAATGAAACTAACCTGGGCTGGCGCTGTTTTCAGCAGAACTACCTTGGTGTTGTTTTTTTGTGCAGAATAGAAGTTCTCGGAATTGGACAAAACTTTTTGGCGATTTTTTATTGAATATATAAAAAATACTAGAAACGAAGACCTACCGAAGGGGGGCCACCAGTTGCCCACAAGGCAACATGACGCACCCTGATGCCTTGTGGGGCCCACGAGGCTCCGTCTGAACTAACTCCAGCGCTATAAATTCCGTTTCCCTGAGAAAAAATTAAGAGAAGAAGTTTCATCACGTTTTACGATACGAATCCGCCGCCACCTCCTGTTCTTCATCGGGAGGGCTGTTCTGGAGTCCGTTCGGGGCTCCGGAGTGGGGGAATCGTCATCGTCGTCATCATCAACCATCCTCCATCAACAATTTCATGATGCTCACCACCGGGAGTGAGTAATTCCTTCGTAGGCTTGCTGGACGGTGATGGAGTTGGATGAGATTTGTCATGTAATCGAGTCAATTTGTTAGGGCTTGATCCCTAGTATCCACTATGTCCTGAGATTGATGTTGCTATGACTTTGCTATGCTTAATGCTTGTCACTAGGGCCGGAGTGCCATGATTTCAGATCCGAACCTATTATGTTTTCATGAATATAAGTTTGTTTTGGATCCTATCTTGCAAGTTGTATGCACCTATTACGTGTTATGATCTGCAGACCCCAAAGTGATAACAATTGGGATTCACTCCGGTGATGACCGTAGTATGAGGAGTTCATGTATTCACTATGTGATAATGCTTTGTTCCGGTTCTCTATTAAAAAGGGGCCTGAATATCCCTTAGTTTCCCTATGTACCCCGCTGCCACGGGAGGGTAGGACAAAAGATGTCATGCAAGTTCTTACTATAAGCACGTATGACTATATACGGAATACATGCCTACATTACATTGATGAATTGGAGCTATTGTGTATCGCTCTAGGTTGTGACTGTTATGTGATGAATGTCATCCAACATAAATATCCATCGTTGATCCAATGCCTACGCTTTTCTCATATTGATCTTTGCTAAGCTACTTTTGTTGCTGTTGTTGTTACAATCACTATAAAACTGCTACTGTTACTGTTCTTGTTACTATTGCTACTGTTACCGTTGCTATCAAACTATCATATTACTCAATTTGCTACAGATATTTAGTTCTCCAGTTGTGGTTGAATTGACAACTCAACTGCTAAGCTCGTAAATATTCTTTGGCTCCCCTTGCATCGAATCAATAAATTTGGGTGAAATACTACCCTCGAAGACTGCTGCGATCCCCTATACTTGTGGGTTATCAATGTGCTACCACCTCATCATAGGTTTTTGTGCACTGGAAGTCAAGATGTTTCAGAAACCGGCAACATCTACAAGAAACTTCATACATAGAACATAGTATATATGCGCATATATTTAAAAATTCTAGCAGTTCCAATGTATTCATGGAGTTTATGCTCTTCTTGAAAGTTGCATCATCGAAGAACTTACTGAGTGTGTGCAAAAGTTTACTCTTGGGAGTGGGAGGTGGGCTTTCCTCCACTTCTACTTCCACAAGATTTTCTTCTTCCACGCACACCTGTTCATCTATGATAATTTGTTCTTCGTGATCCCCTTTTGTTTGCTACAAGTTAGTTTGATATAATACATGTTCTCTTACCATTTCTTGCAACCATGTATCCAGGGGTGCTTTTGGCTCTTCTTTTGCATCCTTTTCTTCATCCTTTCACAGATCCTGCGAAAGGCTCATTTCTTTCGAGGTGGCTAACCTCTCCAGAATAATCATAACCAAAGCATTATCGTGGAAATTATCTCTGCAAGCACGGTGAATAGGATGCAATTTCCAATAAGCACTACCAAGAACCATATCATTTATCCATGCATCTCCCATATAATGTAAAACTTCATCGACACCATAATAAAGTACCAACTGAAGAACTTCAATACTTGCATTGCATTTGTCACTCCTATTATAAATTGCTTGTATAGGATCAACATTGTACTTACATGGATAAGTGTAGTGCCCTTCGGTTTTACAATCATTGCACGTTACAAAGTACTCATCGCATGTAATTGGTGCCCATTCGTCCAATAGTGCTATCCATTCTTTTATCTTCTCATCGTTGATAGCCAAAGGTGGAATATTATCTTTCTTCTCCTCCATTGTAGATTTCCGATTTTCCTCTGTAGACATCTCAGAAGACATGATGAGTAGATTTTTGCAACAAACAAAAGTAAACTAAATGTGAACAGGAAACTAAGAGTCAAGCTCTATGCTCCCCGGCAACGGCGCCAGAAAAAGCTTGATGGCCTAAAAGTGCATAGGGCTATGTAGCAATTTCATGATAAGTAAGGTTTGTCGATCCCACAGGGAGTGAATAGGATGGCACCACAATCCCCATTTGAAATGGCTAAGTCTAGTTTTATATCTTCATTTGAAGCACTTTGGAAAATTGGCTTTTTCCACCTTTGAAATGGCTAAGTCTGGGGTCCTGGGTGTCCACCGTTTGAACTCCTTTCATCGTGCTAAGTGCATGGGAAGTCCATCTCACCTACAAGATACACAAAAACAAAGAAAACTAATAAAAACTAACAAAGGATAATGATTATGCAATGCTCGCGGTGAAAAGGACAAAAACTAGAAATCATGCATATGGACATGTTATTGGCTCAATGTAACATGATATAACTTGATATACGGAGATAATGTGGAACAAATGAGCTCTAAAGATGCGTAAAATATGGAGCCATCAATCGTTCCCCCATGCCTCCATCAGGCGGTGGTTTCATCAGACTCTTTTGTAAGGAACTCCCTCGATGGCCACCGGAATCCCGTCATAGACCTTCTTCATGAATCCCTTGATGGAGCCCCACCAAGGAAATTCACGTATGTGCTTTTTAGTATCATACCATCGTTACCTTCGAACAACTGAACTACCCTTTCTTGTCAGGATGGTGACATTTGTTCAATCGAATGGTTATCTCGGGCTTCCAGGGAAAGGGTTTCCAACTTTCTGTAAACATCAAAAAAACTTGGGCTATCCGGGACATAACCCTGTGGCTCGACAGTGTTCTCAACTCAACTAAATGGTCCTTCATCCCTGGAATTGCACTGAGGTAAACACTCTAGGAATGAAATCGTGGCGCCATTAGTAGAGCTGAGAGCATTGGATCCTCAGGTTAAGACGAATGCACAATGTTTCAGTGATATCCTTCTCTCCCCGGGAACGCGCGATATTGTGTGATTCAAGGGAAAGCTTTACAGTAGGCCTGCTCCCATGGTACCCATGCCGGGAAGCATGTTTCGACAGTGTGGGTAACGAAGGTATCACTTGTCATATCGCGTCGCCTTGATCCATGCTTAATGCTTTTGACAAAGAGGAGGAATACAAAGTTTTAGACGCAATGCTTTGAGATAATAAACAGGCTCATGCAAAGTGAACGGCCTTTCAGCAAACATTCTCCGGAGTAAAGAAAAGGGGATGCACCAAGTTAAACTACAAGCAGAAAAAGCATCCAACTGAAACGGGAGTGTTCACAACGTACATCTCACTTCCAGAGCCCTGGATCGAGGTGGTATTTTGGAGAACCAGAAATTCAGTCACCATACTAATTCTTTAGACATATAGTTTAACAAGGTGGTCACACTTCATATCCGGGAACGAGCATTCTTGGCACATGGCTTAACGCCTACATAACTTTTAACAAGAGTACTTAGCTTATTCAACACACAAGGTGTCGTGTCTCGACTCCAAAGGATGCTCCAGCACTTGATGATCAGGTGCCGGTCAGGTCAAGGTCCACACTGACCATGTGAGACCCATCTCTAGCTCTGCTAATCTTGATGACGAAGGAGTTCTTTAGCTCGACCGGCCTCCCAAGTGGTCTGGGCCCCATGAACGTCTCCTACAGCGCTGCCCCAGGTCTCGAAACAGCAAGCCCACGTCCACCAGTTCCCCAAAGGTTGCTGGCTTCCTCCGCCCAGGCGCACTTGTATGCAAGAGCATAAAGCTCCGCTATGGTGTAAACCCAGTGAGCCGCCATCGCTTCATGCACCCGGGCGCTGCGGACGTTCAAGTAGAAGGCTGTGATGATGGAGGCTGCAGGTAACCCATGGATCCCCTCCTCCATCCGACGGAAGCACCGGATGTACTCCCTAAGTGACTCGCCAGGCTTCTGCTTGAGGTAGCGAAGCGAGATGTAGGTGGGGCGAGCCACTGTGAGATCCTTCCCTTGATGAGGGATCTTGGCGGCAGCCGCACGCGGGCACCACGGGTGATGACCCACCTCGCCGTTTGTGGGGGCGAACTGCACAGTCTGGGGTTTGCCAGATGTGTGGTCCTTTTGGAGGCGAAGCGGGGCACCCTCCTTTCACCGATAGGGGCGAAGCTTCTGCGGATGCCCAGGATGCGGGGCTGCAGGCAGTTGCACCCTGGCCATCCTTGTTTGGTGACGAAGGGGCCACTACAAAATTTTCTCTATTCAGTGACAAAAACCCTCGTGACGAAACAGGAAACGTCGCCTAAAATCATTTCCTGTGATGGTGCACCGTCACGAGGTGTAAGTTGCCTGGGGTAGCACCCTGGGCAACTTTGGCGACGTTCTGACGTGATTTTGGGCGACGGTATTCGACGTCACTAGGCATGTCCATTTTCAGGGACGGTTTGTAGTGTCACAGAAAATGTTGAGCATGGCAATGTCTTGAAATATAATAAGAAAAATAACTTATTGTTTTCGAAGCTGACTAATCTAGTGTTGAAAGTCTATGTAGATATTTTCTGAAAGTAGTCAATCTACTTTCTGATAGTGTTCCTGAAAATTTTGCTGAACCCCTACACTATCTAATTTAAAACGGGCAAAAAAATGTGTGTTTCCCGTGGCTCGAACATAGGAATTCGAGCACGCAGTACATACTACATTGCCAGTAGGGCATTGATCAGTTATCGATCAAACTCTTGGTACTTGTTTACTTATAGGATGTCTAGCAGAGTCTACCAGTCCACGCGGCTCATCTCGTCGCCCGACGAAGGCAGATGCCACATTTCAGTGCTGCAGCGTGTCGATTAATGGTGGCTGGCGCGTGCCAACTGCTATCGGCCATTGACGCCACTTTTCCCCTCCGCCTGCCAACTTTTGCCGCCACTGTTTCCCACCAGGCGCTCGCCGCCCGTGGCTATAAGAAGACCCTGGCCATGACCAAACAGCTCATCCTCTATCCTCACAGCGTTCACATCCCTCCACATTGACATGGCCGAATAGATGACCGCCTCCATGACCAGGTAGCTCATTATCTTTCAGCCTCCCCCATCCCACTCCATTGTCATATCTGAATAACTCACCGTGGCCTTGATGCTTAGCATCCATGAGTGGCCGGTCTTGGCGCCGGTATCGAAGGAGATGGTCGCGAAGGAGGATCCCTTCACCATCTTGCCACGTTGCCATGATAGAGCTGGCGCTCATTGCTCTTTTTGTTCACCACCAGCTCACCTGTTGCACTGTGTAATGGAGCCAAATGAGGTGCAGGGAACGCGTCATTTGGCTCCATTATGCGGAGCAACATGCACACTTGGTGCGTACACGAGGAGGCAACTCGTCACATGTGCATGCCCCATGTGCAGCATTCACCATCGCCACGGTGACAAGCACAACAACTAGTGCAGTCACTTCTTTAGGTTGGTAGACAGGCTTTGTTACATCTTCGATGGGCGCAAAAACTATTATAGTCTTTCCAACGATGTTCATTCGATGGGAGGACACGTTAACGTCAACTACGGAGTGTATGTGTGTATGCATGAGCGTCTGCATGTATACCGTCTTAAAAAAACTAGTGCAGTCAGTGCGTTTAGTAAAAAATTGTAGCAAAGTTTGTACGTGCTGCTCAAGCTATTGTGTATAATTCTGAGAGTGCTTAATTTACTTTCTTATAATAATCCCAAAAAAGTCTGACAGTGATTAGAGTATTTATCCATTAATGCAGCTCATATTTATAAAGTGCTGAAACATTTGCTCATAATATTTGTAAAACTACCGACAAAATTAGAAAACCTTTATTTTTTTAAAAAAAAATTAGAAGGAAAAGGGGCCATGTCCCCGGTTCCATTCATATAAATGAAACCAAGCATTCAGTAACACAAAAACAAGCGCCCTACAGGTGAAGGTGCAGAAAAACAAAATTACAGTCTTATGGCAGAATGCCTAAAAGCGCTCATTACATCATTTTCACTAACAGTACTCAGTGAAGGGGGAGTTTGGCTTTTTTGCATCAGGTAGCAAACATGTCGAGCACACAAAGGGCTCTCCTGGCCTTCATCGGGGGTGCTATTGCAGGCTGTGGAGACCATCTTGGTTCAGTATAGAGGCTGGGCTGTCCACCACGGCCTGTGCAGCAAGCTTGCCAGGAGTAGCAGGGAAGTCAAAGCCTCCTTGCTCAGCACATGTGATCTTTAGCTTATCCCAGTTCAGCCACTTTCGATGGCTTAGAAAACCTTTATACATACAAACATATCGCACGTAAGTTAATATACATATGCAAACACTAATGTTCTCTGGAATTAAGAAATATAAGGAAGGGAGTTCATAGGCTAATGTAAGAAAAGATATGATGTGATTCAGATTATTGTTTGCTTGCAAGTGATTTATTGCTATTGCCGATTTATTATATTACTGTTGATTGCTTTGCACGGGATTTCTTTCCGCAGAAACGAGGATGTGGGGGTTGGTACACACTATTGCATACATATTGGAAATGTGCTTCTCCACCATTGCATACATATGGGAACAAGAATTACACATTTTGAAAATACTGCATTATCCAAACAAGCAACACATTCGAAAGATGATGGTAATATGTAATTTGAAGCATATGAGTTCCTTGTCCTCATTATTCAACGATTTGCCTGGTGCGTGGCCTCTTTCCACAGCGGTCAGAGAGCTCCTTCTCCTCTGCTTCGCACTTGGCGAGGTTCTCATCCGCACGTTGCTGATGCGCCAACGCAAAGCCACTGGTCAAATAATCCGGCGCCCATAGGTACTCTTCCTCGCTAGCAGCGTACACCCAATCTTTGTACTTCCAGGCGTAGATGAGTCGCATGGACCCTTTGGCATTCAGGGCCATCCATTTGGCATCTTCCTCCACCCTCTCGGCCTTGGCACGAGCATCCTACCAAAGCTCCATTTCAATTTCTCTGTCGGCGGCCACATGGGCCTCCCAGGCCATTAGACGCGTGGCTCGCTCCTCCTCCTCGGCCTTCATCGTTGTCTCTTTCTTGGTGTGCACAGCTGGTGGCAATGCCTCCCAGAGTGCGACCTCTATTAGTTTCCATAGCTCCTCCTCGGTTGGGGCGGGCGCTCGGGGTGGCGAGGTACTGACCTCTGCTATGTGCGCCGGCGCGTCCTTCTTGCCTAGGCGTTGGGACACATCCTCCTCCGAGCGGGCCGGCAAGCCGCATCGGGCAATGATCAACGACGCCATGGTGGGATTGGGGGTTTGGACGGGAGGATGAGGGTGAGCGTGAGGAATGGTACGAGATGAATGCGACTGCTTTGCCTATCGCTATGGCGGGTGCCGTACTTATAGTCGGTCGAAATCTGGAAGGGCGCGAGAGTGCCAAGGAGACGGTTGTGGGAAATGATTCGTGCCCTGGGAATTTAGTATCTACTCCTTTTTTTTGGTTTCACACCCGCATGCAACTTTTTTCACGTCTACTATTTACATTCGATTAAACTGCTACCCAGAATTCTCGGTTTCCTAAACAACTTACGGATTTTCAGTACTTTTTCCAAGAACCAAAAACATGTGTCGATCATCTAAAAAACCATGCGTGAATCGACATGTCTTGATTCAAATCAATATGTAGACCATTGTATGACATACCAGTTGATGATTATTAAGCAAAAACGATATGTGAGACAACAAGACTTGTTCGTGAAAGAAACATAGCAATACTTCATGACACCAAATATATGGTTTGTCTAATAATATCCATTCAAATTCTTAAAGAAGATTGCACAAGGTAGATGATTGAGCACTACAAAAAATTTGTACTCACTAGTGCATAACACACTCATGCAGGCATCGATCCACACGTCCGGATTTGAATGGAAGCAGAACAAGCATTTTCCAATTTTAAACTGTACTATGGTGCCATCCTCTTCCTGGAAGTGACCTCACAGTTGGCCGAGGCTTCCAGAGAGTCGTCTTGCTTGATCGCGCGGTCGAGGAAGGCCTGTGCATCGTTCATGCGGGCATAGGCGACATCCCCGAAGGCCGACGTGAGTGCGGTGTCATCTTCATCTCTTGCCGCCTCGTACATGCAGCGGTAGTAGTCCAGGGCGGTGATCAAACCGTAGCGGCCGACTGCAGATTTAGCTTTACGCTGCGCGTCCTCCTCCACCCACTCGGAGTAGTACCACGCCCTCTCCCAGAAGTCTCTCTCCACGCGGTCTTCGTCGGTCTCACCGTGGAATGGTCTTGTAGGAGGTCTCGAACGGGGTGGCATGGTCGATGGGGTGGTCGCGGTGGCGAATGGGGAAGTGAAAGGTAATGACTAAGAGATGCAGTTGTCACGGGGTGTTTTGGGATTATATAACAGCGTCGCGTGACTGATAACCTTCTAGACCATTCAGAACCATCTGATTTGAGACCCCGATGCAGTGTGGTGCATGTGTACGGTGAAAACCGTGCTCTAGAGCGCGGCCACGGCTCGGTGAGCTCATGGCGGGCATGATCACCATGAGATAAAGATGGATAGGTTGTCTGCGAGCTTTACTTGGGTGAAGCACGTAGGGTGTAGCTCGCCAGAGCGTCCCGTCATGGCAGGGCAGCTCGAGAGTGCCGATGGTCTTGTTTGGTGGCAACGCAACGATGCTCGGTCTACTGCGGCCAGCCAATGCTGATAAGGGCCAGACAGAGGTGAGCAATGGGACAGCTGAGGGGGTCTCTATGGCGACACAGGACTAGCTGAAAACAAGACATTGCACATTGGACTAAGAGAGAGTGAAGAATAGTGCACTCTAGGCCAGTGTTGCTCGGGTATGTCGTCTGACAAAAAGACATAACGTAACAAGAAGAAGATGACTGTCAAGTGCACACCTGTGTCATGCAGATACTGCTGAAATTTGGGACCATTCGAAGCTGCTCAGCAAAAATGGGAAAGAAAGAGAGTACATTGCATGTTTGTGGTCTGACCTCCATTCTAGATCGTATGGAGGTAAATACTAGAGTTTAAAGAACGTATAAATGTGGCACAACACATGACTAAGTTGGGATGGTAGTCTTATAAGGTGTTTCATAATTGGTGTTAGTAGGGTGAGCATTAGTCGGGATTGTGACTTCGCAAGTTCAAATGTGAGGTCCATAAACCATTGATCACCGATGCTGTAGACATGATCCATGTCCCTTATTGTCCATGTGACATGGACAACATGATCGATCAACCTTTTTAAAAGCACACATGAACAACATAGTTATGATTCGTTGCAAGGTGTATGAATAGAGCACACAAATGTGGTATAACACATGACAGACTCTGGAAATCATCTATAGTGTGTTGTGTACATCATGGAGAACAAGTGCACACTAGATGGTAGTCTCTCGGTAGGTGTTTCATAATGATCGTACATATTAGGTGTTATTTTCGTGAGCATTGGTGGAGATCGTGGCTTGGCTAGTTCAAATGTGAGGTTCATAATCTTGATATGACAATTGCTGCAAGACATGATCCATGTCCATTATTGTCCATGTCACATCCACAACGAAAAAGGTTCATGCAGTGTAAACCTCTCCATTTTAGTCGTGCGTAACACACACAACATGGGCGATCAAACTTGTTGAAAAGCACACATCAACCAAACCGTTGAGACTCGTAATGAGACTTTTTGACCTCACTAATACGTCCACAATAAGACCCAACAACAAATTCCATTTTTCTAGACCAGCCTTTGTGTTGCATACATCATGAAGAACCGATGCACACACAAAGTTGGGATGGCAGTCACGTTAGGTGTTGCATAAATATCGTGACTTGGCAAGTTGAATAATGTGAGGTTCATAAACTTGAGATGACCTATGCACCAGTAAGAAATGATCCATGGCACGGTCGCAACAAAAAAGGTTCGTCCATTGTAAAACCTATCCATTTGAATCATGCGTTACACAGACAACATGGTCGCTCAAACTTCTTGAAAGTACACATCAACCAAAAGAGTTACATGCGTTGAGAGACATTTTAACCTCATTAATACGGTCACAATAAGACTAGTCGACAAATTCCATATTTTTACACCAATGTTTGTGTTGGATTCATTTTTTTATGGAGAACGCAATGAAAACACGGAAGGTGAACGAACAGACTCAAATTTTTGGGTTCCCTCAATTATTTCCTTTTCCCCGCCCCCACCCCCACCCCCCAATTTTTCCCCTTCCCACCTTATTTTCTAATTGACCCACTAAATTTTCCCCAATACCTCATTACTTGTTCACAACAACCCCCACTCATAACTTCGCACTTCCCCCTCGTCTCTATCTTCTCCTCCAGATCTCGATTCCTCCGGGCGGTAGGTTTCCCTCTCCGACGCCAGCGTACGACATGACGAAAGGAGATCACTGCCTTGCCATCGCCCATAAGGAAACACATATTTCCTCCACCTTCCATACCCAAGGCCATCTGGATTGCTATGGTTCACTCATGTTGTCAGTTTTAATTCGATACGAAAATAAATTTAGGGTTTTTATCAAGTTTGTTTGCTGCGTGTGTTATAGATCTGATCACATGTTGTTATTCTAATTGTGTTATAGACCTGAACCCGGCTTTCCCCTCCATTAGAGGCTACAGAGGAGTTTTTTAACTGCTCACCAGGAAAGCAGTCACACCCGTCTCCACGCCGCCGCTCCCGCTCCCCCCACCACATCATATCCGCCGACGCCCAAATCCATCCCCTCGTAGGCCCTTCCACCTTTGACGAAGCTTCGAATCAGCTGGAGCCGCCCCAAATGGCGGGATCCAACCCTCCTAGGAAGCCGCCGCTGATTTGTACGGCGGATCCACGGTGTAGCACACAGTCGACCCACCGCCGACGCGGCGACGGCCCCCCATCATGCTCCTTCGACGCCGACCTGCTGATTACCCACAAGTATAGGGGATCAATCATAGTCCTTTCGATAAGTAAGAGTGTCGAACCCAACGAGGAGCAGAAGAAAATGATAAGCGGTTTTCAGCAAGGTATTCTCTGCAAGTACTGAAAGTATCGGTAACAGATTGTTTTGTAACAAGGCAATTCGTAACAAGTAACAAGTAACAATAGTAACCAAGGTGTAGCAAGGTGGCCCAATCCGTTTTATAGCAAAGGACAAGCCAGAACGTTCTCTTATAGTAAGCAAAGCATTCTCGAGGACACATGGAAATTGTCGTCTAGTCACGTTCACCATGTTTAGTTGATTCGCGTTCGCTACTTTGATAATTTGATATGTAGGTGGACCGGTGCTAGGGTGCTGTTCTTACTTGAACAAGCAACCCTCTTATGATTACCCCCTCTCGCAAGCATCCGCAACTACGAAAGAAGAATTAAGATAAGTCTAACCATAGCATGAGACATATGGATCCAAATCAGTCCTTTACGGAATAACGCAAAAAGTAGGGTTTAAGCTTCTGTCACTCATGCAACCCATCATATACTTATTACTCCCAAATGCATTCTCCTAGGCCCAAATATGGTGAAGAGTCATGTAGTCGGCGTTCACATGACACCACTAGAAGAATAACAACATACACATCATCAAAATATCGAACGAATACCAACTTCACATGATTACTTATAACAAGACTTCTCCCATGTCCTCAAGAACAAAAGTAACTACTCACAAATCATATTCATGTTCAAGATCAGAGGTGTATTGAATATGCTTGAGGATCTGAACATATAATCTTCGAGGAAGGGGGCGGGGGAGAAGGGGGATTTTGCAGGGCTGGAATTCGGGCCGCCAGATATTTCAATCCGAAATGTGGAGGCGCGATGTTTTTAACATCCGTACGGCACACGCCACCACCACGATACGACCCTGGTCTGCCTGGTGAGCCTACATTTGAGAATGCAAACGAATCTTTTTCTCATTGGCAAACGAATCTGTATGTATTGCCATGCCCGTGTTTTCCTTGCAAATAATTAGTCCTTCGAAACGAGATACTAGTAATTAATTAATGATGAGTTCTTTGAATTAGAGTGTGTTTGTGACATAGCGATCTCCAATTCTAACGTGGATTTCACATTTCATGGTATCCACGCTAAGTTTTTGAATGCAAATTCATATGTATAAGATGAACACTATGGTGGTGAGAAAACTTTGGATGTATTCAAGCATATGACCACACACATACAAAATACCACAACAATCGAGTCAATATTAGTGCATCAACTTTTCCAAACCTGGTATGGCACAAATTCGAAATAATTACAGAATCCATATGCATGGTCCTCAATTCAAATTTTACAATGTACACTAAATTGAAACGTCAATATTAAGCCTAGTACTATCTACATTCAAATGTTGTGTTTAGGTCCCCCCGACACACACACTACGTACTTCCTCTATCTACCATTCTTCCTCTCTTAACCACCTTATAGAGCTATTGGTTTCTGACACACGCTCATTCTTTCTCTCCATGTTTCTGACACAACCCCCTTTCCCCCACTCTCTCAACAAACGTATTTCTCTCACACACACCCGCCATTGCACTCCATGCCGAGCTCTCTATCTCTCCCTCCTACCCTCTCTCACTAGATACATACATTGCCTCTCTAGACCCCCCCTCTCGCACACACGCACGCACATTGTCTATCTAGGTCACTCTCTCCACACCGTCTCACTCTTTCGACCACATGGCAGCCCACACTCACTCAATCTCTCTCTCTCTCTTTATCTAAGTCTCGATTAACCTCGCTTTCTCTCACACACAAACGATATATCTCCCTGTTTGGGACACGATCGAGACACTCCATACTCTGTCACACAGATTGTCTATCTAGGTCACTCTCACCAAACCGTCTCATTCTTTTGACCGCGTGGCGGCCCACACTCGCTCAATCTCTCTCTCTCTCTCTCTTTATGTATGTCTCGATTGACCTCGCTTTCTCTCACACACAAACGTTATATCTCCCTGTTTGGGCCTAGTTTGACATATTGTATACTCTCTCACGCACATTATCTATCTAGGTCACTCTCTCCAACCCGTCTCACTCTTTTGACCTCATGGCGGCCCACACTCGCTCAATCTCTCTCTCTTTATCTATGTCTTGATTGACCTTGTTTTCTCTCACACACAAACAATATATCTTCCTGTCCGGGCCTCGATCCACACTCTATATACTCTGTCACGCACATTGTCTATGTAGATCAATCTCTCAAGATCTCTCTTACATCCCTCACCCTCCCCAAAAGCTCAATCGCACGATATCTCTCCAGAGCATATCTCTCTTTTGACCGAATGTCGGGCCACACTCACTCTATCTCTATATCTATGTATGTCTCGATTGAACTCGTTTTCTCGCGCCGTCTCTCCCACACATAGACACTACCTCTCCATCTCTCGCAGAGCCGGAGCTATTTACATTGCCAGGGGGACTATGCCTCCATCTTTGGATTAATTTGTGAAGGCATTTATTTTGTAGGGTTTAGGTTAGATTTTTTTCTAGCATTTGACCCACAACTACTTCAAACACCGTTGCCCCCCGCCCCCTCCCCCAATTGATTTCCCTCTAGCTCTGTCACCGCTCTCTCGCACGCTCTTTCTCAGCTTCCTCGTCGCACCATGGTATTTTTGCAAAAAAGTCTCGTGTTTTCTTTATTTATTACAAACAAGCTACAAACTACACACCGGGGGTCCACCTATAATGGAACAAATTTCGACCCATAAATTTAAATGCTACAAACAACACACCGAGGGACCCACCTGTCATGGAACAAATCTGGGCCCACATAAATTTAAAATGAAAAGGACAAGGATCGAACAGGCAACCAGGTCCTTCAAGGCGCACGTCAGCGATTCGGTGCCCAGGCTCATCTGCACGCGACCAAGAAAAAATTCACAAAAAATTCAAAACAATTCAAAAAATTCCAATTTTGTTTGTATGGTAGATAATTTGTTGCTTGAGGTCCGCTCCAATTTTCAGAGCATTTGAACATCTTAGTAGCTCTCAGCAAAAAAGACAAATTGGGCCACAATAGTACATGAACAGTAAACTCTTTTACAGACCCCAAATCTGTATTTTTTGCCGAGAGCTACTCAGATGTCCAAATGATATGAAAATTGGAGCGGACATCACGCACCAAATTGTCTACCATGCAAAAAATGGAATTTTTTGAATTTTTCTAGTATTTGTTTTGATTTTATCTTCAGCGTGGGTGCAGATGAGCCTGGGCTCAGAAATGGATTTTCGCGTTTGTTGTATCTTTAGTGGATAACATGTTTTTATATTACTTTCAGTAGATTAGTGGGACCGACTAGTCAGCACGTACTACTCCCCTTCGTTGAGACACTTACTGGTGGGTCCCATGTCTGCTCTCTCTCTTTTCTCCCCTTCTACGTTTAGACGCACGGGCAAACACGAAGAACGTGCGAGCCAGTAAACATGGCACGCCACCCGGGGCAGATGCCCGATGCCGTCGACCGTATCTGGACGTGTTCACAAGTTACGGCACTAGTTTCACCTACTAGTATTTTACAAGTATAGGAAAAAAAGTGACCGTGATGGACAAGTTCAGGCACCCGTGATGTATTTAACTAGTAGTAATAATTAAATGTGTGGATAAATAGATGTATCACCTAGTGCTCGAACAAGGGACCTGCTCGTGCCCTACAAGTATTTGGAATTGACACAGGTATTTAATATGAAATGTTTGCGATGAGAAGGAATACATGTCGCTTGATGACTTTTTTATTTAATTTTATAGGGCTCTAGCAGAACACTCAATTGATCAAACCATAGATTTCATTCAGTCTGACTGTGACTTTACATTCGTACCACGGTCAAACTAAAATAAATAAATGAATAAAACTAATTGCAGCGGCGGCGGGGGCATCTTGTGGCGGGCCCTGTGTGCCGTTGGGCCACTGACCGGTAGTGTCTTGTGCCTGTGTTGGCATACTCCTGGACGTTGGCCCAAGCTTCAAGGAATGCCAGAATGTTCTGGACTTCGGTCTCTAGGAGCTAGTCAACCAACGGGAGGCGGCGACTGGCGGCGCTGCAAGGAAGCGGTCGACGGCGGCGACCCATGCCGTTGAGGGGGGCACTGGCACCGGTGCGGGGACAGGCGCTGGTAACGGCGCGGCGGGGACATTCATGTACACGGGTACCAGCATGGGCGCATGCGTCAGTGCACGCGCAGGCAGGTGCATGGGTGCGTGCAAGTCAGCGGGGACCTCGTGGATCCCCGCGGCTTCAAGCTGGGCGACAATGTGCAACTCCCAGCCCATCAATGCCACGGGGATGGGCGCTGGTGCAGGCACGGAGACGGGAGCCGGAACGGGCGCGGGGACAGACGCGCCGACTTCCTGCACGGCCAGGTCAAGCTCGTTTGAAAGCTCCTTAGGGTCTTCCTCAGGAAACTGGAAGACTTGGGGCAACCCATCATGATGCACCATGGCGTACGGTGAAGTCAGGCTGATTGGAGGCAGACGACAGGAGAATCGAAGAGGCAGAGAGAAGATTGTTGCGAGATCGGGGAGTGCGGCGGTAATTTAAACTGCGGCGCGAGCGCCATTAAAAGTGGGGGCAGTTGGGATGAAGGTGGGCGGCGGAGGCTGGTCAAAGGGCTCACCTCCTAGTGAGCCTACGCAGCGACCTGCTCGCACGCCTCCTGTCGACTCACACGCTTGCTTAGACAGCACTTGCCTATGTGAAGCGGGACGCGTGGCGGCACGTTGGTCTAACGCCCACGGTTTGAATAGTGCAACCGGTCGCGCTAACGTGATAGCTCTTTGTTCCAAAATACCTTGGCTGTTCATGTGTGCAACTTTTCATAAGCAGCTTGTCTCAAATTGAACAAAAAAATTACCACAACCTATTTGTGCCATATCACGAGACCATGCGCAGTTTCATGAATTTCAGGTGAGTTTTGGATTTTCTGGAATTTAAAAACCAGGATTCGAAACAATATCATTACATGCATCATGAAATAAATTTTCAAGCGATACATCTTTAGTGTTGTAGATGTTCATATTTTTTAATATAGAATTTGGTCAAACATTGCTTAGTTAGACTTCAAACAAATTATATATGCAGAGTAAAAAGATACTCCCTCCGTACGAATGCATTGCGTGATACTCTAGTAGGCACGAACAAATGAAGCTCCATTCTATACTCATCCTAGTGTAGTAGGCAATGGAGTTGACGGGTGACCTTGGGTAGCGGCGACCGAGGGACTTGAACATGCTCGGCATGGTAGGTAACGTGGGCTAGTTACTAAAGCATCCCCCATTGTTCATCGGTAGTAGTCATTATGGACCAGGGACATAAGGGGAGTTTCGCAGGGCTGGAATTTTGGCCGCCTGATATTTCGATTCGAAACGTGGAGGCTCGAGTGGAGGCGTGAAGTTTTTATCACAGTTCTTTTGGTTGGGGTTGGCTAATGTGCGTACCACGCACGCCACCACCACGCCACGAGCCCAGTCTGGCTGGTACGCCGTCGGGTGCTACCATTCGAGAATGCAAAAGGAATCTTTTTTAAAATTGGCGAACAAATCTATATGTATTACAATGCTCGTATTTTCCTTTCAAATAATTGGTCATTCCAAAAGGGACGGTAATTGATTTATGACGAGTTCTTGTATTAGAGTGAGTTTGTGATATAGTGATCTCAACGTGGACTTCACATTTCATGGTATCCACACTAAGTTTTTGAATGCAAATTCAAATTTAAAAGATGAACGGTATGGTGGTGAGAAAACTTTGTATGTATTCAAGCATATGACCACACACACACACAAATACAACAACAACCGAGTCAGTATAGTGCATCTACTTTTCCAAACCATGCATGTATGGCACGAATTCAAAAATAAAATGTAAGCTATGCATGGTCCTCAATTCAATGTTTATAATGTACACTAAATTGAAATGTGAATATTAAGTCTACTACTATGTACACTCAAATGTTGTGTTTAGGTCTCTCCATCGACCCCCCCTCCCTTCACCACACATACTTCGTGTATTGATCGATATTCATCTCTTTGTTAATAGAGCTATTGGTATCTGACACACGCTCATTAATTCTCTTCATGTTTCGATCTCCATTTATCTCACACCCGCCCTCACGCTCTCAACAAATGTATTTCTCACACACAACCTCATCGTACCCTACATGACGAGCTCTCTCTCTCCCTCTCTCTCTCCCTCTCTCTCTATCTCTCTCCCTCTCTCCCTCTAGACACATACGTTGCCTCTGTAAAAAACCTCCACGCCACACGCGCACACACAAAGTCTATCTAGGCCACTCTCTCGATAACTATCTCCCTCCAGCCCTCACTGCAACTTCGTCGCACGATATCTCTTTGTATCGTCTTTCACATTCGAGTGTACTCTAGCCCACACTCACTCGATCTCTCCCTCTATATATGACTCGATTGACCTCGCTTTCTTGCGTCATCTCTCTCACACATAGACGCTCCCTCTTTGCCTCTTGCATAGGCAGAGCTATGTAGATTGTTGGGGGGTAACCCCCCAGCCTTAGATAAAATTGTGAAGGTCTTTTTTAGGAGGGTTTAGATTATATATTTTTAAACATTTCCTCCCACCCTCCCAAACACTGATGGATTGTGCCCCCCGGGAGAATATCAGGTGCTCCTTCACCTTAGATGCTATATGGTGATATGAGTTCCTGGGAGCCATTAGATCTGAGATCCAGCGGCTCACAGGAGGTCTGATTTTTTTTGCAAAAAAACCTTAATGAGTTTGGGAATTGCACACAATTAGTACAAAAACTACTCGGATGCCACTGGATCCCAGATCCAACGGCCTCGAAGCTCTTATCACTGTAGCATCTAAGATGCGGGAGCACCTGATATTCTCTCGTCTATAAGAATATCATGTGCCACCACACCTTAGATGTTGTGGTGATACGAGATCCTCGGAGCCGTTGGATCTGAGATCCAACAGCTCCTAGGAGGTCTGAATGGTTTTTGCAAAAAAGCCCTCAAAGAGTTTGGGAACTGCTCACAAGTACAAAGACTACTCAAATGCCATTGGATCTCATATCGAACAGCCTCGAAGCTCGTATCACCATAGCATCCAAGCTATGAGAGCACCTGATGTTCTCTCGCCCGGGAGAATATGAGGTGCTCCCACACCGTAGATACTACGGTGATACGAGCTCCCAGTCTGAATGTTTTTGCAATATAGGCCTCGAAGAGTTTGGGAATTACGCAGAAGTAGGAATACTATGCACATGGCATTGGATCTCAGATCCAACGACGTAGAAGCTCGTATCACCGTAGCGGCTAAGCTGCGGGGAGCACCTTATATTCTCTCGTATGTGAGAATATTGGGTGCTCCCACACCTTAGATGCTACGGTGTTACGAGCTCCTGGGAGCCGTTGGATCCAAAATCCAGGTCTGAATGTTTTTTGCAAAAAATCCCTCGAAGAGTTTGGGAATTGCGTATAAGTACAAAGACTACTCACATGTCATTGGATCTCAGATCCAACAACATAGAATCTCTTATCACCGTAGCATCTAAGCTGCGGGGAGCACGTGATATTCTCCGCCACTGTCACTTTTGTTCCTAAACTTGTAAAATACGTGTAACTGGTGCCGTAACTTGTCTAACCACGCATAGTGTTTGTGCAAAAAATCCCTCGTACACAGAAAGATCGGAACAACACACGGGGGCCCCACTTGTCATGGAACAAATTTGGACCTAAAAATAAAAAATCTGAAGCACGAGATTCGAGCCGGCAACCTGGACTAGACAGCGTACGTCGATAGCCAGAAATAGCAACGGTTGTTGGCTTTGTCGCATAACTTGAATTTATACTATATTACATTGAGTAGAGTAGAGGGAATGGCTCGTCAGCACGTGTGAAAGCACATTTGCTCCCTTGGTGGTTTTGGTAATTTATGCCAACATACATGTTGTTGGACTAATGCTTTTATCTAGTGAATTTCAGACAAATTCAACAATGGCGTGGCAGGGACAAGAGGACGTGGAACCCCCTCAAAATGCTAAGGACAAGGATTGGCAAAAGATCAAGACTCTACATTTTTGGTTTAGTGATCCAAGATCACATTGAGTCCATAGGAAAGCCAATACTATTAAAAGGGGATGAGGTGTTGCTTAATGGTCTTTTTTGCTCAAGTGCTTAGTGACAGTACTCCAAAACCCTCAACCACTTTCTCTACTCCAAATATGTCCTAAGCCTACATTCCAACTCGGCCCCACCAAAATTCTCTATCCGGCCCCACCGAGTTCACCAAGTCTTAGCCACTGCCAAAACCCTAAAAATCGGATCCACCGAAATGGATCTCGGTCCCACCGAGATGGCCTTGCCAACTCTCTGTAATCGTTTGCACTCACTTTGGTCTCACCGAGTTTTGCAAATCGGTCTCACCGAGATGGCTTGCCAACTCTCTGTTGCCTTATTGCTTCACTTCGGTCCTACCGAGTTGATGCAATCGGTGCCACCGAGATGAGGTTTGCCCTAGCCATTGCACCTCGGTCCATCCGAGTTGTTCCTATCGGTCCCACCAAGATTCCTAACGTTCATATCTTTTACACAGTTCGGTGCTACCGGGATTATGGTTTCGGTGCCACCGAGTTGGGTCAAAAGTGTGTAACGGTTGGATTTTGTGTGGAGGCTATTTATACCCCTCCACCACTTCCTTCTCAGTAAGGAGAGCCATCAGAACGTGCCTACACTTCCACCATACATTTTCTGAGAGAGAACCACCTACTCATGTGTTGAGATCAAGCTATTCCATTCCTACCATTTGAACCTTGATCTCTAGCCTTTCCCAAGTTGCCTTCCACTCAAATCCTTCTTCCACCATAGCCAAATCTGTGAGGAGTTGTTTGAGTGTTGGGAAGACTATCATTTGAAGCACAAGAGCAAGGAGTTCATCAACAACACACCGTCTATTACCTTTTGGAGAGTGGTGTCTCCTAGATTGGTTAGGTGTCACTTGGGAGCCTCCGACATGATGTGGAGTTGAACCAAGAGTTTGTAAGGTCAAGGAGATCGCCTACTTCATGAAGATCTACTGTGAGTGAGGCTAGTCCTTTGTGGACGTAAGCCATGGTGGAATAGACAAGGTTGCTTCTTCGTGGACCCTTCGTGGGTGGAGCCCTCCATGGACTCGCGCAGCCGTTACCCTTCGTGGGTTGAAGTCTCCATCAACGTGGACGTACGATAGCACCACCTATCAGAACCACGCCAAAAACCACCGTGTCTTCATTGCGTTTGATCTTCCATACTCTACCCCCTTACATTCCGTACTTTTGCATGCTTTACTATTTCCGCTGCTCAATCTCTAGATATGCATGTATAGAAAGTATTGGAGTGATCTTAACTTGTGCCAAAATCTGCCTAAGTTCCAAGAGAAATTAAATTCCATAACCTTGGCTGGTTAAGGGTCTATTCACCCCCCCTCTAGACCTATCTTCTCGATCCCTCAATTGGTATCAGAACCTTGGTCTCCATTGCCTTGGTTTCATCACCATTGGAGGGAGATGGATGTATCTACTTTTGGGAGTCTTAGACGTAGAGTGCCTATTCTCAATGGGGAGTATTACAACTTTTGGAAGGATGAAATGCTTGATATCTTTGATGAATTTAACTTGAGCAAGTATATTCATAATCCTTATGTGCCCCCTATTGATCCCTTGCATCCTACTCATGAAGAGGAAATTGACATGCTTCGTAATCTTAGAACCGTCAATCTTATCATTAGAGGATTACCTAAGATTGTGCTTAGTTGTATGCAAAACTTTGAATGTGCTTATACTCTGTGGCATGACTTAGAAAAGCTATATCCCGATTACTCTTTAAAGAGTCTCGATAAGATTCTTCATAAGGCTGTTGCTTTCCACAAGATGAGTCCTAGTGATCCTAAGTTTGATGATTGCTTGTTTGAGCTTCGTGATCTTATGCGTGCCAAAGGAGATGTTAGAACTATTAGTAACATTATCATGGAAGCCATTAGAAGTCATAAACTTGAACACTGTCATGATCATGAAACTAATGAGTCTATTACCCTAGGTAATGATCACACGCATGATGATGAAGATGTTGAGCATGGCTACTATGATGAGGTTGAAGAGTTTGATATTGAATTCGAGAAGACCATGAGGAATCTCAGTCTTATGGCAAATCTTCGATATTACATGGCCGGAGGAAAATAGTGGATTCTTGATAGTGGATGTACCGATCACATGACCGGAGATAGAGACATGTTTCGCGAGCTTACTAAAAATGATGGTCCACGCAAGTATGTGACTTTTGGAGACAACTCCAAGGGTAAGGTACTTGGCCTTGGTAAGGAGGCCATATCCAATGATAGCTCCATACAAAATGTTATGCTTGTTGAATCTCTTGGTTACAATCTTCTTTCCGTATCTTGACTAGCTGATTTTGGCTTCAATGTTCTATTTACCAAAGTAGAATGCCAAGTGTTTCGTCAAGATAATCATAATATGGTCTTTACCGGCATTCGTAGAGGTGATCTATACATTGTTGATTTCACTAAGAGAGCTCAACCTCGTACTTGTTTAATTGCTAAATCTTCTAAGGGTTGGTTATGGCATAAAAGACTTGGACATGTTGGCATGCGTAACCTTGATAAACTTGTTAAAGGAGATCACATTCTTGGAGTGAAAGATGTTATATTTGACAAAGATCGACTTTGTAGTGCTTGCCAAGCAGGAAAACAAGTTGGAGGAAGCCATCCCGTAAAGAACATTATGACCATGAGGAGACCACTCGAGCTGCTTCATATGGATCTTTTTGGTCCCAACTCCTATAAGAGTCTTGGTGGTAACTCTTTCGGTTTGGTCATTGTTGATGATTTTTCAAGATTTACGTGGGTGTTCTTTCTTGATGACAAATCGCAGGTACAAATGATCTTCAAGAACTTCGCAAGAAAGGCTCAAAATCAATTTGAAGTGAAGATCAAGAAGGTTCGAAGTGACAACGGAACGGAGTTCAAGAACACTAATGTGGACACCTTTCTTGATGAGGAGGGTATTTCACATGAGTTCTTAGCTACGTACACACCTCAACAAAATGGAGTTGTTGAGAGGAAGAACCGGGCACTTATTGAGATGGCAAGAAAAATGCTTGATGAATACAAGACGCCAAGACATTTTTGGGCGGAAGCGGTTGAAACAGCTTGTCATGCAACAAATCGACTTTACCTTCACAAGCTTCTTGGTAAAACGGCGTATGAACTGCTCACCTGTAACAAACCACAAGTTGGATACTTTCGAGTATTTGTCTCAAAATGTTACATTCTTGATAAGCATCGTCGTTCAAAATTTGCTCCTAAATCTCATGAAGGTTTTCTACTCGGTTATGGATCGAACTCTCACATTTACCGTGTCTACAACAACTTCACTCGAAAAGTTGAAGAGACGGTAGATGTGAAGTTTGATGAGACTAACGGCTCGCAAGTCGAACAATTACCACTTGATGTAGGAGATCAAGAACCATCGGAAGCAATCCAAGACTTGCCCATTGGCAAGATTCTCCCCGTGGAAGTGAAGGAGAGTACCTCGTCTATTCAAGAGGAAGCCCCAACTTCACATCAAGGTGAACGACAAGTTGATATGGAGGCATCCACAAGTGTAACACGTCAAGACGATGGGAATGAGGAAGTGCAACAAGATGATCCACCTCAACCTCCTTCTCCACCTCCACAAGCGAACAACGACAACATCAACGAAGAAGATGATGATGATGAGGAAGCCTCACCACAACTTAAGCAGAAACTACCTCGAGTCAGAGCAAGAGTCAACAAGAATCATCCCGTCGAACAAATACTTGGAGAAATCCAATCCGGAAGAATCACTCGCTCTAAAACTCGTTTAGCTAACTTTTGTGAGCATTACTCATTCATCTCTAGTGTTGAACCCTTGAAGGTGGAAGATGCTCTCAAGGACCCCGATTGGGTGAATGCAATGCACGAGGAGCTACACAACTTTGAGAGGAACCAAGTTTGGACATTGGTTGAGAAGCCTAAGGAAGAGCAAAACATCGTTGGAACCAAATGTCGGTGTACTAAAGTTTGGGTCTCTTTAGTACCCCATACTTGTGCACGGACGGTTGTAGCCGTACCAGCGGCAAGGCCTGCCGGAGAGTAGCTGGAAATAGATACAAGATTATCAAGAAGGCATTCAAGCTAACGATCAGAAGATAGAAGACCGAAGGCTGAATTCCCGGCAAGATCCTTGCCAGGAAGGCTCGCGAAGGCCCGGCAAGCCCTCGCACCCGGCAAGGTCTCCCACCCGGCAAGATCCCACCGCTCCAGCGCAGCAACCAACCCGTCGTTTAGGGCTTGTCCTCCTGGTTGCATGGCACATCACTGACCGCGGAAGGGGTTAAGTGGTGCTGATGGGACGGGCCCTTTTTCCGTCCCCGAGAAAGTAAGGACACCTAAACGGAGCATTAAATGCGTTTGTCCTAAGACGTCAGTTGTAATGATGTAACACTGTAGCTACTTTACACCTCTTGTACTGCTGTCCGCCACTGTTGGTGACCCCTTCGACGTATAAAAGGAGGCCCAAGGCGTAGCTACAGAGGGAGGACCCTTTTAGCCCATTCTGCATGAGTAGCTGCTGCTCGAACGTACTGTTCATCGCAAGCGCTCCGTGTACTTGAGCTAAGAACATTCATAATACAACCAAAGCAGGAGTAGGGTATTACGCTTCTCAGCGGCCCGAACCTGGGTAAAGATCCCCGCATTGATCGTTGGATCCGCTCTTTGTGCATATCTTTTCCCTGCTGAACCGTAAAGGGATCCACGCGATCCCATAGGTGTCGTACGCCGACATCTTTGGCGCGCCAGGTAGGGGAAAGGATTGCGCGAACCCGATCTAGCGGTCAGCGCGCCAGTTCTTGATTATCTTTGTCGCCATGGCTCCCAAGAAGAAGGGTGCTACGGCGGCTGATCCATCCACGTCCGGCCTGCCCGTACCCACACAGACGGGCGACGGCGTGGGCGCTGGTGGGGGAGGTGGAGGTCTTGAGCCTCCGCGACGCTCTGGCGATCAAAGCCAGGCAAGCGGCGTTGTTCGCAGCGCCAGGTCTAAGGACGGAGCCGTTCTACCTACGGGTGGTGCGGCGAACTCCAAGGACGGGACAACGTCTTCCAAGGCACCCACGCCGGCGCATGCACCGCGGCCTTCTCAGGTCGCGCATGACGTGCAGCACCGCGACGTTGGCGGGTCCAGGCACCCCCATGGAAAACCCCCTGCGCATCACTCCCAAGATGTGCGGGGCCAAGATCCACGCCAACATGCCGGCGGAAGCCGCGCGCGATCGCAAGGCCGTGATGGAGCTCCTTCTAACTCAGTTAGGAGTCAAAGCACCTCACGTTCATCGCACCTTTCACCGCCGCCTACACCGGCAGAAGCGTTGGCGCGAGTTCAACTGCTCCTAGACTTCCCTCCCGCTCCGGAGAAGATGGAAGAATGGAGATCTGCTATCCAGAGCCTCATCGGCTTTGCCAATGATGATAGGCCGCAGCAGGCGGGGCCTTCGCGGCGGCAGTCCATCGAGCCGATGCGTGCTGATGATGAGAAGACTGGAGGCGGCACGGCTACGATGCGCTCCCCTCCACCACGACAGCAGCGGTCACTAACCCGGCGGACCAACGCCCGTGACGACGATTCCACGGCGTCGTCTGATCCGCGGGTTCGCCGCGATCAACGTCAAGTTCTTCGGGAACGGAACAAGGAAGACGCTCGAACTACCATCGAACGGCGGCGGGAGGCGCGCCGTCAATCCGACAAGCGCGCGGGGCCCACTGTCGACGAGCCTGCGCCAGGGTTTTCTGCTAGCCTGGCTTACGAGATGGGTTGTCCAGCTTTTACTCGTGAGCTGCGGCGAGTCCAGTGGCCCAACTCCCTAACCTTCAAGCCGGAGGTGCCGGAGAAATACGACGGCAAGACCCACCCGTCAGAGTTCCTGAGCGTCTACACCATTGCGGTGCAGGCTGCCGGAGCTCGAGACGACAAGATATTCACCAACTACTTCCCGTTGGTGCTCAAGCCCAACGTCAGGTCGTGGTTGATGCATCTGCCGGATAATTCCATTTCTTCCTGGGCAGATCTGTGTCATGAGTTTGTTGGCGCCTTTACCGGAGGCCACCAAGCTCCTGGCCAAGAAAGCGATTTGCATCTCATCCCCCAGAAAGATGGCGAAACCTTGCGGAAGTACATACAGAGATTCAGCCGTATACAGCACAACATCCCAGACGTTCATCCTGCCGCTGTTATCAGCGCCTTTCATCAGAATGTGCGCAACCTCAAGATGCGGGAAGAGCTGGCGATGAACAAAGTCAGGGATGTCGCCGAGCTCTATGCTCTGGCTGATAGATGAGCTCGGGCCAAAGAGGGAAGGAGACTCCCCGGCGAGGATGCTGGCGCGGAAGTCGACTCTGAGGACGAAGGTGCCACCACCTCGACGAAGAAAGGCCGACGGCGGAACAGGAAGCGCAAGGGCAAGGCTGTGCTTGCCGTCGAGGGATCCGGCAACACCGGCACCGCCAAGAAGGCCAAGACTGACGGCCTCGGCAAGGAGGTAGCCGGGTGTGCCGCATGTCAGGCCTTGGCGGCTGCGGACAAGCCAGAGGGCTCCGGCAAGCAGTACTGCAAGATCCATCGTACCAAGGGCCACGATCTCCAAAACTACCGGCAAGTTGAGCAGCTTGTTGAGAAGCAGAAAGCCGAGTACGAGAGGCGAGACAAGGAGAAGGCCCAGGACGGTGCTGAGGGGTCTGGCAAGAAATGCGGTGGCCGAGGAGGTCGCCGCGGCAAGGCCAAGCAACAGAAGGAGAGGCCCGCTCGAGGCCGCGACAAAGAGCAAGGGGGTGATGATGATGGCGAAGAGGGCGACGAGTCCAGCGAACACGAGTTCCAGAAGGCCACAGAAGCCATGTGCGTTGACGGAGGCGCTTCGCTGCATTCCTCTCACCGCCGACTTAAACAGTGGGCGCGCGAGATTAATGCGGCAGAGCCATCGGTCGATGCCAGGAAACCATTAAAGTCGTCCCACACGCCTATCATCTTTGACGCCGAGGATCACCCTGATCGCACAACTGCGGTCGGGTGTTTGCCATTGTTGGTTTCACCAACGATCCGCAACCTCAAGGTGACGAAGATGTTAGTTGACGGTGGGGCCGGTCTGAACTTGATCTCGCCTGATGTGATCAAGAGACTGCAAATTCCTGATGAAGATCTCGAGGAAACGGGCACGTTCCAAGGGATCAATCCAGGGAGGAGCCAGCCAAAGGGCAAGATCACGCTGCCAGTAACATTTGGTAGCGAGCTGAAGTACAGAATGGAGAAGATCATCTTCGACGTCGCCAAGATTCCATTGCCATATAATGGGATTCTTGGCTGCCCGGCGCTGGCCAAGTTCATGGCGGCATCCCACTACGCCTACAATACTTTGAAGATGCCCGGGCCGATGAGCGTCATCACTGTCCACTCCGACAAGAAGGATGCGCTTAGCTGCACCGACCAACTCTATCGGGAGGCAGTTGCAGCACCTGCTGCCAAGGCACTTGCTCCTACCGCCGAAACTCCCGGGGGGAAGAAGAAGACCGGCAAGGCCTCTAGCACACACTCCGGCAAGCGCACCTCCTCGGAATGCTGCGCTCCCGTTGAGGACGTGCCAGAGAGCTCCGCCAGCAAGAGCAAGAAATCCAAAGCAGCTCCACCAGAAACCAAGAAGGTGCCCACCAAGGAGGATGGTACGGGAGGTACTTTCACCATAAGTTCCACCCTCGATGACAAATAGGAAAGCGCGCTCATTGCCTTCCTGCGGGTGAATATCGATGTGTTTGCATGGCAACCATCTGATATCCCCGGTGTTCCCAGGGAGGTAATTGAGCACCACCTTGTTGTCTGTCCTCACGCGCGGCCCGTCAAGCAGAAGGTCAGGAAGCAAGCTTTGGAGCAGCAAGAATTTATCACCGAAGAAATCAGGAAACTGGAAGCGGCAGGTCTAGTTAGAGGAGTCCTCCATCCAACATGGTTGGCCAATCCAGTTGTAGTGCACAAGGCGAATGGAAAATGGAGGCTATGTATCGACTATACTGATATCAATAAAGTCTGTCCAAAAGATCCTTTTCCCTTGCCGCGCATCGACCAGATTGTGGACTCCACTACTGGCTGCGATTTGCTGTCATTTCTTGACGCATATTCAGGCTATCACCAAATTTTCATGTCAAAGGAAGATGAAGAGAAAACCGCATTTATCACCCCATGTGGCACATATTGCTTCGTACGCATGCCCTTCGGGTTGAAAAGTGCTGGTTCAACGTTTGCAAGAGCGGTCCAAATTGGTTTTGAGCCCCAGCTACATAGAAATATGGAAGCTTATATGGATGACATAGTGGTTAAAACCAAGGACAAGGCAACGCTCATACAAGATCTAGAAGAAACATTTGCAAATCTGCGCAAGATCAATCTGAAGCTCAATACCGAGAAGTGTGTGTTTGGCGTTCCATCCGGCAAACTTCTCGGGTTCTTTGTATCTCAACGTGGAATTGAAGCAAATCCCGACAAGATCAAGGCAATTGAGCAGATTGAAGCACCAAGACGTGTCAAAGATGTTCGTCGACTTGCCGGCTGCGTTGCTGCTCTAAGCAGGTTCATCTCCAAGTCCGCTGAGCGCGCCCTGCCCTTTTTCAAAATCTTGAAGAAGGCAGGTCCAATGAAGTGGACTCCGGAAGTGGAGGCAGCGCTGCAGGACTTGAAGAGGTACCTCTCCTCCGCCGACGCTAGTCGCACCTAAACCGCAAGAGCCGTTGCTACTATATCTAGCGGCAACGAATCAAGTGGTTAGTGCTGCGTTAGTGGCACAGAGAGAAAATGGCGAAGACGCAGCGGCAGTGGCAAGCCCGTCAAGCGACAAGCTGGGATCCTCCCCGGCAGAGTCTGGTGCCGACAAGGCAGGATCTGTGCAGTCAAATGAAGCAATGCAGAGAAAGAAGATGGTGCAGCGCCCAGTCTATTTTGTCAGCTCCCTTTTGCAGGGGGCTAGGTCAAGATATTCTGGGGTGCAGAAGTTGCTCTTCGGCCTCCTTATGGCCTCGAGGAAGCTGCGCCATTATTTCCAAGCGCATGAAATCACCGTCGTCACTCGCTTCCCATTGCAGCGGATCTTAAGAAATCCAGATGCGACCGGCAGAATTGTGGAGTGGGCGTTGGAACTGTCAAGCTTTGGTCTCAGGTTTGAAAGCACTTCAACTATTCAGAGCAGAGCCTTGGCGGAGTTCATTGCAGAATGGACACCGACGCCGGACGAAGAAATTCAAGAGACAACTGTCCCCGGCAAGGAAACGGATCGAGAATGGATTATGTACTTTGATGGAGCTTTTTCGCTGCAATAAGCCGGTGCTGGCGTGCTGCTTGTCGCACCCACCGGAGAGCACCTCAAGTACGTAATTCAGATGCACTTTCCCCGGGAGAGATCAACGAACAACACTGCAGAATATGAAGGGCTGCTTGCCGGTCTCAGGATCGCGGCGGACCTTGGAATTAAGAAGCTCATAGTCAGAGGTGATTCACAACTTGTCGTCAGGCAAGTCAACAAAGACTATCAGAGCCCGTTGATGGAAGCTTATGTAGATGAAGTGAGAAAGTTGGAGGAGCGTTTTGACGGTCCGCAAACAGAGCATGTTCCCCGTGCGGAGAACACCATTGCCGATGACCTGTCAAAGCGTGCTGCCCTCAAGTTACCTGTGGAACCAGTAACTTTTGTGCTCCGCTTAACTCAACCATCCGTATCACCATCAACGAAGCAAGACAAAAGAAGAAAGTTGAGTACCGGCAAGTACTTTCCGGCAGAGCTCCCAGAAGCCGCCGGCAAGGAAGTTGCCGGGAACGACACGGTTGCCGATGAGCAGCAGCTTCGCGCAGAACCTCAGGTTCTTGCCGCAGAAACAAGCGCTCCCGCGGCCGAAGGGATGCCTTTAGTCCTTGTTGTCGAGCCACAGGCTCCAACATGGGCACATCACATAGTCCAGTTCCTTCAAACAGGAGAACTCCCTGAACAGCAGGAAGAAGCGGAGAAAGTAGCCCATCAGTCTAGTATGTACCAGTTCATGGACAACGTCCTGTACAGAAAGAGACCGAACGGTGTGAAATTGAAGTGCATTCCTCAGGAGGATGGACTGGAGCTGTTGGCAGAGATACATGGAGGCATATGCGGCTCCCACATAGGCTCAAGAGCTCTTGTCGGCAAGGCATTCCGGCAAGGTTTCTTCTGGCCCACTGCTCTCCAGGATGCAACTGCACTAGTAACCAAGTGTGAAGCATGCCAGTTCCATTCGAAGCAATTGCATCAACCAGCCCAAGCTCTTCAGACGATCCCTCTTTCCTGGCCATTTTTGGTCTGGGGGCTCGACATATTGGGCCCCTTTCCCCGCGCTGCCGGGGGCTTCGAGTACTTGTACGTCGCTATCGACAAGTTCACGAAGTGGCCGGAACTGGAAGCAGTGAGAAAGGTGACAGCACAATCAGCCGTCAAGTTCTTCAAGGGAATAGTTTGCTGTTTTGGTGTGCCGAACAGGATCATCACTGACAATGGCATACAGTTCACGAGCCGCACCTTCATGCAGTACGCCCAAGACCTTGGCGGCAAAATCTGTTTTGCTTCTGTTGCTCACCCGAGAAGCAACGGCCAAGCGGAGAGGGCAAATGCTGAAGTGCTGCGAGGTCTCAGAACAAGAACTTTCGACAAGCTGCGCAAGTGCGGAAGACGCTGGATTGATGAGCTGCTGGCAGTTCTTTGGTCAATCAGAACGACACCAAATCGAGCTACCGGCCAGACACCCTTCTCCCTGGTCTTTGGGGCAGAAGCAGTTCTCCCCACAGAACTCATATACGGGTCACCTCGAGTGCTCGCTTATGATGAGCTTGAGCAAGAGCAGTTGCGCCAAGATGACGCCACGCTCCTTGAGGAAGATCGTCTTTGGGCTGCTATGCGAGCTGCACGCTACCAGCGAGCTTTGCGCCGCTATCATAGCCGCAAGGTTCATGCCCGAAGCCTTGAGGAAGGCAACCTTGTTCTTCGGCGCATTCAGTCCGCCAAGAATTCCAACAAGTTGACGCCGAAGTGGGAAGGCCCTTATCGGGTAGTACGAGTCACCAGGCCTGGCGCAGTCCGCCTGGAGACCGAAGATGGCATTCCAGTGAGCAACTCCTGGAATATCGAACACCTTCATAAGTTCTACCCATAAGGCGTGGTTGCCGGGTCTCCCGGCAACCACCCTTTGTACGAGTTTTGCCGGCAAGGCATGTGATCCTTTGTACAAAGCCAGGCGCAGACCCTGTGCATAGTTGAATAAAGTTAAGTGTTTTACAATTCTTGTCGATTTTCATGTCATTTTATATACATGCTTGTCTGAGATATTGTATGACACCTGCTTACGGTAAGCATTAATGAACCGCCAAGGTTCCATATCTCTATTTTCTCTTCTTTCTTTTTCTCAAAGGACAGAAGGTTCCTCGCGTGCAAGTTTGCCGGGGGGGGGGGGATGATGGTATGGACACCGACAGGCGACGTTCAAGTTGACATTTTTGCAAAAAGGAGTACAGCAACAAAAAGCTAAGTTGCAAAACTTCTAAGCAAATTTTTATTACAGAGTTATTTTCATTGAACGATTTCGGCCTTTGTATGGAAAACCTGCATGCGAAGGAACCTTGTCGTGATTGGCTGCGCCCTTACTTTGTTTCGAGTCCGCTCAACAACTTAAGTGGCTGCACCGAAAACGTCAAGGCATCTTGTCGGTAGCGACACCTCCAGCAGGCTGCTAAGGATCCGTTCCTCAAAGCGCTCGCGGCAAGGGTGCGCGCACCGACAAGATCCCGATAAGCGTAGGGCCAAAACCACACAGAAAGAAATCAGACGAGGGAAATAGCGTACATTCATCCAAAACATAGCGAGTTATATTACATTGACAATCGCCGCGATTCTAACATAAGATAAAATTGTCTTTGGCATGGAATAGTGGCGACAAGATGAAGCGGAGCGGCTAGTCCCTGCGCTGGCCTTCGACCCGCTTGACGTGGCTCACCCTGTCAACGATGGGCGCGACAAGCTCTTCGAGTGCTTTGAGATCTGTATCCTCCGGCAAGCTGGCAAGAACATTGGTGAGGTTGATGCCGGGGTTCTTGTGCACCACTTTCATGGGCACCTTGCGGAGGACGGCCCGATAGAGTTTGCGGGATTCGTTCGCCAGATGTGTTGCTCGGTTAGCCTGGAGCTGCTTGAGAGCATCAACGACACTCTCGAAGAACATGGTCAGCTTGGCGCTCAAAGACACCCTTTCATCAGAAGAGAAGCCGAAGTTATCCAAGCCCATGGTGGACAGCTCTGCGGCAAGCCTTTCCGCGACGTCGACGAGGCGCTCAGTCCAGATCGTCACGCCTTTCTCAAAATCATTATAGGTGGCGGCGGCGCTGTTGAGCAGACTCTTCTCAGCCTGGAGATCTTTGGTCAAGGCCTTCTCGCGAGTTTTGCTGTTCTCAAGAGACTTCTCCAGCATTGTCAGCTTCAACTTCAGATCAGCGATAGATTCATTGGCTGAAGAGAGCTCCTTGATCTTGTCGGACATGGCGGCCTGCATTTCCGCCAAGCTAAAGAGAGTCTTATCTCTGTCGGCTTTGAGCGTTGAGATCTCCTTGCCGAGGCCCTCAAGATCCGCTTCCAGCCTCTTCACCTTATCGCCCAGCTCGTTCTTGGTGGCCTCTGCAGCTTCGGCAGCATCGATGGCTTCCTTCAACTTGCTGGCGTGGTCCATGGACAGAGCATCGAGTATTTCCTTATGTCTCTGCTCCAGCTCTTGTGTTCGCCGCGCGACAAGCTTTTCGATCTCTTCATCTTTGCTCCGAAGCTTGGCAGCAAGTGCCTCCTCGCGAGCGGCAAGTTCTTCTTCATGAGCATCGAGCCCGACGCGGCGTTCCGTCAAGCGAGCCTCCTCTGCAGCAACCTGCTGCACAGCCTCCTCCTGTGCCTTCTCGACATCGGACTGCTTCATGAGGAGCTCGTTCCAACTCTGATTCAGCTGCTCCCGGCCAGCCGTCAGCTCTTGGAAGGCCTGGCATACCAGACTTGTGTCTCCTCGACGCGCTTCTGGAAATCTACCTCCGCTGCTTCGACAACTGCTGCCCTGGAGTCCAACTTCTCCTTTCGGGCGCGGTGAAGTGCCTGGAGCTTCTGAAAGTTATCGCTCATGGCTTGGAGGAGCTGCTCTTCTCTGAGCCCACTGCTGCTAGCGGCGCCAACGACGTCTTCATCAAAAGTTTCTCCTTCGACTGGCACCCCAATGGTCGCCGTCCCTGGTATGCTGACGAACAGGTTGTCGCCGACCTTGAGGTAACTGCTTGACGGGGGCACGTCAGATGTTGACGGTTCATCCTCGACAACCGCCTCACCGGCAGCCGGGGGCTCCGCGACCAGCGTAGCGCCAGACGCTCCTGCGGCAGGAATGCCGTCAGTGTGGTCGCCGGTCTCCTTGCCGGCCCCCTCAGCAGATCCCTTGGCGGTTTCTTCCTGCGCGGCCTTGGCGGCCTCGTCAGCTGCGACCCTGTCGGCCTCGGCGCCAGCATCCCTGGCGGTCTCTTCGATGACAGCATCAACATCCATTGGTTCCGTCAGGGGGAGATCTGAAAGCCAAGAAAGGAAACAAGATGAGACTAAATTTGAAGTTCAAGAAGACAAAAATAAAGAAAGAATGACAAGTACCAAGGCATGCGGTTTACCTGTGTTGAGCTGTTGAGAGGTGGCTTCTCCTTTCCCGGCAACATTAGTTGCCGATGTAGGATGGCCAACGCCTATGCTTGCCGGCTCCTCTTCAATGCGGATGGGCTCGCCAGTGGAACCCCTTGCCGAAGGTTCATCTCTGGGCGGCGTGGTCGATGGAGGAGGCACTTCAGGGACGGCCTCCAATGGCTCTCCTTGTTGCCGTCTTTCTCCTACAAGCCCGGTGATGTCAATAGCGAAGATAATCTCCCCAACGCTCGCCAGCGGAAAATGAGTAGTGGACTCATGCTGGGGGCTGGGTTGGAGACTGCGTTGAGGACTGGGCTCTGGGCTGATGACGATGGTCTCTGGCACACCCACGGTGCTTGCCGAAGGTTCATCGCCCGTAGAAGTCTTCGCCCTCTTAGCCAACCTTTGTGCCAATGTCTCTGTATCTCTGCGGGGACAGGCCAAAGCAAAACAAATGAGTTAAATGAAACCAGGAATTTAGAAATTGAAAGATGCGGCAAGAATCCTCACTCCTCTCTTTCCGGACTGAAAGAAGAGATGTCGAAGTCGACCTCTGCCTCGGTATCTGTGTAAGAAGGTGGAGAAGGGGTCCTGGGGCGCTTGGCTGTGGCAGGAGCAGGCGGTTGATGTGATCCTGCCGCTCCAGCTGTTGGTGCCGTCGAGAAAGACGCCCTCGCCACACCAGTTGTTGCCGCTGCCGTGCGTGGCGAGCGTCGCACGGGTTGCTGCTGGGCTCCTTGCCGCTGAGCAGCCTTGCCGGTCGCCCCCTTGGCAGCCTCGCCGCTTGAAGAAGATTGACGTGCCGGGACACCAGAGCTAGCTTTCCGAAGAACCCGCTTCTTCTTCCCTGGAGCTGGGGGCTCCTCGTGCGGCTGCTCTTCGACTATGTCTTCGGCGGAAGGGCTCCCGGCAACCATGCCGCCCTCTTCCCCGGCAGCTTCCCCTTGCTCGGCAAGGCTCTCCTCTGGCACTGTCTCTTCTTCACTGGCGTCCTCTCCCGTGAAGCCAAAGTTGCCGGCCTCCGCGGCAAGATTTGCCTCTTCCGCCTGCTGGCAATGTAAGCCACTTCTTCATCAGTGGTGGGGCGGATAAGGTTTGAATCTTCCCGGATGGCCCTCTCCGACAAGCTGTCGAAGAACTCCTGTACACGCTCTGGAGGCGGCTCTACCCAAGTCCCGTCAAGGCCGTGGGCATTGCACACTGGCATCATAGCGATGATAGAACTCAGGGCAGAGTTGTTGCACAGAGGAATCACACCAGCCGGCAACGTGTACCTCCCGTCAGGCCTGAACAGCTTGTGGCAGAGGAACGTGTGCTGCAAGATCGTCAGATTGTTATTCATACCAGGGCGCAGCCTCATGATATCTCCTGCGTTCTTGAAATCCCAGGCTGGCCTCCCTTTGTTATGCAATGGGGCAATGCGCCGGCGGAGGAAATCTGCGCCGACCATCTCAATCGTGAGCCCGACAGCCTTAAGACGGTGGATCCTGGTGATCGCAATTGTGAGCTTCCCATCTTGAGGATCAAGGTCGCTCCAATTCTCACCGTGGACTACTTTCTTTTGTCGGGGCACGCAAAACGGCTGAGGGTCTTTCTCCTAGATCCAACACCACTCGGACCGCCATTCCTCCCACTTCTTGCGGTAGAGACCGCCTGGGTATATATCCTTGTTCCATGCCCTCGGAATCCAAGTGATAGAGCCAGAGAGGGCGTCTCCTGTCTCGATGCGGGGGATGAAATAATGGCGGAAGAGGGCCGTGTTGGGGACTACTCCGGCAAAGTTTTCGCAGAGGTGGGCAAAAACTGACATGCATGCTACGGCGTTCGGTGTGAAATCCAAAAGGCGGAACCCGTATGTGTACATGATGTCGACGAAGAAGTCAGAAAATGGAGGACAGAGCCCGCAGTAAAAATAAGCTGCAAAGAAGGGGAATTTATCCGCGCCGTCCCCGGCGGAAGCTGGAAGCGCGCGGGTGGCGAGGTGGCCATTCATTTTCTTCCCCCACACGCACCTGTACCGAGCGATCAGGGTGTGCCCATCGAGCGTCGGGTCGAAGATGGCGTGCTCCTTCCGCATCTTCACCAGATCGACCTCATCCACTCCTGCGGCCGAGCCGGCGGCTTTCACCGCTTTGCCCTTGCCTGCTTTGGGCGGCATGGCGGTTGTGGAAGCGGAGTCCGGAGATGATGAGAGTGTGGGGGTGGCGGATGAATGGGAGAGGCTATGCTTCGAGCTCGAGGAAGAAGACGATGGCGGTTACCAGATTGGAAATGATGAGAGGTAAATGAGCAGCGCCTCTGCGGATTCCTTTTTATGGGGAAGGCGCGAGGCTGCCCTTTTACGAGCGCACTACTGCTGCGACCGTTTCGCGCACGTCCCCCACGTCCCGTGTTTAATGTGCGTAGTGGGGGGGGGGGGCGCGATAAATAAGAAGATTGCAACAGTTAACTCCCGCCACGCATGTCCGTGCACTGTTTGGGCCTAGCCCAACAACACCTCGCACCCGTGTATGGTCTAGGCCCGGGGGCTCCTGTCGGTGTACTAAAGTTTGGGTCTCTTTAGTACCCCATACTTGTGCACAGACGGTTGTAGCCGTACCAGCGGCAAGGCCTGCCGGAGAGTAGCTGGAAACAGATACAAGATTATCAAGAAGGCATTCAAGCTAATGATCAGAAGATAGAAGACCGAAGGCTGAATTCCCGGCAAGATCCTTGCCAGGAAGGCTCGCGAAGGCCCGGCAAGCCCTCGCACCCGGCAAGGTCTCGCACCCGGCATTATCCCACCGCTCCAGCGCAGCGACCAGCCCGTCGTTTAGGGCTTGTCCTCCTGGTTGCGTGGCACAGCACTGACCGCGGAAGGGGTTAAGCGGTGCTGATGGGACGGGCCCTTTTCCGTCCCCGAGAAAGTAAGGACACCTAAACGGAGCATTAAATGCGTTTGTCCTAAGACGTCAGTGGTAATGATGTAACACTGTAGCTACTTTACACCTCTTGTACTGCTGTCCGCCACTGTTGGTGACCCCTTCGACGTATAAAAGGAGGCCCAAGGCGTAGCTACAGAGGGAGGACCCTTTTATCCCATTCTGCATGCGTAGCTGCTGCTCGAACGTACTGTTCATCGCAAGTGCTCCGTGTACTTGAGCTAAGAACATTCATAATACAACCAAAGCAGGAGTAGGGTATTACGCTTCTCAGCGGCCCGAACCTGGGTAAAGATCCCCGCGTTGATCGTTGGATCCGCTCTTTGTGCATATCTTTTCCCTGCCGAACCGTAAAGGGATCCACGCGATCCCATAGGTGTCGTACGCCGACACCAAATGGGTGTTTCGGAACAAGCAAGATGAAGATGGACAAGTTGTATGCAACAAGGCTCGTCTCATAGCACAAGGTTACACACAAGTCGAAGGTATGGACTATGGTGAGACCTATGCCCCCGTTGCAAGACTTGAGTCCATTCGCATTTTACTTGCTTATGCCAATCACCATGATATCACTCTTTACCAAATGGATATTAAAAGTGCTTTCTTAAATGGTGAAATTGAGGAGGAAGTGAATGTTAAACAACCTCCCGGCTTTGAGAATCCCAAGAAACCTAATCATGTGTACAAACTTCGTAAAGCTCTTTATGGTCTTAAACAAGCCCCTAGAGCTTGGTACAAATGCTTGACAAAGTTCCTTCTTGACAAAGGTTTTGAAATTGGGAAGATTGATTCAACTTTGTTCACTAAGAGGGTTAATGGGGAATTATTTGTATGCCAAATTTATGTTGATGATATTATCTTTGGATCTACTAACCCCTCTTTTAGTGAAAAGTTTGGAAGGTTGATGTCGGAAAAGTTTGAGATGTCTATGATGTGTGAACTCAAGTTCTTTCTTCGTTTGCAAATCTAGCAAACAAGGGAGGGTACCTTTGTTTCTCAAACAAAGTATACAAAGGACTTATTCAAGAAGTTCAACATGCAAGAAAGTAAAGGTATGAAAACTCCCATGCCCACAAGTGGACATCTTGACTTGACCAAGGATGGCAAACTGGTTGATCAAAAGGTTTATCGATCTATGATTGGTTCATTGCTATATCTATGTGCCTCCTGTCCTGACATTATGCTGAGTGTGTGCATGTGTGCACGATACCAAGCGGCACCAAAAGAGTGTCACCTTAAGGCGGTGAAAAGAATCGTGAGATACTTGCTACATACACCAAACTTTGGCATATGGTATCCCAAAGGATCCTCTTTCAATCTTGTTGGCTACTCCGATTCGGACTATGCCGGAGACAAGGTTGACAGAAAATCCACTTCGGGTACATGTTAATTTTTTGGTAGATCTCTTGTGTCTTGGTCCTCCAAGAAACAAAATTCCGTATCTCTATCTACTGCCGAAGCGGAATACATTGCCGCGGGATCATGTTGTGCTCAATTACTATGGATGACACAAACTCTTAAAGACTATGGAGTACATGTGAAACATGTACCACTGCTATGTGAAAATGAGAGTGCTATTAAGATTGCACACAATCCCGTACAACATTCTCGAACAAAGCATATTGTGGTTCGTCACCATTTTATTCGAGATCATGTTGAGAAAGGTGACATTGACCTTAAACATGTTCGTACCGACAAACAATTGGCGGACATCTTTACCAAACCCCTTGATGAGAAAGTATTTTGTCACTTGAGAAGTGAGTTGAACATCATTGATGCTTCAAACGTGAACTAGAGGTTCATGTGGATGCATACAAGGACATGAGCCAACTTGACTAATCCATGATACTTCCATGATCCTCTTATATCTTGGACATTTTGCTCCCTTGTATTGTATCTAACCTTTTGTAGGTACTTGGACAAGCTTCATGACACAAGACTGCATCTCACTCTTATTTTGAGCAATCTTGTATAACCCAGGTATCAACAATTGATGGTGGAACAAGGAACAAGACAACCTAAACATATCCTTTGACAAACTTTTGAGATATACTTCATTCTAGTCATTTTGGATATACATGTTGTTCCTTGCAAAACTAACCCATGTAGGAAGATGAACTACAAAAGATAGGATGGCTCCAAACTTCAATTCATGAGCATCCACTTCAAGTTCAACTACATGATGGACATCACCACCAAATCCCAATGTAAGTTCTCACGTCTTAGAGAAGCTTTACTCAAAGACATGAGCTAAAGCAACTCAACAAGATGTGAATACATTGAAATTCTTAAAGGAAAAATGGCAACCCCATTTCGAGCTTAAACGAAGAGTATGACCTATGATCAAGTGATTTCACTTGACTCCTAAGTCAATATACTCTAACATAGGTGACCTAGTCGCCGACCCATCTAGATGAAGTTCTCTAGTATTTCTTTTGTTTGTTCTTCTTGCTAGAGTGTTTCTTTTTCAAAAAAAAAACTTCATCTAGACGTTTCTTTGCTTCTTTTATGTTTGTCTTCTCTTTTAGTTAGTTTCGCAGTTAATTCATTGCAAATCTTTGTGAGAATTCCTTTGCCTAGTGAGCTGAGTTGACAAAATGTTCCATTGCATCAAACTCGGTTCCACCGAATTGACTCAACTCGGTGTCACCGATTTTGCTGCTCTAAGGAGTTTTCTGTCAAATATTTCCTGAGTTTTTTTGCTCCAGTTCCACTCAATGATTCTTATCCTCTACTTGCATCTACAGCTACTCAATGGCTAGCTGTGTTTCTCAAGGACCAAACCCACTTGATCAATAACCTAGAAATTCCTTCTTGGAAATTGATGTCAAAGGGGGAGAGAGGAATACATCAAAGCTTACCTCTACAAAAGAGATGCACCTTACAAGAGGAGAGAATGTTACATGTTTCTAAGAGGCGAGAAACATGATTAGTTTGTTCTTTGTTTTTTTCTTAGTTTTCTCACCCTACCCGCTCCCAATATCCTATGGCAGATTCAGGGGGACAGGAAGTTCTTTAAGGGGAGACAACTATTTCTTTTGGGGACATGTCTGCTTCAAAGAAGTATTCACCTAGTGATACTCTCTTCTACATGTCATCCCAATCTTGGTTTCTTCTTGATCTTGTGTCTTTTCTTAAAGAAATTATCTTGTGTTATCTAACCTTGTTTTCTCAAGTGTATTTCTTCAGGTACTTGATCAAGAACTTCAAGGTAAGTATATGCATCACACTCATGTACATGATTGACCTCTTGCTAGTATATATTGTTTGCAAGAAGAAAATCATGGACACGTGGATACCTAAATGCCATATATATATATTGCTCTAATGCATATAGCCAAGATACATGTTGCATGTATATCTCCCATGTGATATCATCATTTTATATGCACATCTTCAGGGGGAGTTCAGGGGAGCTCATACATGTTACATGTTCCCTTCAAAGCTTTCATACATACCTCTGCCATATCTGTATTTGAAGCTTTGATGTATGTTGTCATCAATTACCAAAAAGGGGGAGATTGAAAGCACATTTGCTCCCTTAGTGGTTTTGGTAATTTATGCCAACATACATGTTGTTGGACTAATGCTTTTATCTAGTGAATTTCAGACAAGTTCAACAATGGCATGGCAGGGACAAGAGGACGTGGAACCCCCTCAAAATGCTAAGGACAAGGATTGGCAAAAGATCAAGACTCTACATTTTTGGTTTAGTGATCCAAGATCACATTGAGTCCATAGGAAAGCCAATACTATTAAAAGGGGATGAGGTGTTGCTTAATGGTCTTTTTTGCTCAAGTGCTTAGTGATAGTACTCCAAAACCCTCAACCACTTTCTCTACTCCAAATATGTCCTAAACCTACATTCCAACTCGGCCCCACCGAAATTCTCTATCCGGCCCCACCGAGTTCACCAAGTCTTAGCCACTGCCAAAACCCTAACAAATCGGATCCACCGAAATGGATCTCGGTCCCACCGAGATGGCCTTGCCAACTCTCTGTAATCGTTTGCACTCACTTTGGTCTCACCGAGTTTTGCAAATCGGTCTCACCGAGATGGCTTGCCAACTCTCTGTTGCCTTATTGCTTCACTTCGGTCCTACCGAGTTGATGCAATCGGTGCCACCGAGATGAGGTTTGCCCTAGCCATTGCACTTCGGTCCATCCGAGTTGTTCCTATCGGTCCCACCGAGATTCCTAACATTCATATCTTTTACACAGTTCGGTGCTACCGAGATTATGGTTTCGGTGCCACCGAGTTGGGTCAAAAGTGTGTAACGGTTGGATTTTGCGTGGAGGCTATTTATACCCCTCCACCACTTCCTTCTCAGTAAGGAGAGCCATCAGAACGTGCCTACACTTCCACCATACATTTTCTGAGAGAGAACCACCTACTCATGTGTTGAGATCAAGCTATTCCATTCCTACCATTTGAACCTTGATCTCTAGCCTTTCCCAAGTTGCCTTCCACTCAAATCCTTCTTCCACCATAGCCAAATCTGTGAGGAGTTGTTTGAGTGTTGGGAAGAGTATCATTTGAAGCACAAGAGCAAGGAGTTCATCAACAACACACCGTCTATTACCTTTTGGAGAGTGGTGTCTCCTAGATTGGTTAGGTGTCACTTGGGAGCCTCCGACATGATGTGGAGTTGAACCAAGAGTTTGTAAGGGCAAGGAGATCGCCTACTTCGTGAAGATCTTCCCCGAGTGAGGCTAGTCCTTTGTGGACGTAAGCCATGGTGGAATAGACAAGGTTGCTTCTTCGTGGACCCTTCGTGGGTGGAGCCCTCCGTGGACTCGTGCAGCCGTTACCCTTCGTGGGTTGAAGTCTCCATCAACGTGGACGTACAATAGCACCACCTATTGGAACCACTCCAAAAACCACTGTGTCTTCATTGAGTTTGATCTTCCATACTCTACCCCCCTTACATTCCGTACTTTTGCATGCTTTACTATTTCCGCTGCTCAATCTCTAGATATGCATGTATAGAAAGTATTGGAGTGATCTTAACTTGTGCAAAAATCTGCGTAAGTTCCAAGAGAAATTAAATTCCATAACCTTGGCTGGTTAAGGGTCTATTCACCCCCCTCTGGACCTATCTCCTCGATCCCTCAACGTGCATGAACGTTGACTCACTTACTGGCATGTCCCATGTCTATGATCTCTCTCTTCTCTCCATCTACAACCTTTAGACGCACGGGCAAACACGAAGAGTGGAGCGAGCTGGCCGTGGTGTTATTATAACTAAAAAAATGCTTGGAAAATAGATGAATCGCCTAGGAACAAGAGACCTCATGGCTGGTCGAGACGGAGCTAACCACACCTATCCTCCATGCCACGTTTGCATGATGAAGCTGTGTGGCTAGTGGGGTGTTTTTTACCGACTGGCTGGGTCCCGAGTTCGATCCATAGCTACGTCTCATATATTTTTACACGCACATTTTCCTCCATGCTGAGACATGGCACACCCTACCGCGCGGTTTCTGGGTCCTCCCCGGTGGTGCACGCATATTTTTTCCTTGCTGAGAAGTGGGATGCCCTACCGCGCAGTTTCTGGGTCCACTTCGGGCGTAGTGCCGAAGTAATAAGTCATCAAATCACAAAACCCCATCTTTCCCGCCGAGTACATCAGTGAAGCATGGTGGCTAGCTAGTTGGGCTAGTGCAACCATCAGCTAGGCCACCGCCACATTTGTTTTTCACGCATTTTTCCCTCCTTGCCGCTAGGTAAATTAAAATATCCACCGCTGCGTTGCTTTGGTCTTTGGGCGCGGCAAGATTTTTTTTTTAACTGGAGCAGGCGCGGCAGGAATTAGTCATGATGACTCCGCCAATAAAACCCACTTCTCCCTGATGTGAAAAGGCATCGACTGGGGTTTCCCATGGTGAAAACCAAAAGATTTACCCCGCTCCTCCACTGGCTCCCTCCACCTTCCCGTAGATTGCATTGCCTTTCAGCCGTTTCACCACCTTTGTTTCCTTTCTCCATTGATTCTACTAGGCTCCATGGCGGTGCATCAGATCATGGAGTCTGAGGTGAGGTGCCTGACAGAGGAGCTCCAGGCCAAGGATGCAGAGCTCAGGGCCAAGGACATGAAGATCCGTGAGCTTAGGGAGAAGAAGAGTGCCATGCTCCTCCGTTATGAGCTGGAGTTCATGGAGCTTCAAAAGCGGCAGGAGTCCACCACAAAGATGCTTGAGACGTCAGCAGCGTTGTTGCAGAAAGTGGGAGATACGCTAGGCGGCCAGGTTGCCCTGATGACCAGCCGGCTGGAGCATGAGCGGGCCGATCATGACGAGGTCCAGGATCGCCTCAACCACTTGCTGGACCATGTTGCCATGCACGTGTTGCGGCTGCGCGATGCCTACCGTCGTGGCAGCGCGACCATGCCGCCGTCGGGCTAAACCTGTTCGACCACCCCATCGACTTCAATGAGCTCCGGCTTCTTGACCTGGTCTCCTTCTTCACCTATATCTCTGAGGAGCTTAACCGTCTCCGCGCGGTGGTGGGGGCGGCGCTGGACAAGGAGGGGGTGCGGGCGGCCATTGCTGTTACTGGGCGAATCCTCTCCGGGCTTCGTCACCGGAATCCATTTGTGCCATTGGACGCCGTCTTTGACGAGCTGGCTCCCGTCGACCGGGAGTGGTCTCTTCGGGCAATGGCACCCTGCATCACCACCGTCGTGCGCCTAGAGAAGCAGAGGGACTTCAGTGCTGTTTAGGCGTCCTCTGCATGGGCATGTCATGGTGTAACATGCCCGTTGGATCAAACTCAGACGATCCAGATCAGTCACTGTAGCAGAAAGCACTATAGAGGCGTGCTTTAGGTGGTTCCTGTTCGGTCGAGTACTATAACAGCGTACTCTCCATGCACTGTAGCCCGAGTGCTGTTGACATTGATCTCACCGTTCATTCTCGATCGGACGGTCAGAAAAATGGACATGTTACACTACTTTCATAGGTGACATGCGCACAACATGCCACTGGATGTCAATCCTCCGGAGACACCCTTCAAGAGCGACTGCCGCCTCCATCCCTTGATTCTACTTCTCTGGTTGCCTTGTCTACTAAAAATAATACACCACAGGTCCCCGTACGTTGAGGTAGCATGGGATGGAAGTCACGTACATGCAGGGGACCCACCCAGGACTGTATTCATGAATACTAGCCGCGATGTAAACCAAAAATATGCTGAAACACTAGCAACAATATCCCTCACCACAGATTTATTTATAATCAGTTACTTTTCTTCTGGTAGGTATAAACAGTTTACTATACATCATTTTTTATCATCATATCTTACTACACTAGCAACAAGATAAGACTGCTGTATGAACCACTGCACATGCCTAGCAGTAGGAGTACTAGTAGTGTAACTTCAAGTGGCTGCCGTGTTTCGCACTCCTCCGTCGTAAGAGTGGAAATGCTTGTTGTAATCAATTTTTTTTAAGAAATAGTGGAGACGCTCTACCGCGTGGATCCTCCTCCACGGTCATCGGGAACCTTGCTACTCACATTCGCTGACGTGTGGGACAGCCAGCATTGGGGCCCACTTGCCATGCACCAAATTACTCCGCACTAGAGTGCACAACTGCACGGTGGACTTACCCCGGTCGTAGCGCCGCCGTAATGCCCAATGAGTCGTCAAATCACAAAACCCCACCTTTCCAGTAGTAAGTTGGACGGACGAAGCAACCATCATTTCACTCTTCTTCCTCATCTTCCTCTCTTCAAGAAAACCCCAACTCGCTTCTCCCTCATCTTGTTCCTCATTTCTTCAAGAAAACTCCAACCCACTTCTGCAATTGTTCTTCTCTCCCAAAGAAGGAAAGGTGAGCGCATCATTGGTGTTGCTATGCTTCCGTTCCAGTCATCTTTTGCAACCTAGCGAGCGATCCTAACTCCCTCTCTGTTCTTCTTTTTGGTTTCTGATTTTCGTTTTCTTTCCTTTTACTTCTATTTGACAGTTCCTTGATGGACCCTGGAGCACCGGCAAAAAGTGATGTCTATGGCTCTGGCCAAAACTGTCGAGGCTCATAGTCTGAAGAAGTGCAAGCATCCCGCCGAGACGACCACAGACAAGCTCAAGGCCATCGCCACCTCTCCGGGATCCCTCGTTAAGCCAGTCGAGGTAATATATCTTGTTGACGATCTTTTTGGCGATCTTGATCGTGTTTTTTGATCTAACTTGCAAAGTGCTTGCTAATATGCGAGGTTTAATTGTGTAGGTAGTACTAGTAGTATAACATTGTGGGCGATCTTGCATGTGATTTTTGTGTGCCAAATGACGGTTCTAAATGTCTCTTTTGACCAAAACATGTGAGAGGTTGACATGCATATGATTTTGCACATAACACTGATTTCTTATAGATTACTTTCAACTACTTTATCAACATCAATGCTAGCTGTAGGAAATGCAAGATTGTAGCTCTCATGCCTTGGAAGAGAATATAGTAGCCTCAGTAACTTGTGTTATGGGTATTGTAAGTAATCCCTCTGTTCACAAATATCAGATGTTCTAACTTTTTTGTGTATCTGATGTAGGCATGTTTTAGTGTCTTTGTTCACTCATTTCTGTGCTTATATGTAGTCTTATATGGAGTAAAATATTGAAAATCGTCTTATATTTGTGAACGGAGGCAGTAATAAAATATTGGTTTCTGTTTGAATTAGAACCAGGTCCGCTATGGAGATGAAGTTCTCAAAGTCATGCTGTGTGAACTGGAAGATCTGAGGATGTGCACTACTAAACTATCCAGCTACCGTGTCCTTGTAGCCGCATGTCGTGAACAAGTGTTTTCCAGTAGCATTGTTGTCAGGCGTGTTCTCGTGGGTGTACTTCATCACAACAATTTCATAGCCGTGCCTTCGATTAGAAAGGGTGTGGTTCTTGTAAAGCTTCCCGACAAATCTGATGCGGCCTGTCTTCATCATCATGTTTATGAGTGGAAAGACCACATTGTTAGGTTCTCCAAGGTTGACGGGATGGTGAAGGTGTCGATAGACATCTCTCACGATGTCCATGGCCTGGTCAGTTTTGTGGGGCACATCTCGTAGGTCGGTGGCAAGAAATAGTCTGCAGAGTTTAATTAGTGCAACTTTGCTTGTCTGTAGTAAGTAATATTGTTCAGTACTTGATTTGTGTGTGTGAACCCTGTATGGGTTAGTACTGTCGCTTTTGTTTTGTGGTGAATCCTGAGAACACTCTATGTTAATGTTTTAGAAATGGTGAACCTATAATACAAATTTTGGTTTTGTGATATTTGTGTTTTTTCATGCTAGTACAGCACTCCCTCTATTCAAAGACATAAGATGTTTACATTTTTTGTGAATCAGATGTACATAGAGTTAGACACGTTTTGGTGTGTTTGTCCACTCAATTCAGTCCGTACATTTTGAAATATCCATATCATCTTATTTTTGTGGACGATGAGAGTATATATCAGTTATGGTTACACTCCAATATATGTATGCATTGCAGGGTTTATCGCACCCACCAGGATTTCCATTCCCGCAGATGTTTGCTCCATACGAGTTGTCACGACCTTTGGACTGTCTTGCTTGTGGGAGTAAGGAGGGGCCCTGCATGCCACCCGTAATTGGACGAACAACCTTCACTTTTGAACTTGAAGATAGTGATTTCCTGGTAAGGATTCAGTCGTGTCACATAAAGTAAATCTCATTGATTAACTGTCTTGTTTTCTTACTTTTGCTGCAATTTTACGATGCAGGTTTTGCCATGTCACATTCATTACAGAATAAACCGTTTGGTTTTCTCTATGATGGTTATTTTAGCAGGTTTCACTTCTTATGATGTGTCAATAACGAAGGCACTGTCCATCACTTATATTACTGAACACAATTGGATCCGTCTGTTGTCTGAGTACAATCTGAAGCCCTTTGATCAACTACAGTTTACTTTGACAAACACACCAGAATTAGTCCTTGTCGCCTTTGAAAGAAGGAAAGAAAAAGACTGGATCCGGGTTACGGAGCCAGAGGAAGTTCGAATTGCTCACGTGCTCTCTCGCTTAAGAAGGATGCGTAGCACAGTTACAAAGCTGCAGTCTGAAATCAAAGCAGACCAGAGATGAGCGCTGCTGTCTCGCACATCGGTACCACCTCCAACATCGGCAGCCGCAGCGGATTGAGCACCGGCACCTGCTCCGACACTGGCTCTAGCACTGACAATGGCAGCATCTTAGTCTGATCCAGCAGAGGATTGGGCACCGACTGCGTCAGCGGATCAGGCTGATCTACCAGAGGATCGGGCACCGACACCACAACCTGCTCCGACACCGGCACCAACTCCAGAAGGAGCATCGTCTCCGGCAGCAGCAGCGGCACTACCAGTCGCACCGCCACGGGCACCAGCAACGGCTTTGGCACCTGCACCAACACTTGAACTTGCACTTGCACTTGCATCTGCTCCGGCCCATGCAGCGGCAACAGAACCAACACTTACACCGCCAACAGACTGGGCTACAGTTCGCACTGCATATACCAGTCCTTACAAAAACCAACATCTCCACGTTTTTGGTAAGCATTTGCAGCCCAAGTGCTTCATTCTTTTGTCTTTCCATGTTGTTTCACATGATTCACTGTGTTGATCTAACTGTTTGTGCATGTCTTCTTGTTTGCAAACAGAAAATTCCTAGAGCAATGAGGGAGTCGTTCAATAATCCGGGCGACCGTGGCCAAGTTTCTCTTACCATGCGCAACCTTGGTGTGAATGAACTTACGCAATATACCGTAAGTAGAAAGGATGGTCACATGATGATTGATGCTAAAGGATGGTCAAGGTTCAAAACTCAATCAAATCTTGCGATTGGGGATGATGTCAGAATCGAAGTTTCTCTGCAAAGAGAGCTGGTCCTAATCAACTTTGAAATTCTTCAGTAACATCACGCAACTGGCAAACTGATCTATCCTCCGAGAGCTTTTGATGTAATATGCCATGGTGAAACAAGTGTCCTGTGTGTATAAGTAGTACTAGCATATATCACGTAGGACATCCTGAAAGAATTGCAACTCTGATTGCTAGTTAGGAATTGTCGTTCGATTTTCAGTCTAACAGCTGCCATGCTTTATTCAACTTTCTGTCTTCTCCTTGCGACAACATCTAAAACCAGTGCCGTCCTGATGGCATGCAATATATATCGGATGAAATGCGTTGACTTAGAACACATGGCCCCCCAAACATGCAGGCCCACCGGCCTGTGGCCCAAAGTCAAGATTTGTCAGCCTATCTGAGTATTTTATTCTCATATATGAGAATAAAATACATAAACACTATTCTGATCACGGGATGAGAATAATATTCTGATAACTAGTCGACCCGTCGCAACAGTAGTAGTTGAACTGCAGCCAGTGGCAGGTTGAACCTCCGCAAACATTGTCCAAATGGGGCTTAAGATATACCGTTGGAAAGCTGAGGACATGTGCATCACAACCAATGTTAATGTTTTCTCAAAATCTACACGGTTTAAGAGCAGTTTTGCAAACCATTTTTCTTCATACAAAAAAATGTGAATCGTATTTTCAAGCCCATTTCTAAACCGTTTGTCGGAATGAGGCAAATGATACGGCGTTGGAAAGCTGCTGCAAATCCGCTCATTATTTCCAACAGTTAAAGAGCAATTTGAAAAGTCGTGGAATTTATGAAACCGAACAGCCGAGCTCGTATTTTTGGATTCGTTTCAAAATGGCTCGTCCGATCGATGCAAATGATACGACATTGGAAAGCTTATGAAAATGCGCTTCTTTTTCATATAGAAAGTTTGTTTCAATTTTAAACAGTTTAAAAGTAATTTAGCAAACGGCCGAAGTTCCACCGAGTTTGTAATATCGCGTTCTTTTCTCAACCGTTTGTCGGAATGTAGCAAACAATATGGCGTTGGAAAGCTGGTACAAATGCGAAACTTTTTTGTATATAATGTTTCTCCCAGTTATTTACAGTTTTAAGTCAATTTCGAAAATGGCCGAAACCGTTTTTTTGCCGCCATTTTCACAAACTTTATCGGAATGAGGCAAATAATATACCATTGGAAAGCTATCGAAAATGCGAAACTTTTTCATATAAAGAAATTTCTCTAATTCCCAGCCATTTTGAAGTAATTTAGAAAACGGTGAGATGATGCGTTCTGCCTTCATCGCGAAAATAGAGTGTTCGAAAAGGCACTGCGTGAAGAAGTTGAACTTCTGGGGCATGTCGGTTTGAACTTCACTCTGTTTTTCACGTGCTGTTTTTTGGCCGTAACTCCTAAACCACAGATTGGAGTTAAGCAAATGATATACCAATGGAAAGCTGTTGAAAACGTGCAACTTCCCTGTGTTGATCATTTTTTCATATTCGCATCGGTTCAAGAGAGTTTTTTGAATACGTACGCACGTTTTTTTAACGGTATACACGACAATTTTAAACCGTTCATTGGAATGTAGCATATAATATACCGTTCGAAAGCTTATGAATAGGAGCGACTTTTTCATGTAGACAGTTGTTACAAATTTGTTGCCGTTTGCGAGCAGTTTTAAAAATGGCAAACACAACGTTGCTTTTGCCTTTTTTTGAACATGTAAATGAACGACGGGCGTCTCGCACTAGAAATTTGGAACCATGCAGGGAGAAGCACGTGAACTTCTTGCAACAACCCTTTTAGGTTTTTAGGTTTGTATTCTTTTATTCTCATCTGAAACGCATTCCGTGTAGTAGCTGAACTGCTCGCTGTTTTCACTTTGAACTTCTGTCATGTAGTTGCTTAGTAATAGGAAGAATTTGAGTTTTTTGTATACATCGAACTACTCCATTTTTTTAATTTGCACTTTGAACTTCTGTGTTATTTTAGTTTGAACTTCATTTTTTTTGATTAATTTGTTTTTGTAAAATAAATATCAGATTGATCTTTTTAAAAAAAAATTGGACTTCATGGTTGTATTCTTTAATATTGAAAGAAATATGAGTTTTTTATAAAGATTGAACTACTCATTTTTTTAGTTAAATCTTTATTAGTTTTATTGTTTAGTAACGGAAAAAAATCCTAGCTTTTTAATAAACATTGAACCGCTTCGTTATTTTAATTTGAACTTCTAGTTTTTTTTAAACGGGAAAGTCAATTTTTAATCTTTTTTGAACTATACTATTTTTTATTTAAACTTCTCTGTCTTATTCCTGCATAGGGAAACTTTGGAATGTCGAGAGTTTTTTCAAAATTCATCGCCATTTATGAGTTGTCTTTAAAAATGCCCAAAATGACGTTGGTTTTTTTGTTTTTTGAACTTGTAAATCCAATGTTTAATTTATATTGAACTTCTGTTTTATTTTAAAAATGGCGAAATGACGTTGATTTGTTTGTTTTTTTGTACATGTAAATGAACAATGGACTTATTGCACAAGCTATTTGGAACTTGTCCGAGAGCAGCACACAGACTTCTATCAACAAACCTTTTACTTTTTCAGTTTTATACTCTTTTCTTGTCCTCTGAAACACAATCAGTGTAGTACTTGAACTGCTCACTGTTTTCACATCGAACTGCTCACTTCTTTTTTGTTCATAACTCCTCAACCGTTCATCAGAATTTCGCAAGTGATACACCTACCAAAAGTTGTTGAAATTACGCGACTTTTCTACTTGATCATTTGTTTCCAATTTCTCCACCGTTTAAAAGATTTTTAAGTTTTGTTTTGAACATCATACACCAATTTTTTAACCGGTATTTGGAATAGAGCATATGATACACCCTTTTGGAAAGTTATTGAGTAAGAGAAACCATTTTCATGTAGAGCATTTGTTTTCAATCTTTGTAATGGTTTGAGAAATTTATTTGAAATACCAAAAACAACATCATGTTTTGTGATTTGAACATGTAAATATACGGTGAACCTCTCTCACAAGAATTTTTGAACTTTGCCAGGCCAAGCACCTGAACTTCTAGCAACAAATTTTTTAGACTTTGCCTCTTTATTCTTTTATTCTCATATGAAACACACTCCAATCAGCAGTTCACATTTGGATTACACTAACATTTCTTTTACTTAACTCCTAAACTCTTTTTTGAAAGTAAACATTGAACTCCTCTGCTATTTTAATGTGAACTCCTTGGGTTTTATTTTAGAAAATGGGAAATCCAATTTTTCTAATAAACATCGAGATGACCTTTTATTCTACTTAGCTTCTTACTTTTATTATTATAGAAACGGGAAAAAACTTAGTTTTTATAAAATCCAATTGCTCGGTTATTTTAATTCGAACTTCTTGGTTTTATTTCTTTAGAATGAGCAAAACCTCATTTTTTAAATAAACATCAAATAGATCCATTCTTTAAATTTGAACTTCTAGGTTTTTCATAGAAACATAGACAATCTTTTTTATATACTTTTTTGAAGTGCTTTGTTATTTTAATTTGACCTTCTTGGGGGGTTTTTAAACGAGAAAAATATGTTTTTTTGGTACAAATACTGAACTAGTCAATTATTTTAATTTGAATCAAGAATGAGAAAAATCCATGAGAGATTTTTTTTACACCCATAACATTTTCTTCGAACTCTCCAATTTATTAAATTTGAACTTCCAGAGTTAACATTATCTAGGTGACGCTTGTTTTCTTCTTTGTATATAAATTTTGAACTACTCGGTTATTTTAAATTGAACTTCTTGGTTTATTCTTTAGTAATGGGAGAAATCTGAGTTTTGTAAAAAATATCAAACCACTCTACTATTATAAATTGAACTTCTTTGTTTTATTCTTTAGTAATGAGGAAAATCTGAGTTTTTTATATACATTGAACTACTCCGTTATTTTAGTTTGAACTTCTTGGTTTTATTCTTTTAATAACGAGAAAAATCTGAGTTTTTAATATACATCGAACTATTCTATTATTTAAAATTGAACTTCTTAGTTTTATTTTTGCTAGGAGTGGTTTAATAAACATCCAACTGCTCTGCTATTTAAACCTGAAATTTTTATTTATTTTTTGAAACGAAGAAAATTTGTTTTTCATTCTTTAATAAACTTTGGACTTCTCTATTTCTAAAATTTGAACTTCATGGTTTTTTTTTGTGTGTTCGCCTCTTTATTTTTGGATACCCAATGTGTGTGTTTTGCCGTAAGCGAACATTTTGAACTATCCGCGGCAGAGAATATGAACTTCACATCCACATTTTTTTTGTCTTCAAGAAATGCTCGCTTTTTTTGCTTTTAATTTTGAACTTCTGTGCTCTATTTTTTTGTAACAATTTCATGAAGGAGAAGGAAAATAGCAACATAATGTGTGTGAGAGAGCAACTAGTTGGGGAAACCAACCAACACATGATACTTTTTTTATTGTAAAGAATAGAGAACACTTTTTTATCATGTCTTTCCAATTTGAACCTCATTAAAAAAATATTGTATTCAATGTATTTTTTTGTGTTTCCATATTGGTTGAACTTGCTGCTTTCTCAAAATTGAACTTCCTAATTTTTTACTCCATGAACACAGAAAACTGACACTATAAAACCAATATGGAAAACAAACATGACAAAACCATATTGGTGAATGTCCATGGCGACGATGTGCTTCTGCTCGCCGACGGTGATGTACATGATGTCGGTGTTGAGTGCGTTGATGTCGGCGATTTGCTATCCATGGCTCAATGTACAACACACACACACACACATCGAGCCTATCCGTCCGCTGCTTTTTCCACAAATGATGCTACATCTAATCTCAACTGATTATGTACTGGTGCCATATCAATCAGAAAGTAAGATGTTTTCAGGATGTGTGCACACACACGACAGCTCACCATGACAGTGGAAGATGAGTTGCACTAGCATTAATCAAGTTGGTCTGCTGAAAATTAACACACTGGACTGCAGCCATACTAATTACTCCAGAAAATGGTCAAGAACAGTGGACCGTGTGTAGCTATACTAATTTCTTTTTATGGCATAAACACAAGCAATAGATGCATACTTTTTAAGACAACAAAATGCATCACTTCAGAACGATAGAAGAGATTCTAACCGAATCAATATGTGTCTAATAAGAAATACTCAAATAAAGTAGTGGCATACTGCATTGCATTAGTGTGTCTAATAGGAAGTTAACCCAAGTTCAAATATTGTGTTGGACAAGGTTCATCTACTTTCGGGCATCACGTCAAAAAGTTAGCAAAAGAATGGAGAAGGGAAGGATGCCTGTAACATTTTACTTGAGCATGTCCAAAATTTAAATTACTAGAGCATATGAACGAACATGTAGACATTCAACTGTAAAAAAACCATCTGTTTCTACTGGAAAATACATCCAATCAAAAACAAAATTGACTAACTACTCCCAATTGCACCAGAAATCATGAAAACTTAAGAGGATAATTGAACAGAGCAGTTCAAGACAGCAAGAAATTTCTCCCAAAATGGGGATTTTCTAATAATAGTGGGCCTTGTCGCTCCGGTGGGGAGCTACCGATGCGGAGAAACTACCTCAAGAAATTCAAGGTGGCTGTCGCGAGGAGAGCAGCATGTGCGTGCTAGTGGCCAGAATGGCGTGACGACGGTGGTGGCGTGGAGCTTCACCGGAAGGGGGCACTGAAGTGGGGTGATGCGGCGGCCCGCATCAGCTCTGGCGAGGAAGGAGGGCATGCGTGGAGAAGAGGCACTGGGGCAGGTGAGCTCCACCGTGGCGCAGGCTTGGGAGGTTCCTCTCCAGGGCGGCGGTGAGAGGAAGAACGTGGGGGGTTGCCGTGGCGAGCTCCGCCGGTGGGATCCGGTAGGAGGCGGCGGCGCGCGGTGATTCCAGCGGGCGGCGGCGCGCGGGGTTTCTGGTGGGCGACGGCGCGCGAGGTTGGCTGGTGCTGTGGTGGCGTCGAAGAGGATCTGGGGAAGAGGCTGGCGCTGTCGGCCGGTGGCGGCGCCGCCGCCGGTTGGGGGCGGGAGGTGCGGGAGGAAGGTGGGGGATCGAGATCGGGGAAGGTGGTGGATCGGGATTGGGGGAGGTGGGGTGGGCTTTCTTCTTTCTTTTGTGGCTGCCCGGTTCGGGAGTTCGGGAATCGGCTCCTATATACGGGTGTTGTGATCAGAATATTATTCTGATCCTGGGATCAGAATTGTGGTACTCTCTCTCTCTTATATATATATATATATATATATATATATATATATATCACTTCTTTCGCGTCAAAATAGTACTACCTCCGTCATGGTTTATTGCCCCCCTTCATATTTTGTGCCAAATTTTGACCATAGATTTAACTAGCAAAATGTTAATGCATGTCACCAAAAATAATATCATCGAAAACTATGTTCGAATATGAATGCAATGATATAATTTCTGATGACATGGATGAACATTTTATTAGTTAAATCTTTGGTCAAAATTTGACACAAAATACAAAGGGGACCAGTAAACCAGGACGGAGGTAGTAGTAGTACTAGTACATGATTATCACCTTCTTAGACGCCACCATGGACAAACCCTACGACAATGCACATACACCACTGCGCAGCATGCACGCAAGGACGCACTCACGCACACCCAGCACACAATACACACCAGCACACATGTACATCGGCATCGCCGCCAGCTGAGATGGCAAGGACGAGGCGGCGAACAAGGGGAGGTGGCTGGAGCCAAAACCGCATCCGGCGAGCCTGGACTTCATCAGCAGCCTCCCCGATGACATGCTGCTCGCCATCATCGCCCTTCTTCCCACCAAATCTGGCATGCGGACCACCCTGCTCTCCCGGCGGTGGTGCCCCCTCTGGCACTGCATCCCCCTAAACCTCACTATAGACCGCTGGCTCTGCGATGGGGATTGCAAACACATGGCCGCGGTCTCTGAGATCCTTGCATCGCACCCTGGGCCAGCCAAATGCGTTGACATTTGCATGTTCACTACCAACTACAAGGTCCAAGCCAAGTTGAACGAGTGGTTCTTATCCCCCACCCTAGATCAGCTCGAGGAGCTCAGTTTTGAAGGTGGACGATGTCGCTCACTGTCGTTGTCCACACTCCGCCTTGCGCCCACGCTGCACAGCGCTAGGTTCAGCTCCTGCTATTTTCCCCAGATTAATGTCGAGCCCGCCCTTCTTCTCCCTCAACTAAAGCAGCTCGTCCTCTTCGACATTGGCATCTCGAAGGAGGCTATGGAGCGCCTGCTCCGTGGCTGTACTGCGCTCGAGTACCTTTATCTTAAACAGATCCACGGGTTCATTAGCCTCCACATCACCTTGACGAATCTCTGATCGATTTGTGTGTCTTGCTGGCCCCGCAACAGGACATTACTTGGGGATAGATCAGTTGAGCTGTTTCACGATATGGTCATTGAGGACGTGCCTTTCCTTGAGAGATTTCATGTATCTGATCTAGAAGGTCCAACAAAAATCAGGGTCATTGACGCGCCGAAATTGAGAGTGTTGGCCTACTCGTCTGCCAAATTCTCCGAACTTGTTATTAGATCCATAACTGTTCAGGTACACCACTCTTCTTCTTCTCCTTCTTCTTCATGAAATTCACATTTTTAAATTTTTTCTTGATGTATGTTCGACTGTCATCCAGAAAATGATTCCCACAAACTTGACCCAGTCTCTGCGCACAATGAAGATCTTGGCAATACAATCTATCAGCCTCAATCAGGATCAAGTTGCTGGATTCCTTAGATGCTTTCCATGCACGGAGAAGCTACTCATCGAGGTGAAACTCCTTTCCTGTTAAATGTGAACCACAACGGAGCTCAATTTTTTCGTAATTTTTCCCAAGTTACAATGACAAATGTAGTGTACAAAACTGCATCTAGGCACTATACTGAAAGAAATGTTTTTAGTAGTTTTTCTCACGTGATCACCTGCATCGTTTTTTTTTTGTTGTAGCCAAGGCTAGTCATAGCGGGAAGTAACTTAGAGTAGTAACACTATGGTTAGCCTAAGAACAAGTACCATAGTGGGCTATAAGCCCGCTTACAAGGCATTTTCGCCTATGTGGAGGAGAGAGACAAGCAAAAAAGGAGGGAGTGGCCTGTAAGAGCATCCACAGCCAAGTTTGCCTCTAACCTGGGACCCACTGACCTGCCTCTAAGCTTCGCTGTGTGCTGCCTCTAGTTCTATAGTTTTAAATTTGGACCCACAACTGAATAAAATGTACTAGTACTCCTATCCTATGGCTGACAAGTAGCCCATCTATTCCTATGGCTGACAAGTAGGGACAATTCAATATTTTGGTAGCTCTTGATGACATGGCAATCTTATATAGCCAGCTGCTCTAATATGTTCTCTTCTTTTGCAGATAAAAAAAGCCCCGAAAGAGTGAAAAATGTGCTGCAATATAACAATCTCATCGAATGCCTTGATCTCCATCTTACAGAAATTGATTTGAACGACTACCGAGGCACCACACCCGAGATTAAATTGGCGAGGTTCTTTGTTCTGAAGGCAAGTGTGCTCAAGGTAATGAGGTTTGGCGTTCTCTGGCGCGACAATGAATGGTGTGTTCATCACCGCAAGCGTCTAAAGCTGAACGACAAAGGCTCTGTAGAAGCTGAATTTGTTTTTGGAAGAACAAGTGACAAGAGACTCGCAAGTTTATTTACCCATAAGTGACTTGTCAGGGGTGGTGGATTTTAGTTTGTACGATAATGCTACATCCACCTAAAGTAACAAAACTTCTTACGTAAACTTCCTAATAATTCCCTCTTCGTAGGTGCAGCATTACTCCTATCATTTGTAATATCAGTTTGAACCTTGTAATATTATGACACGCCAGCATGTGGTACTATGTTACGATTAATGTTCGCGTGCATAGATGCGGCAACGAGGTAACCAATATACCCATTACAATATTTATTATAACTCATGGCAACGCACGGGAAATTATCTAGAACACGGCTAGTTGTAAGCAGGGTCGCTCTACAGCCTTGATGATAGTGACTGCACATGGTGAGGCTGACTTTGGTAACCCGAACACACCGCCTACACTATGGTGTCATCTCCTGCGCTGGGTCTTGTCACTTCACTGTGAGGAGCAACACGTAATAATTTGACCAACCGGTAGTACATTGGTAGTACTACAAGTACTACTAGTAGGGGAGTACTACTGCTACCACCGTCTGGATTTAGTAGTACTACCACCTCCGTCTGGATTTAGTATTTGACTAGCAATATGTAGTAATGCATGTCACAAAAAAATATAGTACTCCCTCCGTAAATAAATACATGGAGTATTTGTTTATTCGTATTTGAATGTAGTTTCCAATGATATTATACACTCTCCCTTCCGGTTGAGGGCTCAAATCTAAAATCTCATCAACCACACTACTAGTAGTAAGGACCGAGGATTAGAGGGCCAACACACACGTGAAGGCAACGCAGTCTGCACTTCTCACTACCAGTCCAATCCATCTATGAAATCATACGCACCTACGCACCCTAACCAAGGGCAAGAGTGATCACTCCTATCGCAAGATCAATTGACCAGAAGTTAGACCCATGGAGGCGATGAGCGCGAGCATGAGCCAGCTGTGCCAGATGGTCTACGACACCGGCCTGCGGCCTTGCACCGAGGAATGTCTCCAGGTCGTGCTTGAGGCCGCCAGGGCGAGAGGCCTCTTGGACGACAGCTACGTTCACCGTTGTCAAGAAGCTCGCGGACGACCTTGACGTACGCCTCCAGCCCACGCGCCCAGGCTCTACGACGCCCGCCACCCTCACCGGCCTCTATGGTGACAACCTCTTCGATGCACTGGTGGCCCTGCGACTGCCCGCCGTCGCGCCGGAGAATGTCCACCTCGAGGTCGCGCTCGCTGCGCAGCGCCTCGCCCAGCAAGACACCATCGACATAATCACCCACGTCTACGAGCAAATCGTCCACAAGGACCACTACGTGCCAGAGGAGGACGATAGTGTCTGGGGGATAACCCCCGGGTAGGGTCATCAGCGCTTAACATTTTCAAAACAACGGGGTGGTCAGTACCCCTCAATCCGGCCCGCTTGCTAGCCGGCCCGAAAACCCTCGACCCGGTCCGGCATGTTGAAGACCCTCTACCCAGCCTGCTCGCCAGCTGGCCCGAAGACCCTCGACCCGGCCAGGCACCGCGATGAAGCTCAACCCGGCCCGCTCGCCAGCCGCCCTAAAGGCCCTGCTAGGCATGACGAAGAAGCCTGAACCGGCAACGCCGAAGGCGGCGGACATCCGAGCCGGCATCAGCTCTAGCCAGCCAGATGACAAGACAACCCCCTCAAGACAGAACCAGCATGGCTACAACGCGCGCCGTCCTGTAAACCGGGTGGGCATGGCAACAGTACGCGCCGCCCCGCTGACCGGGCGAGTGTGGCTACAGGGAGCCCGGAGACCATGGCCCAGGGTCGGCGGCGGTGACCCGGTGGGGCTCTGTAGCTAAACAGCGCCCGCCACCCCGTGAGGCAAGCGAAGACATGCCACTGTGCCAGGCGGCCGGCGGGCCTTGCAGCCGGCAGGCCCCATTGTCCGGCATGAGATGATGACAGCAGGGCGCTCAACGCGTTGCTGCTGTTCGTCAACATTCTCTTGTCATGGATTCAACTGCACCACCAATCAAAGGTCAGTGTATTCTCCCGTTTCCATTCTTTTGTCATGTATTCGACTTATCTTGTTCTTATGCATGAGAGATTGTTTGGTTTATGCTGCTCAATCGTTGGTTATTTGGGTTGTTGTACACAGGACACTAGGACCCTTGGTGTTTGGAGATTACCCACAAGCAATTGAACAAATTTTGGTTCTCGCTATCCTTCACAAAATCCCAATCTGAATTAAGCATGCTATTGATTTCATAGGAATAAATCATTAATATTCTGTCTATGTGAACAATCGCCCTTTAAATGAAGGTGTTCGTGACTATGCAGCAGAAATGTCATCTTTCCAGAGAGGTAAGCAAATTTTGTATATGCATCGGTATATTGCTGCATTGTTCATGAGTTCAACAACTAAAATTGGGAATTTGATTCGTTAAACATATATACTGACCAAATAGTATGTCGAAGCTTTCAAAACATTTACTTACAGGATATTTTCTTCCGTGATGCAGGTTCTAGAATAGACCCAGCAACAAGTGAGTTAAAAGTTTCCAACTATTTTTGTCAAAGATGCTACTTGCTTCAGTTGCTTTTGGACTTGAAGTAGTTGAACTGGGAATTCGATCTGGTTCATGCAACTTTTTCTCTTGAGTGCAGTACGTCCCAACGGCTTATCCAGACGACGGAAAATGATTAAGAGGTGTGCTGCAGTACCTGACAAAAACCTATGGGTGCCTCCCCAGTTATGTCCAAGAGAATGGCAAGTGGTCACACCAATCTCCAAATTTTTAATTCAGTTTTCAACTAAAATTAATCGATTCGGTAAATTAGATGAAGTTTGGCCATGGTTATGCATATACCAGTGCATCGCTGCTTCAAGTCTATTATGATTGATGTGGCATCTCACTTCAGGCAAGGCATCTACGAATGAGATCGACAGATGGAATACTAGAATGCCTACATAGGGAGCACACTGGATGCGTTAAGGTCAGTCGTTCAAACGAATTCCACCAAGAACCTTCAGAGATTAATCCCTCTTTATTTGGTAAGTTACTTACATGTGTTACCAGATTAAGTGAACCGCTGACTTAAAGTGTTTCTGTTTGCTTAGATTGATGAGTCAAATAGAACAGTACTTCTCTTAATTAGTTGAGGGGCAGAGTTGTGGTCTTTGATTGTGAAGATGATTGCAACCAAAACTGAGATACATAGATCTCCACTGCAGGGTCTTGATATTCTGGAAGCAAGGCACTAACTGAACTTATGTTTTCCTATATCTACAGTAAAAAAATAGCAGTTCTAGGTACGGGAGGTTCTTTGCATTGGTTCCCTTTCTGTATGGTGTTCTTCCATCCATTTCCTTCCTTCTCTATAGTCATGTTTGTTATCAGTTCGATGCCCGCGATAGACATATACATGTATATGCGGATTGTGGTATAGTTCTAGGTAAAAATGGATCTGTTGTTCTATACCAGTCAAAAGGGATTTCCAGTGAGACTCCAGCTATCTAGCTGTGTTTTATTTTGAACCAGTAATAATACTAGAATGATTTCCTGGCCAGGACAAATTGACGTGTGTGAATACCATTGAACTGCTATGCTAAAATATTTACTTTAATTAAAGTCGAAAAATACGATTTTGGGGAAAGTTTTCATATCCCAATCGTGGTACACATACTGTGGGTTGTGGCAATTTTGTAATATCAAAGTAGAAGGTGCGTGCATGATTAAGATATTGAGTACCTTATACATGTATTGAGTACCTTACTTTCTTGAATATAGTTGATCTGCCGATGGTGCTTCACTACAAATTAGTGGAATTTTGTGGGCACTACTAATGATAATATCATTCTTTCCGCGAGTTGCGGATACAATACTGAAGGTTACAAGTCTGTTAATCGGCCGCCTACCCAATTTCCGTTATTTAGCTACCAGTTTAACTCATAAAACTAAAGTATGATTGTTGCCGGAGATAATGTTGTTGCTAAGAATTCGAAGGTACTGCATTTCTCCCATTTTTGTCACCTGGCAAAATGTTCTCCCATTTATACACTGGCGAGGTATGTGCCTCTCCCTCTCCCACGCATGTCAACATGTAATGTTTTAAGAAGCTAACTCAGTGTAGCAGGCACATTATAATTTAGACATTTTCTGTAGATCAATGCACTTTGTCCATTTTTCCTTCAGGAAATCATGCATTCTAAGATCATGATTATTAGCAGGTATGAAGTTGCACTTTCATCCGAGAATGTGCCTTGAACACACTTCCAAGCTCCCAACCATCATCAATTGTAGTCTCAAATCAGATATTTTGGAATAAAATTTTATCTGAGAATGTGCAATAAAAGCATGTTGTTTGTATCGGTTGACCGTTGAAATCTCAATACTACTGCCTTGAGTAGCCTGTGAACCCTCAATTATTTCTTGAGAAAGTAAACATATTTGACCACATAGTTTTTTTTGTAAATTTGGAACATACTACTTATTGATCTCTGAGCTCTAATAATATTCATCCTTAATCTGTTTTTTGTGCAGACAGAGGAGGAGAAAGAAATGCTATCCAGGACTGTGTAGATACTAACATTGTATTAAGGGTTCGTGCTAGTATTTTTTCTTCCTTCAGGAACAGATGATTACACAGAAAGTAATGGTACCCATGACTGTACTATACTAACATTGGTAATTATGGGTTCGTGCTAGCTATTTCTATTTTGAGGCTATTCCTTAGGAACATATGATCATTCCTTTGTACCCAGCTTCTGATTTCAATTATCGGACATTGTTTGTTCTTATAGGAAACATCTATAAATAGAAGATTTGTCAAAAAAAAAGCTTAAAACTGCTCTAAAATAACACTTAAAATAGGTCAAAGAACGAAAAATAAGAGATCCATTCTGAATTCTAAAATCATCCTTCAAAGTATGCAGTAAACTGCTTCCTTTATGATATGATGAAACTTGGAGGACTTATCACGACGACTGCAAGGATGTACTAAAACCATCACACCGAAGGCGAGGATCCTTGATCTCCGCCGTAGCCGATGAAGCCAGTGTCGAAGTCGCCATCTTTTTCGCCAAGGATAGTCACAATGAAGAGAAGGTATAATAATTGAGTAATTATTGTATACCAGATGTTTATCAATCAGACATCGCTGGTGCATGCACCACCAATCCAGATGTTGCATATCTCTCCCGCACACGCGCAAGATCAGGCAAGAGGGCCCTGGCTCCGAATGCCCACTTGCCTGGTTCTGAATGCAATATTTCATACTTTTTTTGCTCTTATAAGTGGTGGATTCATAACCTAAAATTAAGGGCTCTCCAATTGAGCTTTCATCAACTGTGAGTCAATTGCTTGCTTATTTGACATGTTCGATAGTATGCTGAAAATTACATTTTTCGGTATACTGCGTAAGAGAGATGATGTTGCATTTCATTGATCTTCCTCGATCATAATGAATGGACATCTGTCCAATTGATTTATCATTGAATCAGGACAAGTGAAAATGAATGGAAACTATCAGAACAGAGAATTTAGTTAGTTATTTGCACAAACAGTCGATTCTTATGTTGTAAGTTTTGCTATAACAGTGGGTAAGAAAATAAATTATGTTCCAACTGGCAGGTAGGTAGGACCATCCTATTTCACCCAATGACTAATTTTATTCTTCATGTTCGTCTGAATTTTTCAAAGGCATCCAGTGTTCGATATAGTCTAATTTAATATACCAGCGATGATGGTATTGAATCTGCGAAGAAAATATATACTCATTTCCTAATTGCATCTTTTAATCAGGAGCTCAGGACCAACCTTTAGGCAGGAAAGTGGGACAATCTTTAGTAAGCTACAATCTTCATGTCTTCTTATATCATTTGACTGATGTGTTCTTGTATCATTCTTCTACTTTCGGAGCTATTAGTGTGATTATTTTGACCTCATGTCTTCTTATACCATTTGACCTTCTTTATATATTACTGGTTCTTAATCCAGCAAGGTCTTGAATATTTTTCGCTTTGTCCATTCAAAATTTTGTTCGTCTAGCAACATTCATGGTTTATGCTTTGATTTGAAAAACAACTTCCAATGTTATAGGAGAGACAAAGAGCAACAAGAAGTCACAGTATATATTGTGTAGTAGCAACATTCATGATCTGCTAATGTTATAGTTTTTTCTTCTTTCTTTAATATCTGCATGACCAATGTGTATTTTTAATGATCAAGTGATCTAAACACTCTTATATTTCTTTACAGAGGGAGTAGGGTTCTAGGATTGGTGAATACACGGGGTTGTTTTCTTTCTTTAGTATCTGCATGATCAAGTCAGTGTGTATTTTTAATGATCATACCTGCACATGTCACATTAAGATTGAATATATTGTAACTTTTCTAACCATTTCTTGTTATTTGCGTGAGGAAAAACTAACAGGAATATTTTTCTTAGAAATCCCAAGGAAGTAATTGTTCTCACTTTGTTGATAAAATAACATATATTTTTGTTGCATGTATACTTAATTTCAGGAGATGTAGATTTTCTTGTTATCTTATATATGTTCCTTTTCTTTTTTTTCTTCTTGTGAAAAAGTGAGTTCAACAAAAAAGGGGTCCTCATTCTGGCCTCCTTGGGTTGAAATGATTACTCCTTTAATTGATTTGAAGATTGTTAATTTTTTATTTGGAAAAGCTTGGAAGCTTTCCTTTGTTTTGGTGTTATGAAGATCTTATGCTGCAGGGAGTTTTCACCAATGCCACAGAGATGCTGCTGCATCGACACATAGGATAAGATGATATTAATAAGAATGAGAGACAATAATGCAGCTGAATGCAGGCGCAAGAACACCGACTTCAGGTGAGCTCCTGTCTGACGCCCTTTGCTGATCTCAACAGGTTTCAGGTGGACTGACGGATTGTTCTGAAATTGTTGTACGTGCAGGAACAGAGCATTCGTGTTCCTGTTCGCCGACGGGGCCCACGAGGAGTTGGGCTCACTGCAGGTGGTGGAGACGCACGCGTTCCCGCACCATTTCGCTGAGATGAAGAAGAAAGTAGGCCTCGCGCCCATTGCCATTGTCTCCGCGAGGGGCTCCGATAGTTCGGTGCTCAAATCAATTGACGCCAACAGACCAGTGAGGTCCAATTACCCCTTGATCGGTACGCGGTTGTCAGAGAATTTTTTGCATTAATTTCCTCGTTTGTGCAACATGTGCAATTCTGCATATGAGCTATGGATGATTGAGTGCTTCTCCTGTAGATGCAAAGAAGTTCTCCGGCGAAAAGGACGAGTAGCAGCAAGTTCCTCAGCAAATGCATGCAGGCAATCAACAAAGCGGTACACAAATGAGGCAATCTCAGCCCTGTGTTTATTCTTTTCCATGTGGTATTTGTTACATTTGTCTGAAGTGCTATTATTTGTTTCTGTAGCTGAATAAGTTAGTGATGCATAGCTTGCAGACTACTGTCTGAGGTTCTGCCTGTAGAACATTTGTGGTTAGTATAGTGATCACCCTTATGTGATCACATTGGTGTGTGTGTGTGTGTGTAAACTATTTGTTGATCTGTGAAAAAAAAGATAGAACCAAATTCTTAAATTATATACTTCTGTGAGTGAGGTTTACAACAGTTTGATGATCTTATGTTTCTTGCAAGCGCAAAACCTTTATATTTGTTGCTGTCAAAGAATGAGAGACAAACATTATCATTGCACTGAATGCAGCATGTAAATAAGAAATTTAATATGTCATCATCTCTCGTAGTGGGTGAAAACTGTTTCATTTATAAATCAGATATGAAGTGCTAGAGCAACGAGAATGAAGAGAGTGGAAGTAGAGGAGAGGAGGGCCGGCAGAAAGATGCTACATTGTCTTCTTGCAAGGAGATGGTGATTAAGGTGGTGGAAAACAAATCGGATGAGAAAAATATAGGAAGAGATGAACATGCATACCGACATGGTTGGAAACCACACATGACACCTTTCAACATAATATTATTATATATATTTTTGTTATTCCGTGGCTTCAAGTGTTAGTTGTCTTGGTTCCCTCGTCGGTGCGCGGGCGGCCGCTGGTGGCCTCGCGTGGATCTGAGCTGGCTGCCATGGGTGGGGAGGTTGGCTGGAGGGATGGAAGGCTCTGTTGGTGGTCGATCCACCAGTTGCCAGTGCAAGGTCGCCGGTCGTGGATACGATCCGCTCCCCACCCCCTTCCTCGGCCCAGTGCTTGCTGGCTCAAATTTGATGATTTTCGGGGCAGGGTGGTTGTTGGAGGCTCCATGAGTTTAAGGGTTGTCGGTCTGGCTAAAGCCAACCTTTCGATGATCTCAGGGTTGTATGGGTGCTAGACGGCGGCCCTAGCGGTGAGGGACGCAATGTTCATGGGTGGAGCGCGCGTCTTGGGTGCGAGCTAGCTGTCATAGCCATGTGGGCAGCATGGTCATTGGTATTTGGCGTAGCATGTCGTTGGTTCTACAACTGCTTTGGCATCTGGTGGTACCCTGGTTCCGTGGAGGTGTGTGAGCGTCGGGTGCATAACTTGCCCTGTGTTTTCCAGGCCGCCGCCGACGGTGTCAATGAGCATCTTACCTTCTTGGAGGCTCTGTCGCGGTCGCTCCCTATCCTTTGTGTTGCTCCGGGTGAAAACTTGATCCTCGGGAGAGGGCGGTGGCGGCACTCCGGTGGCGTATCCTTCTTCTAGGCACGACTTTGGAGTACATGCTTCGTCGGTGTCCGGCTTCACCTCTTCACGATGCCTAGCACACGGTGGAGGTCTCCGTCAACTCCAAACGGTTCTTTTTGCTCCATTTGTAGTGTGCTTGGTGGTCGAGGGGGGGTGTTGCCGCTCCTCGACACCCTTGTATCTTGCCTTGGGTGTGTGTGTTGTGTGTGGTGGTGACATGTTGTATGCGGTTGTGTGTGGTGGTGACATGTTGTATGCGGTTGCATGTATGTTGGTTGTTGCTTTATATATAAAACGGGCGAGAGCATTTTTCAGTAAATCCATTTGTTGGCCCGTGGCAATGCACGGGCAGTCTACTAGTAGGAGTAGTACTAGTAGTCCAATGGTCGTATGATCATCGTTGGTAAATCTGCCACGTAGACTGTTTTGGTGAGGTGGCGTAAAATAAAAGAAGAGAGAGAATGAGATCGCATGATCCTGAACCAACTTTCTGGGCACAAGTTCTGAGATAATTACATTCATTTCTGTGGGCCCTGACTGACCTGGTGAGAGCTGCCACAGCTGGCTCCCCAATTTCCTTCTCTCGAGCGTTGGTCATCAGGTTTTGTTTATTGATTTAATGTGTGTGGTACCCATCAGAGTACGATTCATTGGAGAACTTGTATATGACACACTGATGACTGCTGACGTGTTCCTTATACCAACGAATCTATTATACAGACTATTGCAGATGCTCTTAGTGTACCAGTTTTCAACTTTTGAATCTCAAGGCCAAGGAGCTACAGTAGCAAGTGGAGGGTAGTACATTCAAATTCGAATCCAACAGTATAATTTTTGGTGACATCCATTAACATTTTGCTAGTCAAATATGTGATCAAACTTTAACTCAAAATACGATGGGGACTAGCAACTAGCCCGGAAGTAGCAGTAGTGCTGTTCTCTAGAACCATCGCTGTAACTATCAATGCAGGGAAAGTACTCCTGCGTACTGCAGACCTGCTTGCTGCTCTACTCATGCGCGTAGCTGGCCTGCTCAGCCGCTCCTCTCACGCACACACTATTGCGTGGGCAAAACATTTGAGTTCTTTCATACCGCGAGAGTAGGCTTTTTCTTTTCCACTAGTACACGCGTACGTGCACATCACGTGCAATGTTCAATTTATGAATACAACGTTTCCATGATTTTTGCAAAAGAAAGAAACAATCACATGGCTCTAGAAAAGTCTAACAAATCAACTATTCTACTCCCTCCATCCCATATTATGAAAACGTTTTTCAAGCTAATTTTGTACTATAAGGAGCGAAGTCCATGCGTGCAATGCCACAAGCTGCAAAGTACATTAGGTCCAGGTCCAGGGCTATATTGCATAGTTCCCAATGCGGCGCCAGGCTTTTCCGGCTCCTTTGGCTTAATTGGGAGGCGGCATTAAAGATGGCAGCTGAGGAAGCAGCAAGCGAGGGCGGCTGCTACTCTACGCGAGCCACGAGATGATGGCGCATGCAAAATATACGGGAGGAAAAACCCATGCACGTGGCTGGGCTATCCACGACCACTAGTACAACGCAACGTAGAATTCCTATTTGTCGCTAGTAGATTGTTCCTTATACATATTGGAGTATTTAACAAAAAACTACCACTTTCGAACCAGCCATACCAAGAAACACCACTCTACAAAAATTAGCAAAAACATACCAAAAAATTCTTAAACCGTCGCGAAAAACTACCAAGTGCCGATTAAGCTCGTTTAAACCCCATGTGGCACCTTAAGTCAACACCGTCTGTTTGACCGGCAACTTAGGCGTTATGACTTATGGGACCTACATGTCAGTCTAAAAAAAATCCCCGAGTCACCTCCTACCTCCGGCCCGTCTACCTAGTCATCCTTGGTCAAGGGAAGCAACCACCGCCGCCGGCTGAAAGCGAGGTCAAAAGCGTCGGCGGCACGGAGCCCATCTTGCGTCTGCCGGAAGCCAGCTTGACGCAGCGCTCGCGGCCGCTAGCTAGCCAAGCTAGCACACAACCTGTTGGATGCATCCAGCTGCTTGTGTGCAAGCTTTGCTAGCTAGCTTGGCACGGCGGTGCGGTGGCTTGCTCGCGCGTGCCGCGCTAAGGCCAGCCATCCGGCTCGGGCGGAGGCCAGCGTGGCGGCTTGCTCGCGCGTGCCGCGCTCGGGCCAGCCATCTGGCTCGGGCCGAGGCCAGTGCGGCGGCTTGCTCTCGCGTGAGCCGTGCTCGAGCCAGCCAGCCAGCCCGTGCAGAGGCCAGCGCGGCGGCCGGCCCGTCCGCCGGAGCGGCGGCCAGCTCGCCCCTCACCAGCGCCGGTGATGAACACGCATACGAACTGTTTGAAGAAGAGGATAGATGCTCACATGTGGGTCCCACCTGTCGTAACAGTCAACTCTACGGTCAAACATACGGTGTTGACTTAAGGTGCGTTGTCAGCACGGACGTGTGGGCCAACCCTGTCATAAACGGGTTTAAACGAGCCTAATCGGCACTTGGTACTAGTTTTTTTAGGTGTTTGGTAGTAGTTTTTTGGCACGGATTGAAAAAAATTTGGTATGTTTTTGCTATTTTTTGTACAATAGTTTCTTGCTAGGGCTGGTTGAAAGTGGTAGTCTTTTGTTAAATACTCTGCATATTGCAAGTAGGAGTGAAAGCTAAGCCTTGGAAGTCTATAAGCACGGCTAGTTACATAGTACGTATGTGTACGTAATTCAAACTAAATATCGACCATGGGTGACTAATATTTTGATGGAAAACTCGAAACTATGGAAATACAAATGTATTATTGATACTTGTTTCCATAAACTTGGATCTACGTTCTATTCAACGGCTGAGCATGTGGGGCTTTAGCACGATGACTTCCCGACTGTCTAAAACAAGGTTTTCCCGTCTCCGGTAAGGAGGAGGATGACTGCGGCGCACCTTCGGCTGGCTCTAGTGCTCGTAGTCATCGCTAGGTGGTCTACGAATGTGTAGATGTATTTTTTTTCATGTGTCGTGTTCTTTGTACTACCATGACTGATGAATAGATCGTAAGTATCTCGCAAGAAAACCTTGGTTGAGTGTGTGTGCGAGCGAGAGATCGTGCGTGTGTGTGATATGGAGAGACTAAGGCGGAGATAAGAGAGTCATTGCGTGTTTGTGTGTGTGTGGAAGATAGAGAGAGACCTATGGGACTTTGTGTTGTGTAACGTGGAGGCGGATAGACATTGTCACAGAGTGAGTGTGTGAGATACGCATGCGGACATAGGGAGAGAGGTGTGAATTAGAGAGACGGGGATTTTTGGTGTGCATGTGAGTTAGAGAGAGAGAGAGAGAGAGAGAGATAGGGATATATATATACCTAGAGCTGGAGAGAATATGCAAGGGTGTGTGTCTTAAAAGAGGGATCCAGATAGATGGCGTGGTGTGTGTGTCTGTGTCTGTTTTGTGCGCGCGTGTGTGGGAAAGGGAGAGTGTGTGTGTGTGTGTGGAGAAGAGAGATCACTGATGATGTAAACCTAGTAAGGGGAGGGGGATGATATGGCATGTGTGTCCAAGAGAGAGAGAGAGAGGCATGTCTAGTAGCGGGACAGCGTGGGTGCGGGCGGGGGTGCGTGCTATATATTTGGAAGAGACATCGAGTGTGTGTGAGTGAGGGGTGCGAGAGAGAGAGAGGGAGAGAGTGCGAGAGAGGGAGAGAGAGAGAGTGAGAGAGGGATGGATAGAGAGAGTGAGAGACATAGAGAGATGGAGGTCGATTGTGTACGAAAAGTGGCCTATAGATAGGAAGAGGAGGTTGATGGTGTTCGAAAGTGGCCTATGTAGGGAGACACAAGTAAAGCGAGTCATTGTGTGCGTCAGAGAGACTTCAGGAGAGATCAAAATAGATGGTGGAGAGAACATCGCGCGAGTTTGAGATCGATGATATGCTAGAGATTTATGGAGAGAGTCGCGACATATAGTGGGAAGAAGGGTCGGGTCCGCATGTGAAGAGATGGAAAGAGGCGAGAGGTGCATAAGGAGAGGGAGGGTGTTTGTGTGTAGTGGGGGTGGTGAGTGAGATGTGTGTCAATGTGAGAGTGAGAGATGGTGGAGAGCGTGCGAGAGCCAGATATACGTAGGGAGAAAGATGTTGGGGGCAGTGTGTTTTGTGTGTATGGGAAAGATACACAGCTATAGAGTGTGTGCTTGGGAAAGATAGATGCCGGGAGATCTAGAGAGTGGGGGAACAGATGTGTGCATGTCCGAGAGACAAAGAGATAGAGACCTATATTGGGGTTCAGACCTAGAAGAGGGAGAGAGAGAGAGAGAGAGAGAGGGGGGGGGATAATGTGTGCGCGTGTTTGTGTCCGGGGGAGAGAAAGGCTTGTGTGAGGGGGGGAGAGGGGCCGGGGTGGTGTGCTTCAGATAAAGAGTGAGGGGTGTATGTCTGAGAGATATAGACGTAATTAAAATACATGGTCAAGAGTGTGTGCACTCATGCTTGATCATTTTTTTTCATATTTTTGGACTATGAGATAGCGATACTTTTGAACATGCGAGGTATATTTTGAAGTACCAGAATTACTGACCTAAGATTGGAAATTCTGAATTCGACTGCATTATTAACTTTTTTAATTCATTTAAATGGTGGTACAATTTTTAACCCGATTGCGTGATTTCAAATTCATATATCAAACCTAGAGATATAGACATACGGTCGTGTTCAAACCTTGTAATCATCCACTTTATTCATACACATACATATTTGTTTGTGTCATCATATTTAGGAGAAACACATTCGAAATTTCATTTGAATTGGAGCATAGGATGGTATTTGCTTGCACTAGCTCAATGATCCATATTTGAATTGAATGGACAATCAAAGTTTCAAGTTGGAGACATTGATTTTCGAAACTTGCACCTTTTTTCTCTCGCGTGCACAACATATAAATACTCGGCCATGATATCATAGTCAGTTGTACAAGACGAGAACACATAATTTCAGCCGCCAAAAACTTTCAAACTTCCCGCTCACATCGAAATTTCTCGCGCCCAAAAGTTTAGCCCTACGGTATTCCTCTTTTACCCCTGCCACATCAACTGAAAAGGGCTGCTTTGGTAACTCCATTGTTTTCCCCTCTTTGCCCCCAACATTCTAACCCAGAACCAATCCCCTCCCCGCCTCCTCCCCTCCCCCAAGCCGCCGAATCTAGTCCTCTACCACGGCGGTGCACCTCACACCCCGCTAGATCTACCTTCCGCACCTTGGAACCCCCAACTGCCAACTCACCACTGCACCGGAGCCACTTCAGCGACTGGCTTGTCCACCGCACCAGATCTCCTTGACCGCCATCATGGTCCAGCGCACCGGATCTGCTTCACCGGCACCCTCGTCCACCACAGTGTAGGCCCTTCACCGACGCCCTCGTCTGCCACATCGTTGGCCCTTCATAGAAGCCCTCGTCCGCCGCAACAGATCCGCCTCACCGAAAGCACTGTACACCGCGCCGGATGTGCATCGCCGACACCTTTGTCCACTGCACCGGACCCGCTCCACGGACGCTATATTCAACTCCACCGGCCCAGCTTTACTGCCGCCGCCGCCTCATCAGGTTATTTCAATTAGTACTCCTTTGGTTTTTCTCGTCTTTATTGTACAACAGTTCACTTACCACAGATCAGCTTTCTTGGATGTCGACAGGCGCCGCACCTAAGCACGGGAGCCGCTTCACCAACGGCGACAGCCGGCCCAACTCAACTGCAACACGAGCACCATCGACGACACTTAGCTTTCACGTATGACAACGATGCCCATACGCCGCCGAGAATCAGGTACTATTCTCCAACGGCCGGTGCCTACGTTCACCTTCTTAGCATAAGCACCACACCTTCGAATTTCTTCAGGGCATCATTCAATTTTTTATGAGAGGCGTTATTCTGCTTGCACCTGTAGGTCCAAACGTGTGGTAGTGAACAGGTTATATGTGCTAAATTACAAATCAGTGCACCTGTAGTTACAATGCTTTTTCTTTGTCCTAAGTATTACTATACTTCCTAGATATTACTACCTCCTATTTTACTTCTTGCATGCTATATTTATGATAATGGTGTTGTTCTGATGTCACCTCTTGGTTACAATTATTGTACTGGACTTCTTCTATGTTCCCTATGCTAAATTGCACATCAGCAAACTAGCTTGTAGTTCCGCTACTTTTGGTTCGTCTTAAGCTGCACTTTTCAATGCTAGCTATTACCACACTACTCCGAGCCTCTGTTCATAACTTTTTTGTGCGTTATTGATATTCCCAAGTTGCATGACTAATTTGTTGCTTTTATTCATTATGGAGCTGCCAGCCGCATCAAGCAAAATGCTTTTTCTTTTGGGGTTGGCACCTCGAACAAGCACAAAAATAGAGTGAAGCACACACCCTTCTTTCATTAGTTTAGATGAATCATTGATGTTCAATTTGAACAGTGCATGTGATTAAAATTAGTTTTACCAAAATAGAGGGGGAACAATAAACTACAACGACTAGATTTGCATGCACGGGATGCTGACGACATCTTCAAAGAACATTACAACAGCAGCGAGACTTCACAGCGACATATGGTAAGCCAGTGTGTTTTAGTTACTATGAAATGTCATGTGTGTGGGCTGCTTTCTTGGCTTGTGCCCTCAACCTATAATCCTACAGAATTGCAAATAATTCAGTTGCCTGCTTTGCTGTATTGCTTGATTAGAATGCTTGTTTGTTACTCCCTCCGTAAACTAATATAAGAGCGTTTAGATCACTACTTTAGTAATCTAAACGCTCTTATATTAGTTTATAGAGGGAGTACTTGTTAGCCTATACCTGAGTTGGCCAATGTGTCAGAAGTGCATGCCGTACTGTCGTAAAGAAATGCATGCATACTTCATTTGACTCCTTAACTTTTCCTATGAACTCCATCACAAGACTGTCTTGCTAGTTTATATGAGGCCACACTTTTTAAGTGCTTTCTCAGAATATTTCAACTGTTTATATGCTTGGGCAACTAAATATAGTTGTGGTACACTGCCTTTCAACTAACCATTTTAATTTGTTTTAGGCTGATGCAACTTCGAACCATTTAAATATAGCTTGCCATGCTCGGCAATAATTCATATGTAGTTTACCATGTAAGCTGACTGCCTGGATCATGCGATAACTTTTTGTTACTTATGTCCAGCGGAAACCTTTCAGGATGCAGTTCAAACTAGGACACAATGTACACCCCCAGGATCTATTTGTGGAAGCAGTGCGCCATCCATGTTACCAGATGGTAGCAGTTCAGAGGCAACCCCGTTGGAGAGCACAGATATTATAGTTCTTGAGGCTCTACTAGAGGCAGAAAGAGAGGGTGTGGCTGCCATGAATGAGGTAATCCTGATCATGAGGCTGGAAATTATGTAATTAGTTGCACGCATTATGCAAGCAAACCAAGAAGTGGAGCAAGTAAGACAGTTGCATTTGGAGACGGAGAAGATCCTGCTGCTTCTGCTATCTGAAGCCCAGGCTAATCCTAGTTCTTCTTTATATACCAGTTGAAATTGTCATTAGATTAGTATACTTGCATGTTGTGTCATGTTTGTGAATGGATTATGTTGTAAGACCCCTTATTTGTTGTCCATGTCTTGTAATGATCTGATTTTCTTAGGCGAGGCAATCCTCAGTACTTGTAGGAGTGGACATAAGGTGAACTGTTTTTCGTGTGAGCAGATTGTGTTGGATGAAATAACTGTTTGACTCAAAGTGGATTCAACCTTCTGAATTCGAGTATCATGGCATTTGTAAACCATATTCATATATAAAGGTGGAATACATCTTTGTTGTGCTTTTGAAGATATCTAAAAAAACATAGAATGATTTATAAAGATTCGTAATTGAATACAAAATGGATTCAAATTTAGTTGCCAGGGTAAACTTGAATGCTTATTCTCCCAAAATTCGAAAGAAGAGGCAAAACACCCACTCCCACGTCGGCTTCCCGAAACCAGTGTTTTGGAGATGGAAATTACTATCTACCCCTAACACGCACAACCTATCGGCCCGATTTCCACTGCTCTAAATAGGGGTAGGTTTGTAACTTCACTCAGATGTGACACCATCGCCTCTCACCCCATTCAGACATGGTGGGCGCCAAACGTGGGCGGCAAAACACATTTGATTCAAGCTCGTCCCAAAGACCTCTCTCTCCCCTCCATTTCCCCATTCATACAAGGTGGGCGGCAAAACAAACTCTCCTCGGCCGAAATCGATCTAGGCAAATATTTTAAGTAGGGGCAGGTTTGTAACTTCACTCATACGTGACACAACCGCTCTACCTGTCAGCCACGTTCATACACCGTGGGCGCCAATCGTGGGCGCCAAAACACCCTCTCCTCGCCCGAAATCGCTCTCGGCAAATATTGGGGAGATGCGAGATTACCGTCCTATCCCCAACCGATGAGACGTCCAAAATTTTAAACGGGGGCTAAGTTGGTAACTTCCCCACATTTCAGACAAGCGCGTCCCAAAGACATGGTTCCCCCCTCCTCTCTCGCTCCATTTCCCCATTCGTACTCCGTGGGCGCTAAAACACCCTCTCCACCCCAGCCTCCTTCGTCCGCCACCCCATTCACCGTTGTCCTCCTCCACCATGTCGGAGCAGCTACCCCGACGCCGTCGTCCATTATAAGAGATAAACATCTCTCATCCACCGCGCCGGATCAGGATCCTAGCATCGCGTCCTCTCGCTTCATCCGTGTCGTCGTCCACCTTACCGTGGCCACTCCTACGACCGTCTTGTCCATGGCAACAGGACTTATCCCCCGATGCCGCCGTCTACCGTCTCAGATCTGCTTTCGCACTGCCGACAGCCATAGCACCCGCAGCACCCTCAACGTATTAGCAGAGGCCTACACGGTGTCGCAAGAGAGGTGGTACTCTTTCATATCTGCTTAAGTTATTGATCTCACCCGGAAAATAGATCGTCACTTGTTTACTGTACATTCTTGTCCATACCTCATCTTTATTTGTTAGTTGAAAGCAAACATTGCTTGCGAAGTAGCCTTTGTCCGGTTAGCACCTTCAGATCTACCATGGCACGGTCAACACTATATTCGCAATGCTTATGGTTTTCCCCTTTTATATTCACTACCATCATCCTAGCTGCTTTGTGTCGTGCTAGCACTGCTCCTTAACCCATCAAGCGAAACAACATGCCACTCATAATTACAAAGCTTAGTTGTTCAAATACGAATTTGATATGATGCTCATATTACTAAAACAGAGAATGTTTAATTGGTCAGCTAATGTTCCTACATTAGTTTCGAAAAGCATGTGCGCCACATATGGAGAGACGGCAGGGAATTGCATATCTTTATGCGCTCTGGTTCATCATGGGTGGGCAACACACATTGTATTATCCAAAATCTGCTTGCTCTTCTTTAACAGGTTCCTCTTCTGTTCTTCTTAATAAGTATAGTAGTACAGTATGTTTCTTGTCGGGAACTGGAGCAGGGACATTTGCAGTCGACATGTATATTCGGTCGCTTCTGATGGATGCTTTCAACTATTCTAGTTTGTCTGCCATAATATCCAGGAAATGCTGGGAGCTGTGTCGCCTTTGAGAGTCTAGACTGATAGTAACAGTATTGCGCCTTCAGTTGAATAGAGCTGCCCCTGTAGGGGATCCGAAGCGTTTCCAGCCGTACCGGGAATACAATCCCATATGTTCCAGCTAGTTCCACTTTCCCGATTTCAATCATGATGCTTAGGGTTTTCCCCTTTTATCTACACCACTATGATCTGCGTAGGTGCTTTGTGTCGTACTAGCAGCACTCCACCCTTCAAGCTAAACAACACACCACTCATAATTCCAAAGCTTAGTTGTTCAAATACGAATGTGATATGATACTGATATTAGTTAACAGACACACATTTAATTGGTCAGCTAATGCTCCCACTTGAGTTTCCAAATGCATATGACAACATATAGAGAGACAGCAGGGAATTGCATTTCTTAGTCACTTGTTTACTGTACTATCTTCTCCATACCAAATCTTCGTTGTTAGTTGAAAGCAAACATCGGTTGCTAAGTAGCCTTTGTGTGGTTTGCAGCTTCAGATCTGCCATGCCACGGTCAACACTATACTCATCATGCTTAGGGTTTCCCCCTTTTATGATCACTACAATCAGCCTACGTGATTCGTGTCGTAAGAGCACTGCTCCACCCATCAAGCTAAACAAGCTTAGTTGTACAAATTTGAGTCTTTATGATGATGATATTAGTAAGACAGAGACATGTTTAATTGGTCAGCTAAATGTTCCTACTTTAGTTTTGAAACGCATGTGAGCCACATATAGAGAGACAGAAAGGAAGAGTATTTCTCTGTGCGCTCTGGTTCATCATGGGTGGGCAACACACATTGTATTATCCAAAATCTGCTTGCTCTTCTTTAACATGTTCCTCTTCTGTTCTTCTTAATAAGTATAGTAGTACAGTATGTTTCGTGTCGGGAACTGGAGCAGGGACATTTGCAGTCGACAGTTATATTGGGTCACTTCTGATGGATGCTTTCAACTATTCTAGTTGGTCTGCCATAATATCCAGGAAATGTTGGGAGCTGTGTCGCCTTTGAGAGTCTAGACTGATAGTAACAGTATTGCGCCTTCAGTTGAAAAGAGCTGCCCCTGTAGGGGATCCGAAGCATTTCCAGCCGTACCGACAATACAAGCCCATATGTTCCAGCTAGTTTCACTTTCCCGATTTTACTGGTGATGCTTAGGGTTTTCCCCCTTTTATCTATACTACTATGATCTGCGTAGGTGCTTTGTGTTGTACTAGCAGCATTCCACCCTTCAAGCTAAACAACACACCCTCATAGTTCCAAAGCTTAGTTGTTCAAATACGAATGTGATATGATACTGATATTAGTTAACAGACACACATTTCATTGGTCAGCTAATGCTCCCACTTGAGTTTCCAAATGCATGTGGCAACATATAGAGAGACAGCAGGGAATTGCATTTCTTTGTCACTTGTTTACTGTACTATCTTGTCCATACCAAATCTTCGTTGTTAGTTGAAAGCAAACATCGGTTGCTAAGTAGCCTTTATGCGGTTTGCAGCTTCAGATCTGCCATGCCACGATCAACACTATACTCATCATGCTTAGGGTTTCCCCCTTTTATGATCACTATGATCAGCCTACGTGATTCGTGTCGTAAGAGCACTGCTCCACCCATCAAGCTAAACAAGCTTAGTTGTACAAATTCGATTATGATATGATGCTAATATTAGTAAGACAGAGACATGTTTAATTGGTCAGCTAAATATTCCTACTTTAGTTTCGAAATGCATGTGAGCCACATATAGAGAGACAAAAAGGAATAGTATTTCTCTGTGCGCTCTGGTTCATCATGGGTGGGCAACAGACATTGTATAGAAAGACTTGTAATATCTACAATCTGCTTGCTCTTCTGCATAGAGATAGCACATAGGGGTTTACAGGGAGGCACTATTGGATTAGAATACCCCATGCATTACAAAGATAATCTCACTTATTTTTATGTTTTCATGCATGTTAGGTATTGAACATGTTCATAATGAATATGACAATGGGCGCACCAGAGGAATATTGCGGAACAATCCACTGGCTAACAAACTTGGCATCAAGGGATTGAGATCCTATCTGGATCCAATGGAACACACACGCTCCCCATCTACAGATTCCATTGCAGAATATGATCCTAAAGACGATTCTGACCTAGATAGAGACCCAAGTCTATTTAGCTCTCCAGATGAGTCGGAGTCAGATGGCCTATCTTATTCACCCATCAAGGTGCTTGCTCTAACTTGGTATGGTTGTATTGGTCGCACGTATCTTGCATTACTTGTACTTTGTTACACCACCATCTGCTTAGTTTACACATCATATATGAGAATATGCCATGCCTATCCATTTTCTGTACCTATTCCATGAGTCATCATATTAGGTTTTTCCACTCAAATGTTGTTCTTTCGTAATAGATGTGCAAAAGGAAGAGGGTGATTGCAGATCTTGAAGGAGTACAAACAAAGTATTTGCAAAAGGCACTGATCCATTCTCAAGGGATCATAGGATCTCACAAAAATATTGCGCACTGCATTGCTCTTGTCAGTACCTCTTGCCCTTTATCACCATACTTACACTCATTTCTGTTTGATTATGTAGCATCACTATGCATGTTAGCTTCCTTATCCACCGTTTGCTCGAAATTATAAGATCTATATTTACTCTTACATAAATGTAGAATAATGAATAATCCCAACAGTTATGAAGTTCTGGATTGCTCTTGTAATTACCTGTTGTCATGTACTCCCTCCGTATCGAATTACTTGTTGCTCAATTGGATGTATTTAGAACTAAAATAGTGCTAGATACATTCATTTCAGCGACAAGTAATTCCGGACGGAGGTAGTATTACTGTACTTACATTGAGAGATAGTTGATTGTTTGGCATTACTCTGCATCTTATCTGCCCTGCCCTCCATTTTCTCCAAATTATCAGATGTACATTTACTCTTACCAAAATGTTGAATAAAGCCAATGCCACTGCACAAGTTGAGGTCTGCATTCCTCTTGTCAGTACCTTTTGCCTTGTAACGCTGTACTTAATTGATAGCTATTTGATTATGTATCATCACTCTACATCTGAGCTTCATTATCCTCTATTTCTTCCAATATTATTAGATCTATATTTACTCTTTAAAAAATGCAGAATAAAGGCAATGCTTATGAAGAAGTTTCTTGGGGAATTTCTTGAATTATCATTCCATTGACCTGGAGAAGGGCTTTGTCGAGCCCATGTTAACATGTAATGTAAGTCCATCCTTCTCAAGCCTTCAAACTTTGTTCTAGTATAGATTTGGATAGGCATCATTTCCTCCACTACTTTTTACGTTTGCATCATATTGCATGTTTGCAACAACTGCCAGTTTCAAATTGTAGTTGTAAAAACATGTTCCTTATTCATACCATTCACATTAATCAGAACAGATGCATTGATTTTCTTTAGCCCTGCATGCATGCCTGTGTTCTAGATCTCTAATCCGGTGGTGTGGTGAAGCTGCCCATGCCTGCATCATCTCATTTGCTGCTTTGTCTTAACTAATTTTGCCGATGATACGGACAATGTCGTATTATGTTAATGCTATTTTAAATTGTATCTCTGAATTTGCCAATATAAAATGAGATGCATTTGTCACACACTGACCATCGTTGCTTATATATTTGTGAAACTTGTTCTCTGTCTCCTTTCTCTTTCAGATTAATATCTCTGACGCCAGGCAGAACTTTAGGGAAGATAGTGAGCCAAACCCATTGCTGGTACGTATCACTTATATTGCAGCGAAGAAGGTAAACCATCTTGAAGAGAGCGAGATGACCCCAAGGTTATGTCTTGATGAAGACAGTGAGTTCAAGAGACTCACCAGTAGCTGTGACACAACCTTGGTTAAGTTGCTGCCTGAATCAGCTCGACTTCTTCAGTCTCAACTTCAAGCTGAAAGACTTGATGCAGCTAAGGTCCGACTTGAAGTACAATCTCTAACGAAGATCAAAGAGGACACCCGTGCGTGCTTTAGAGCTACGCAACTAGAGCTAGATGATTTAATGTTCAGACAACTGAGGTGATGCGAAGCATCCCGAGGTCATCCCCATGGACTCACCTACGTCACCTCAAGTGCCACGAGGACCTATGACACGAGCACGAGCAAGAGCCATCGAAAACGAGGTGACATCACTCCTCTCGCAATTCCACTTCGATGCACATGAGAATTGGATGCTACCTCAAGTGGAGATCTTATGCATACTCAGGTACCACGACGATCCCCTTGGAGAAGCTAAGGAGTATGGACGATCGAAGGAGGAAGAGGAACGAGAAGAAGAAGAAGAAAAGGAGCCAGGCAGCAGCAGCCCGGATGATCCGGACCCTAGTCCGGACGAAGCTTCCCACGACAACAGTGAGCAGCCCGACAAAGCCGGATCATCCGGGTCCCGACCCGGATCATCCGTACCAGCCCGGATGTCCGGACGGCCACCCGGATGTCCGGCCCTCCCGTGCCCGTGTTTAACCCGCCCGGACGTCCGGGCGCCCGCCCGGATCATCCGGGCTCCCGACAGCCGGATCGTCCGGGCCAGCACCCGGATCGTCCGGGCTCCCGCAGCTCATGTGTGTGTGTGTGAGGCCCGAAGGCCCATGTACCTATTCGGCCCCTAGACTATAAATACTCGTTCCCCCTCCATGTTTTAGGGTTAGCAAAGTGTTGGCTCTTGAGTTTAGAGCTTTGCTCCTCCATACCTCTCCTCCGGAGATCAAGACCTCCTCGAGGAGAAGATCCACTCTGGATATCAAGACCTCGACTCTCCTCCGGATCGGGATGAACTAGCTATCGTGTTTCCTCCTGTGTTGACTTTGTATCGAGATTCATTGTATGTGTATGTGGATCTAGTGTATGTGTAACTTGTGATTGTGTCAATTGAGTGATTGTGTTCTTGTGTTCTTCGTGTTCTTGCCCTTTTCCCCTCCAATTGTGAAAAGATCGATGAACTAGGGTTTCACACACAAATTCCAATATATTTGCGAAGAACATAATGCATCACATGCATATGGGTTTATCGCAAGCTCCTAGCACTTTTATGCGTGTGATGCATTATGTTCTTCGCAAATATATTGGAATTTGTGTTGTGGTTTACTTTGATGGCATTCTTGTGTTTAGTGAAACTCTTGAAGATCATGTCAAACACCTTAGAGACGTATTGCAAGTTCTTAGAGACGAGCGACTTTATGCTAACATGGAAAAATGCACTTTTGGTGTTGATAAGCTTGTTTTCTTGGGCTTTGTTGTCTCATCTAAGGGTGTTCATGCTGATGAAGCTAAAATTGATGCTATTAAAAATTGGCCACAACCAACCAATTTGCTTCAAGTGCGTAGTTTCCTTGGCTTAGCCGGATTTTATCGATGCTTTGTGAAGGATTTTAGCACTATTGCATCACCATTACACGCATTGAGTAAGAAGAATGCACCATTTATTTGGGGTCCATCCCAAGATGCCGCATTTCATGAGCTTAAGAACTTGCTTACACATGCTCCATTAGTTGCATTACCAAACTTTGAGAAAACTTTTGAAGTACATTGTGACGCTAGTGGTAATGGCATCGGTGGTGTGTTAATGCAAGAGAAACGACCTATTGCGTATTTTAGTGAAAAACTCTCCGGTGCACAACTTAACTATCCTATCTATGACAAAGAGTTATATGCTTTGGTTAGAGTCTTGCATGTGTGGGAATATTATCTCTGTCCACGTGAATTTGTCATCCATACGGACTATGAAACGCTTAAGTACTTAAAGGGTCAAACTAAATTGAACAAGCGTCATGCTAAGTGGAGTGAGTTCATTGAGTCATTTCCTTATGTTATCAAGTATATCAAAGGTAAGGAAAATGTTGTGGCGGACGCTCTATCTCGCAAATGCATGTTAGTTACTCAACTTGAGTTGAATTTCATAGGATTTGAGCACATTAAAGAGTTGTATGAACATGATCCATCATTTGCAATTCCGTATGCCAAATGTTTACCACATAAAACTTGGGAGCAATATTACTTGAAGGATGGTTATCTTATGAAAGCTAACAAACTTTGTATTCCCGAGTCTTCTCTTCGTTTGCTACTTTTGCAAGAAGCTCATGGTGGAGGACTCATGGGACATTTTGGACGTGACAAGACCTTCGCTACGCTATCCAAGAACTACTTTTGGCCTAAGATGTTTTGAGACGTCTCACGATACACCATCCGGTGTTCTACATGCCGCAAAGCTAAGTCTAAAGCTCAATCTCATGGTCTATATATGCCACTCCCTATTCCATATCAACCATGGGAAGATATTAGTATGGATTTTGTGCTTGGTTTGCCTCATACTCAAAATGGCAACGACTCGGTATTTGTTGTTGTGGACCATTTCTCTAAGATGGCACATTTCATTCCTTTTAACAAGAGCGACGATGCTTCACATGTTGCAAATATCTTTTGTAGGGAAATCTTGAGATTACATGGAGTGCCCAAGACGATTGTCTCAGACCGCAATGTCAAGTTCCTAAGCTACTTTTGGAAGACACTATGCGCCAAGCTCAGAATCAAGCTACTATTCTCTTCGGCTTATCATCCTCAAACCGACGGCCAAACAGAGGTCACGAACCGGACGCTCTCCACACTGCTTCGCGTGTTGATCAAGAAGAAGATAAGGGAGTGGGAGGAATGCTTACCCATCGCCGAGTACGCCTACAATCGAGCAAGACATTCGACTACCGGCAAGTCCCCCTTTGAGGTCGTCTACGGCTTCAACCCGTTGTCTCCGTTGGACATCCTACCGCTACCACTCCAAGAGCGCACCGACATGGACGCAAGTGCACGAGCTACATACCTCAAGAAGATGCATGACGATACAAGGCAAGCAATCGAGCGCCAAGTACAACGACTAGTGACCAAGGTCAACATCAACAAGCACCCCATGGTGTTCAACCCCGGAGATCTTGTGTGGCTATACCTTCGCAAAGAACATTTCCCTAACGAACGCAAGTCCAAGTTACTCCCTCGAGCTGATAGCCCATTCAAGGTGTTAGCATGGTACAATGACAACGCCTACAAGATCACATACCACGCGACAAGCACAACGTGAGCGACATCTTCAACGTCGAGGACTTATCTCCCTTCCATGGTGATGTGGATCTCGATCCGAGGACGGATCTTTCCCAAGGGGGGGAGATGATGCGGAGCATCCCGAGGTCATCCCCATGGACTCACCTACGTCACCTCAAGTGCCACGAGGACCTATGACACGAGCACGAGCAAGAGCCATCGAAAACGAGGTGACATCACTCCTCTCGCAATTCCACTTCGATGCACATGAGAATTGGATGCTACCTCAAGCGGAAATCTTATGCATACTCAGGTACCACGACGATCCCCTTGGAGAAGCTAAGGAGCATGGACAATCGAAGGAGGAAGAGGAATGAGAAGAAGAAGAAGAAAAGGAGCCAGGCAGCAGCAGCCCGGATGATCCGGACCCTGGTCCGGACGATCCGGCCAACGCCCGGACGATCCGGACCCCGGTCCGGATGATTCGGCCGAAGCGCCCCACGACAACAGTGAGCAGCCCGACGAAGCCGGATCATCCGGGTCCCGACCTGGATCATCCGTACCATCCCGGATGTCCGGCCCTCCCGTGCCCATGTTTGACCCGCCCGGACGTCCGGGGGCCCGCCCGGATCATCCGCGCTCCCGACAGCCGGATCATCCGGGCTCCCGTAGCTCATGTGTGTGTGTGTGTGTGTGAGGCCCGAAGGCCCATGTACCTATTCGGCCCCTAGACTATAAATACTCGTTCCCCCTCCATGTTTTAGGGTTAGCAAAGTGTTGGCTCTTGAGTTTAGAGCTTTGCTCCTCCATACCTCTCCTCCGGAGATCAAGACCTCCTCGAGGAGAAGATCCACTCCGGATATCAAGTCCTCGACTCCCCTCCGGATCGGGATGAACTAGCTACCGTGTATCCTCCCGTGTTGACTTTGTATCGAGATTCATCATATGTGTATGTGGATCTAGTGTATGTGTGACTTGTGATTGTGTCAATTGAGTGATTGTGTTCTTGTGTTCTTGCCCTTTTCCCCTCCAATTGTGAAAAGATCAACGAACTAGGGTTTCACCCTACATCATGAGGTCTCATCAGCTTGTTCAGCTGCTTGCGCTACATCACCGGGGTAGGACTAACGTTTCTTGAACTATGCTGAAGTGCTGTTGGTTTTGTCTATTATTTTGCCGGCGCGTGTTTTTTCACTGTTGGCGACCATTGATGCCCAGAGTATGTAATCTGCGGTCTGGTTGCCCTTTATTATCATTGGTGGCGAACTTTGATGCCCAGTGGATGTAATATTCCGTAATTTCATTATTGTATAGTCTAGGTTTATTCTTAGTCGGTATGCTATAATTTAGGCCGGTAGCTTCAACAGAGCTTAACGGCCCAATACGTTATCGGTCTATCAGCGGTATATAAAAAGAAATTACACTACCCAAACGGGCCGGCCCGTAACTAGTAATATATGGGCCGGAAAGTTTGCCTATAATTATCTCGGGCCATTATTAGGCCTAAACATAAAGTAGTTTTCGGCCTTTAACAGGCCGAGTAAAACGTGGGCCGCAGCCAGAAATTTCCCTGGGCTTTTAATAGGCTGAAAAGGAGATTGGGCCTGAATTGAGCCAAACAATTCATGGGCCGGAAGCAGGCCGAAACATCCATAGGCCCATGATTGGCCCAATTCCATTCGAGCCGTTAACAGGCCAAAATTTATCACTGGCCTTGGTTGGCCCAATAAAATTATGGGCTGTAAGCAGGCCGGATGCAAAGTAGGCCATAATTTGGCCAAACTATGTCACGGGCCTTTAACAGGCCGTTAGTCAGGTTGGGCCGAAATTTATCCACGAAGAGTATGGGCCGTTAAGAGGCCGAAAGTCACTTCGGACTAGAAATCGGCCTAGATGTAGCACAGGCCGTTAAATGGCCGAAAGTTAAACCGGTCCGGAAACGGCCCATATGCAGCAACGGCGGCTAACAGGTCGAAACGAATATCGAGCCGAACTGTTAAACGGGCCTTTAATAGGCCGAGATACAAACCGGGCCTATAATGGGCCCAAAAGCACAGTGGCCTGTTAACGGGCCGGATCTGTTATGGGCCGTAATTTGGCCCAAAACACGATCCAATATGGGCCGTAATTTCCCCAAACCATGGCAGGCTGTTAACGGGCCGGTCCACTAGTGTCTGACAAAATCTTGTGGGCCTTTGGCTGGGCCGTCCCATTTAGGTCAAATGGGCCACTGTTGGGCCGTGCCACATGTCGACGTATCATAGGCGCGTCTTGTCCATTGGACGAATGACATCTGTAGCAACGCCGAGCTGACACGTGGATCCGCGGACGAATGAGAAATTTACACGTGGAAAATCGCCATTGGTCAGAGCTGCTAACGGGTTATCGGATCCAAACCGGAACCCGATAGCTTAACGGCAACCCGTTACGGTGGATGCCACGTGTCGGTCACCCTTGACGAAAACACTTCCATGACGCGACATTTATCGTCATGGAAGTGGATACTTCCGTGATGATAATTTCAGTATTGTCACGGAACACTTCTACAACAGCACAGGTATGACTATCTTGATTCAGTCATAAAATCGTCACGGATGTACATGCATGACAGAAAACGTGACCTACTGTGACAAAGACGTATCATCACAGAAGTTTTTTTTGTAGTGTTAGTAACATAATCAATAGCAACTAAGATATGAGTATACCCGTTAGAGGAAGGAAAAGGTCCCATATAATCAAAGCCCCAAACATCAAATGGTTCAATAACAAGTGAATAGTTCATAGGCATTTCCTGACGTCTACCATTATTACCAATTCTTTGACATTCATCACAAGAAACAACAAACCTACATGCATCTTGGAAGAGAGTAGGCCAATAAAAACCAGACTGTAGTACCTTATGTGCAGTTCTGTCTCCCGCATGGTGTCCTCCGTATGCTTCGGAATGACACTTCCATAGGATTTGTTCCTATTCATGCTTAGGTACACATCGTCTAATAACACCATATACGCCTTCTTTATATAAATGTGGGTCATCCCAAAAGTAATGTCTTAAATCAAAGAAGAACTTTTTCTTTTGTTGGTATGTGTAACTAGGTGGTATATATTTAGCAACAATGCAATTGGCATAGTCTGCATACCAAGGATTATTACGAGAAGTGGAAGCATTTATAACAGCTATATGCTCATCAGGAAAACTATCATCAATAGGCAATGGGTCATCAAGAACATTTTCCATCCTAGACAAATTATCTGCTACAGGGTTTTCAGCACCCTTTCTATCAATAGTATGCAAATCAAACTCTTGTAGTAAAAGAACCCACCTAATCAGTCTAGGTTTAGCATCTTTCTTTTCCATAAGATATTTAATAGCAGCATGATCAGTGTGAATGGTAACTTTAGAATCAACGATATAAGGTCTGAATTTATCACATGCAAACACGACTGCTAAAAATTATTTCTCAGTAGTAGCATAATTTCTTTGGGCACTATCCAAGATCTTACTAGCATAATGAATAACATTTAATTTCTTATGAACTCTTTGACCTAGAACAACACCAATAGCATAATCACTAGCATCACACATAATTTTAAAGGGTAGGTTCCAATCAGGTGGTTGAATAATGGGTGCAGAAATTAAGGCTTTCTTAAGTATTTCAAAGGCTTCTACGCAATCATCATCAAAAACAAATGGAACATCTTTTTGCAAAAGATTAGTAAGAGGCCTAGAAATTTTAGAGAAGTCTTTTATGAACCTTCTATAGAAACCAGCATGACCAAGGAAGCTTCTTATACCTTTGATATCTTTAGGACATGGCATTTTCTCAATTGCATCAACTTTAGCTTTATCTACCTCCATACCTCTTTCAGAAATTTTATGCCCAAGGACTATACCTTCATTCACCATAAAGTGGCACTTCTCCTAATTCAAGACAAGATTAGTCTCTTCACTTGTAACGCCCAATATGAAGCTCTATCGCAATCTCGTGATGAACTCAAGATCGTGACAGAACCTCATTTTGGAACGCATAGCAAGGTGATTCTCAAATACATACAACCGAATGAACAGGTGAGAATACTAGATAAAGGCTTACACTCGCCACATGCTACAGCATAAATATATCATAATCATCATACATTCATCCAAATGAAAGACAGGGTCCGACTACGGACGAAACACAAACGAGAAAACACCACCCTGCTATTATCCCCGGATCAACCGACTAGGGCCCACTACTGATCGTCTGGCATCGTGACGTACATACGTCCACGCTCATCATCATACTCCCAATGGAGCATCTCGGGCTCACCTGTGTCTGTCTCAAGCGTACCCACAACTGGAGTTATGTAGTAATCTGTGAGCCACATGGACTCAACAATCTCATCACCCAAGGTAACAAAACTATTTAAGCTGATAGGAAGGGAAGGGGTAATGTGTTTAGGTTGCAGCAAGCACTAAGCATGTTTAAGTGGCTAACTTACGAGTACAAGAATAAAGATGAGCATACTACGCATAACGGTCGCAAGTTTAATATGATCAAGAAGTGATCCTGAACACCTACTTACGGTTCAAACATAACCCCACCGTGTTCTCTTCCCGAACTTACTCGAAAAGAGACCATCATGGTTACGCACACAGTTGGTGTATTTTATTAGAATTAGTGTCAAGTTTTCTACAACCGGAGGTTAAAAATATCCAAGTCGCCACATAACCGCGGGCATGGCTTCGCGTAAGATTTAACCCTGCAGGGGTGTTCCAACCTGGTCCATCATAGACCAACACAAGCTGCGGTGGAAATACCTCAACCTCGAGATAGCCCGAAGTATCCTCGGAATCCCAGTGCACAAGACATTTTGACAATGGTAACACAAGTCCAGCAAGACCTCCCGAGGTGCCGACACCCCGATTGGAGCCGCGCGTATCTCGAAATCAGGCCACGATGGGATGGGACATCCTACAGGTACCAAAACCTTGAGTTTCCCCGTGGTGGCCCCGCAGTCTACCCGGTTCGGACCAACACTCATGAGGAGCTTTGGCCTGGGGTTGTTGATTAAAATTATCCTCGGGTTAGCTAGACCCTATGCAAGTTTTAGTTGTTATTAGGCAAATGTTAAAACCAGTGTTGGGCCTTGCTGGACGCGGTTATTCAAAGCGAACTATCAAGAGGGTCCCATTCCCCTGAGCATGTTAGGAACTCTAATCAAGGATCATAACACCGGCATTACGGAAACTAAGGCGGCATGAGTGGAACAAAACACTAGGCAAAAGGCCGAGCCTTCCACACACAACCAAGTATATAGATGCATTAATTAAATAAGAGATATTGTGATATCCCAATATATCCATGTCCCAACATGGAACAACCTGCACTGCACCTGCAACTAGCAATGCTATAAGAGGGGCTGAGCAAAGCGATAACATAGCCAAACAACGGTTTGCTGGGTAGGTGTTGGGGAACGGAGCATGAATTTCAAAAAATTTCCTACGCTCACGCAAGATCTATCCATGGAGATGTATCGCTACGAGAGGGGAGAGTGTGTCTACGTACCCTCGTAGACCGTTAGCGGAAGCATCTCACAACGCGGTTGATGTAGTCGAACAATCCTTCGAGCTCCACCGATCAAGTTCCGAACGTACGGCACCTCCGAGTTCTACACACGTGCAGCTCGGTGACGTTCCTCGCTTTCTTGATCCAGAAAGACGTCGAGGTAGTAGATGAGTTCCGTCAGCACGACGGCGTGGCGACGGTGACGGTGAAATGATTCCGGCAGGGCTTCGCCTAAGCTCTCCGAAAATATGACCGAGGTGGAAAACGGAGATCGGGGCACCGCACACGGCTATGGGACAATTGTGTACTTTGGGGTGCCCCCTTGCCCCCGTATATAAAGGGTGAGAGGGAGGAGGCCGGCCCCCTAGGGGTGCGCCAAGTGTGGGGAGTCCTACTTGGACTCCTTAGTCCTAGTAGGATTCCACCTCCCATACGGAGTAGGAAAGAGGCAAGGGAGAGGGAAAGGAAAGAGGGGGCTGCGCCCCCTCCCCTAGTCCAATTCGGTTTGGGCAAGGGGGGGCGCGAGCCTCCTCACGTGGCCTGCCTCTCCTTTTCCCGTATGGCCCAATAAGGCCCATTACTTCTCCCGGTGAATTCCCGTAACTCCCCGGTACTCCGAAAAATACCCGAATCACTCGGAACCTTTCCGACGTCCGAATATAGCCTTCCAATATATGAATCTTTACCTCTCGGCCATTTCGAGACTCCTCGTCATGTCCGTGATCTCATCCGGGACTCCGAACAAACTTCGGCCACCAATCACATAACTCATATAATACTAAATCATCATCGAACCTTAAGTGTGCGGACCCTACGGGTTCGGGAATGATGTAGACATGATCGAGACGACTCTCCGGTCAATAACCAACAGCGGAACCTGGATATTCCACGAAGATCTTTATCGGTGAACCTCATATGTCAACATACGTTGTTCCCTTTGTCTGGTGGTATGTTACTTGCCCGAGATTCGATCGTCGGTATCCAATACCTAGTTCAATCTCGTTACCGGCAAGTCTCTTTACTCGTTCCGTAATACGTCATCTTGTAACTAACTCTTTAGTCACGGTGCTTGCAAGGCTTCTGTGATGCTGTATTACCGAGAGGGCCCAGAGATACCTCTCCGATAGTCGGAGTGACAAATTCCAATCTCGATCCATGCCAACTCAACAAACACTTTCGGAGATACCTGTAGTGCACCTTTATAATCACCCAGTTACATTGTGACGTTTGATACACCCAAAGTATTCCTACGGTATCCGGGAGTTGCATGATCTCATGGTCAGAGGAACGTGTATTTGACATAGTGAAAGCAAAAGCAATAAACTGAACGATCATTTGCTATGCTAACGGTTGGGTCAAGTCCATCACATCATTCTCCTAATGATGTGATCCCATTATCAAATGACAACTCATGTCCATGGTCAGGAAATCTTGACCATCTTTTGATCAACGAGCTAGTCTAGTAGAGGCTTACTAGGGACACAATATTTGTTTATCTATTCACACATGTATTTAGTTTCCGGTCAATACAATTCTAGCATGAATAATAAACTATTATCATGAACGAGGAAATATGATAATAACTAATTTATTATTGCCTCTAGGGCATATTTCCAACAGTAGGGTGGTTAGAGGCTGTATCATGGCATATGAGAGGCTAACAAATAGTTGGTAGGAAGCGTGACATAGCGAAAGCAACGAGACAACTAGCAAGCAAAGATAGTAGTGTTATCAAGGGTAATGATCATCTTGCCTGAAGTCTCTTCGGTAGGATAGTAAGACTGCTCCTCGAACACGTTCTCAACCGGTTCCTCGAACTCGGACTCGTCTCCCGAAACTACCCAAAAGAAAGAACAAGCACCGAAATAAACAAACAACCATGACATATGATGCACAAACAAAATGATGCATGGAATGGCATGATAACATCATGAACATGACATAAATGAAGGCACGGTGCCACCGGGACGATAGAAATGATAACGAGATGTGAACGGTGAAGCAAAAGATGGATATGGGAAAAATCTTGGCAACCCAAGTATGCCTCTGGAAAGAATGGAAGATATCGGTTGAAATCGATATAAATATCACGAGGAACGGATGCACGAAACTCAAATGGTGAGCAACACAATATGCAATGCAAAACTGAAATTAACAGCAACATGGCATCTTATGCACATCAAAACAGCAAGCTACAGTACTCTAAAATGCAAGAAAAAGGCAGGCAGCTATAGTACTCATGGCATAGAACATTTCATTACATTGGCACAAAATCATATGATGCATGGATTCACCAGAAATGAGCTAACAACATGGCAACATGATGTTGACAGAAAACTGCTACATTGACTAGGCATCTTTAGAGCAACATTTATATATGCTACAGGAGATTAGCATGGCATCAATTGGCATGGCATGAAAGTACTAACAACATAGAACAAGACATGTTTACTGGACATGTCCAAAAGAGGCATAGATTAGTGGCTAACATCAAGGAAATATAGCAAGAAACAACAGAAACTTAACAAGTGCAAAACAGTAACAATGACTAAGCTTGTTTGCAAGCTTGTTGCACTCCTATCATGGCATATCATGACATGAAATAAATACTGGCAGTAAGATGGCATGAAAATGCTCCAAACTCATGTTGACAAGATGCTCATATGACAATTGCATTAATTCACACAAAAATGACAAAATGGCACATTATGCAAAAATGACATGCACCCAAACTTGCTCAAAAGATAAATCTAATGCCACCAATGGATTAGTTGGATTTTTCTACCCCAAAATCATATATTACACTCATATGTCCGTACATGAAAAATGCTCAAAATGCCACAAAAACATATAGGACCGAAGTTGAATTAGGTTATATTCCAGATTTGGCATATGCCGAAAATGGAAAACGCCAGAAACGGAAACTTGCCGGATCTGAAAAGTGCCAGATTTGAATATCACCCGATTGGAAAATGGGCATTTACCAGAAATGGAATTTTGAAGCAGATTGAAATAAAATAAATAAAAGAATAAAGAAAAGGAGGGGGTGTGTGGGCGTGTGAATGACAGTGGACCCATGAAGGCCCACTGGTCAGTGGGTCGCAAAACAATTAGGGAAAAAAAAAACCTGCCCCTGACGAGTTTCGAACCCGAGGCGGCGCGCTGAGTAGGGTGTGGCTCGACCAGCTCGGCTGGCCCGGTGCGTGCGACAGAAAAGGGCTCGGCCCCTTTTGACTTGGCGCGAACAGCTCGTAGCGACAGAGCAGAGGAAAACAGAGCAGCGGTGCGACGAGACAGAGACGACGGCGGGCTCGCCGGAGCGGACTCCGGTGGCCAAAACGGACGGCGGATGGGCGGAAACGACCCTACGAAACGACGCGCATCTACAGGTGCTACTCATGCAACGAGTAAGGCACGGGAGGCTCGCTGGCGACGAGGTCCCGCGGCGGAGCTCTCGGGTCCGCGATGGAAAACGGTGCTACGATGCGCTAACTATAGAGAAAGTGGCATGGGGAGGCGCGGTTGCTCACCACGAACACGCTCACGCGTTCGGAATGGCGGGAGGTGGGCGGAGGCGACCGGAACTTGGACGGCGAAGCTGCGGGTGACGGCGAGGAAGAAGAGGAAGAAGATGCGATGTCTTGGCGTTCCGAGCTCTATAGTGGACGGAGGGGAGGTAGCCGATGACGGGGAACTTGCCGGACAAGGTTGGCGAGGCGGAGGACGACGGAGGTCACGGCGGCGCCATGGCCGTGCGCTCAGATGCGCTCGGGACGCGCTCGAGGCGGCGGATTTGGTGGCTCTCTCTCCTGGCGGCGGCGGCGAGAGGGAAGAGGGAACCCTAGGCGAGGCGAGGGACAAGGAGAGGGGATATATAGGTGGCTAGGGCGACGGAACGGAGCTTGGGCGCGCTCGGGCTCGCGGTCCCCATGGCGAGCGCGAGCTTGACGAAAAGGTAGCGCGCGGGTTGACTGTAGCCCGTGGCTGCCAGGCGGGGCCAGTCTTGCCACGTGGCGACGGGCCAGCGGGGGTGCGGGTGCGCTCGGGTGAGAAAATTAAGAGGAGGGGCGCGCGGGTTGAGCTGGGCCGCGCGCGCGTGAAGATTGCTGGGCCGCGAGACTGCTGCTGCTGGGCCGCTTCTCTCTCTCCCTCTGTTTTCGGTTTTTCTTTTTCTCTTCCATTTCCTCAGACAGAAATAAAAGAGGAAATACAGAGGGAGTTTGGGGAAGTGTGAGAGAGATAGAAAAATATCCCTGGAATCTAAAAATTATGTAGTATTTGAATAAATTGGTTTGGCAATTTTTAGAGGAAGAAAAATATATCAAGTTTGAATTTAATTCAAACTTGATGCAGTTTTGATCCCAACCAAATCAACTCCAAAAATGATGAAATTTGGCAGAGAGGTTTAGGACATGGACTAGAGAATTTAGGAATATGGTGAACATTAATTTGGGACAGAAATATTGCATCAAGAATAATACTGAAAAGGAGAAGAAGGGGAAGATGATGAGAGAAGAGATGTCATGCATGGGTGAACCACATGGTCTAGAGAGGGAGATGGCAAGGAGAAGATGAACACACAACCACAATGCATACATGATGAGCACCACACAAATTAACATGATGGACGCAATGCACATGACAATTAAATAACATGAAGATGAAATGCAGAATGAAAAGAAAGGAAAAAACACAACATGAGAAGAAGCCCATCCATCAAGATCATCATGACAAATCCATATATTGCAATGTTGAGGAGTACAAATATGGAAGGAGCACACTTGGGGTGTTACAACTCTCCCCTACTACAAGAGGATCTCGTCCCGAGATCTAGGAACGGAAGAACTCCGGATATTCGGAACGGAGGTGGTCCTCGCGCTCCCATGTGGCTTCTCGGTCAGAATGGTGGGACCACTTCACTTTCAGGAACTTGATATACTTGTTGCGAGTCTTGCGCTCAGTTTCTTCGAGAATGGCAATGGGATTCTCACGGTAAGACAAATCATCTTGGAGCTCAATGTCTTGGAAGTCAATGGTGCGTTCGGGAGCCTTGAAGCACTTGCGAAGTTGTGACACGTGAAACACATCGTGCACATTTGAGAAGTTGGAAGGTAGTTCGAGTTGGTAGGCTAGATCACCTCTTTTGCCAACTATCTTGAAAGGGCCCACGTATCTTGGAGCAAGCTTTCCTTTGATACCGAATCGTCGGGTGCCTTTCATAGGAGAAACACGGAGATAGACATGGTCTCCAATATCGAAAGCCAAGTCACTGTGCTTGCTATCATAGTAGCTCTTCTGGCACGATTGCGCTGCTTTCAGATTTTCACGGATGATACGACACATCTCTTCAGCTTCAGAAATCATATCATTGCCAAGAAGTTGGCGTTCACCAGCTTCAGACCAGTTGAGGGGAGTACGGCACTTTCTGCCATAGAGAATCTCGAATGGGGCCTTGCCCGAGCTTGCTTGGAAACTATTGTTGTAGGAGAATTCAGCAAAAGGAAGGCAATCTTCCCACTTCATGCCGAAAGAGATGACACACGCTCTCAGCATATCCTCGAGAATTTGATTCACTCTCTCGACTTGGCCACTAGTCTAAGGATGAAAAGCTGTGCTGAAGCGAATCTTTGTGCCCATGGCCTGCTGGAAGGAATCCCAGAATCTGGAAGTGAAGATGCTTCCACGATCTGAGGAGATCAACTGAGGAACACCGTGCAAGGAGACCACTCTGGAAGTGTACAGCTCTGCCAACTGGGCTGCAGTGATAGACTCCTTGACTGGAAGGAAGTGAGCAACTTTAGTGAGCTTGTCAATGACCACAAAGATGGCATCATTCTCTCTCTTGGACTTGGGAAAGCCGGTGAAAAAGTCCATCTCAATATGATCGAATTTCCACTCGGGAATGGGTAGAGGCTGAAGAAGTCCTGCTGGACGCTGATGTTCCATCTTCACTCTGCGGCACACATCGCACTTGTTTACGAACTGAGCAATCTCACGTTTCATACGAGTCCACCGGTAAGTTGACTTGAGATCATGGTACATCTTGGAGCTGCCTGGATGGATGGACAAGAGAGAATTGTGTGCTTCGTTCATTATGACCTTCCTGAGATCCCCTTTTGGCACACTAGCATGTCCTCAAAGAACAAGGTATCCCTGTCATCCACTCGATAGCACTTGTATTTAGGAATGCTCTTTGCAATGCCGAGTTTCACCTTCTTCACCATGGCATCTAAGAGCTGAGCTTCGCGAATCTGATCCTCCAAAGTGGGAGTGATCTGGAGGTTTGCAAGAAATCCTTGCGGAACAACTTGGAGATTGAGCTTTTTGAAGGCCTCACACAGATCAGGCTGGACCGGCTTGAGAATAAGATTGTTTCAGTACGCTTTTCTGCTCAAAGCATCCGCGATAACATTACCCTTGCCTGGAGTGTATTCAATGCTCGGGTTGTACTCTTGAATCATCTCCACCCATCGGGTCTGACGGAGATTAAGGTTGGGCTGAGTGAATATGTACTTGAGGCTCTTGTGATCGGTGAAAATGTCCACCTGCCTGCCCAACAAGAGATGTCTCCATGTGATTAAGGCATGGACGACTGCTGCCAACTCCAAGTCGTGAGTAGGATAGTTCCGCTCGTTCAGCTTCAACTGCCGAGAGGTATAAGCCACCACTTTCTTCTCTTGCATTAGTACTCCACCGAGACCTTGCAGGGAAGCATCACAGAAGACTTGGTAGGGCTTGGATTCATCTGGAGGAGTGAGAACTGGAGCAGTTATGAGCTTCTCTTTGAGTGTATTGAACGCAACATCACACTCAGGAGTCCAAGAATATTTGACATTCTTCTGGAGAAGGTTAGACAGAGGCTTGGCAATCTTGGAGAAGTTCTCCACGAATCTTCTGCAATAGCTTGCAAGCCCGAGAAAGCTTCGAAGTTGCTTGACATTTTGAGGAGGCTGCCAGTTGACAATGGCTTCAACCTTTTTAGGATTTACCGAGATGCCCTTGGCAGAGATAATGTGACCGAGGTAAAGAACTTCATCAAGCCAGAATTCACACTTAGAGAACTTTGCATAGAACCGATGCTCTCTGAGCTTATCAAGTACCAACTGCAAATGCTTTGCGTGATCCTCTTCAGTCTTGGAGAAAACCAGGATGTCATCGAGATAGACAAGAACGAACTCGTTTGTGTAAGGATTGAACACATATTTCATCACACGAGAGAAAGTAGGAGGTGCATTTGCAAGGCCGAAGGACATCACTGTGTATTCATATGAACCAAAGCTTGTCCTGAAAGCTGTTTTGGAAATGTCTTCTTCGCGAATACGGATTTGGTGATATCCCATCTGAAGATCGAGCTTTGAGAACACCTTTGCACCTTTGAGTTGCTCGAACAATTCATTGATATTGGGAAGTGGATATTTGTTCTTGATTGTCTTCTTATTCAATGGCCGGTAGTCAACGCAAAGTCTTTCCGTGCCATCTTTCTTCTTGACAAAGAGAACTCCACAACCCCAAGGAGATGAACTCGGTCTGATCAAGCCCAGACGCTCTTGTTCATCGAGCTGTCTCTTCAATTCATTCAGCTCTTCTGGCCCAAGCTTGTAGGGGCGTTTGCATACGGGTTCTGTGCCGGGCTCGAGCTCAATGACAAACTCAACAGGCCGGTGAGGAGGCATTCCTGGCAACTCTTCTGGAAAAATGTCCTCATATTCACATACCACTGGAATTTGAGATATGGCATTAATCTCGCCTTTCTCATTGAGGGAGAATAACCGGATGATATCATCACAAGCAGCGAACATAATGACCTCTTCAGAAGAATGAGTCAATTTAACTTCCTTGGCCGCACAATCAAGAGAAGCCTTGTGCTTAGAAAGCTAATTCATGCCGAGGATAAGATCAATATCAGAATTCCCAAGAACAATTGGATCCACCAGAAAAGAATAATTGCCCATCTTGATACCAACATTAGGAACCACCAAGCTAGAATTCAAGCATTTTGCCGGGGAAATTACTTGTAATGCCCTTGGCAAAGTCATTGTGTGAAAATTATGCCTCGAAGCAAACGGGTATGATATGAATGAATGCGATGCACCAGAATCGAATAAAACTTTAGCCGGAATGGAATTAACCAAGAGATTACCCATGATCACTTCAGAAGACTCCTCTGCTTGAGCTGAGTTCACCATGTTCACTCTTGCATATTTGGGATTATGTTTGATAATAGCATTGCTTGGAGGCTTGCCTGGAGGAGGAGGTGGAAGGCGCTTCTGAGTGCACTTGTTGGCATAGTGTCCTTTCAGACCACACTTGTGACAAGTAACCTCTGAGAGCGGACGAGGAGGAGGAACAACTGCCCTTGGAGCCTGAGATCTCTGCTGGTACACTGGGTTGGGTGGGTGGGAAGAACCACGACCACCAAACTGCTTCTGCTGATGCTGAGGATAAAACTGAGGAGGTGGAGGTAACCAGAACTTCTGCTGCTTGGCAGCCACTTGAGACGAGGAAGAAGAGTGAACTGCATCTCTGATTCTCTTCTTAGAAGCATCAAACTTGACTTGAGCTGATTCTTGCTTGAGAGCCATGTTATAGAACTGATCAAACTCAGGCGGATCGACTAGGATGAGAGCAAGCTGTAGGTCCTCTCTAATACCACCTCGAAACTGGTAAATCTTGCTCTTGTCATCTGGAATGTCTTGCTTGGCATACCGAGCGAGATTCTGGAACTCAGTGTTATACTGGTAGATAGACATGCTTCCTTGCTTGAGTTTTCTGAATTTCTCACGCATCTCCTCAAACACACTTGACGGAATGTGATGTGCTCTAAAATCATGACAGAAATCGGTCCAAGTGATGACTCGACCACCTCTTGAATCTTTGTACTGCTGCCACCACTCGGCTGCCTGATCCTTGAGCTGGAAAGAAGCGAACTTGACATAGTCCTCAGGTCTGACATTGCTGCACTCGAAGTGTTTGTTGATATCCACTAACCAATCGTCAGCATCGAGAGGCTGAGTGCACGAACTGAAGGACTTGGGCTGGTTACTGAGAAACTGGCTGAGAGTTGCATATTGAGGTTGATTGTTGAAGTTGCCTTGGCCATGATTGCCTTGATACCCTTGATTCCGCTCTTGCATAAACTGGAGCAGCATCTGAGTATTGGCATTGGTTGCTGCCATCAAAGCTTGCCATGCCTCCGGAGGCGGAGGTGGAGGAGGAGGTGGTGGTGGAGGTGGAGGTTCTGACTGCTCCCCATCATCACGGGTCGGATTCCCACGGGTTGCGGGAGCCATCCTGAAGATGGAAACAACCGTTAGAATCTTCAATGAGATAATTGAAAAGCTGAATCAACGGACAAATATTGCAACAGAACTCTTCACAAGCTAGCATCCGAACAGATATGAACGAATGCATTCCGAAAGATAGATGATACACCACAGATTGAGAAGCCACTTGGAAAGAATGTTAGAATAATGCACAAGGTAACAAAGATGGAAACAAACATATGATAGACCCCATATCGTATCATGTGTCTGTTGGAAAGATATCCTAGGTGTTACTTGAATTCTCCTAAGAACTCCCGAAACTTCTTGGTTATGAGATCAGGTTGCGGATCTAGGAACCTACTCATCAAACAACAACCTAATCAGCTGCAACCGCATCCGCAACCCTCAACACACGACGGAGAAACTTCGCAAATTTGTCTATCTCAGACCTTCGAAAACACAACGATACTAGCCATGGTGGATCATCCGAGCTATCTCCTCCAGTACTGGGGAAAAGTCACGGCACTATTTGCCACCACAAAAAGTATAGAAGCGTTTCGATGTCGGCGTCCTCTGGTATTCCGGAACTGAAACGATAGCGAGTGTGACAAAACCCCTTGGAGCTCAACTCCCCGGGTCCAATCCATACGGTCGGGAGGCACCAAGAACAGAGTCACGTCACACCGATATCGCAACCATTCCAACAATACCCGCGTGATCCTAAAAAAATTTGAGTGAGATGAGGTAGTAGAATAAAACACATACGCCACAATTCCTCACCAGAGCGACGAAGTGGATAAGGAGTAAAAATAATTCCTACTCTCCGATATATAACTAGGACTCAAAATAGTTTTTCTTCTGGACTCGTCAACGGTTCGATTAAACATGGGGCTCCTATAGTCGGTATGGCTCTGATTACCAACTTGTAACGCCCAATATGAAACTCTATCGCAATCTCGTGATGAACTCAAGATCATGACAGAACCTCATTTTGGAACGCATAGCAAGGTGATTCTCAATTACATACAACCGAATGAATAGGTGAGAATACTAGATAAAGGCTTACACTCGCCACATGCTACAGCATAAATATATCATAATCATCATACATTCATCCAAATGAAAGACAGGGTCCGACTACGGGCGAAACACAAATGAGAAAACACCACCCTGCTATTATCCCTGGATCAACCGACTAGGGCCCACTACTGATCGTCTGGCATCATGACGTACATACGTCCACGCTCATCATCATACTCCCAATGGAGCATCTCGGGCTCACCTGTGTCTGTCTCAAGCGTACTCGCAACTGGAGTTATGTAGTAATCTGTGAGCCACAGGGACTCATCAATCTCATCACCCAAGGTAACAAAACTATTTAAGCTGATAGGAAGGGAAGGGGTAATGTGTTTAGGTTGCAGCAAGCACTAAGCATGTTTAAGTGGCTAACTTACGAGTACAAGAATAAAGATGAGCATACTACGCATAACGGTCGCAAGTTTAATATGATCAAGAAGTGATCATGAACACCTACTTACGGTTCAAACATAACCCCACCGTGTTCTCTTCCCGAACTTACTCGAAAAGAGACCATCACGGTTACGCACACAGTTGGTGTATTTTATTAGAATTAGTGTCAAGTTCTACAACCGGAGGTTAAAAATATCCAAGTCGCCACATAACCGCGGGCACGGCTTCGTGTAAGATATAACCCTGCAAGGGTGTTCCAACCTGGTCCATCATAGACCAACACAAGCTGCGGTGAAAATACCTCAACCTCGAGATAGCCCGAAGTATCCTCGGAATCCCGGTGCACAAGACATTTCGACAATGGTAACACAAGTCCAGCAAGACCTCCCGACGTGCCGACACCCTGATTGGAGCCGCGCGTATCTCGAAATCAGGCCACGATCGGATGGGACATCCAACAGGTACCAAAACCTCGAGTTTCCCCGTGGTGGCCCCGTAGTCTACCCGGTTCGGACCAACACTCATGAGGAGCACTGGCCCGGGTTGTTGATTAAAATTATCCTCGGGTTAGCTAGACCCTGTGCAAGTTTTAGTTGTTATTAGGCAAATGTTAAAACCAATGTTGGGCCTTGCTGGAAGCGGTTATTCAAAGCGAACTATCGAGAGGGTCCCATTCCCCTGAGCATGTTAGGAACGCTAATCAAGGATCATAACACCGGCATTACGGAAAGTAAGGCGGCATGAGTGGAACAAAACACTAGGCAAAAGGCCGAGCCTTCTACACACAACCAAGTATATAGATGCATTACTTAAATAAGAGATATTGTGATATCCCAACATATCCATGTCCCAACATGGAACAACCTGCACTTCACCTACAACTAGCAACGCTATAAGAGGGGCTGAGCAAAGCGGTAACATAGCCAAACAATGGTTTGCTAGGTAGGGTGGTTAGAGGTTGTATCATGGCATATGAGAGGCTGGCAAATATGTGGTAGAAAGCGTGACATAGCGAAAGCAACGAGACAACTACCAAGCAAAGATAGTAGTGTTATCAATGGTAATGATCATCTTGCCTGAAGTCTCTTCGGTGGGATAGTAAGACTGCTCCTCGAACACGTTCTCAACCGGTTCCTCGAACTCGGACTCGTCTCCCGAAACTACCCAAAAGAAAGAACAAGCACCGAAATAAACAAACAACCATGGCATATGATGCACAAACAAAATGATGCATGGAATGGCATGATAACATCATGAACATGACATAAATGAAGGCACGGTGCCACCAGGACGATAGAAATGATAACGAGATGTGAACGGTGAAGAAAAAGATGGATATGGGCAAAATCTGGGCAACCCAAGTATGCCTCTAGAAAGAATGGAAGATATCGGTTGAAATCGATATAAAGATCACGAGGAACGGATGCACGAAACTCAAATGGTGAGCAACACAATATGCAATGCAAAACTGAAATTAACAGCAACATGGCATCTTATGCACATCAAAACAGCAAGCTACAGTACTCTAAAATGCAAGAAAAAGGAATGCAACTACAATACTCATGGCATAGAACATTTCATTACATTGGCACAAAATCATATGAAGCATGCATTCACCAGAAATGAGCTCACAACATGGCAACATGATGTTGACAGAAAACTGCTACATTGACTAGGCATCTTTAGAGCAACATTTATATATGCTACAGGAGATTAGCTTGGCATCAATTGGTATGGCATGAAAGTACTAACAACATAGAACAAGACATGTTTACTGGACATGTCCAAAAGAGGCATAGATTAGTGGCTAACATCAAGGAAACAGAGCAAGAAACAGCAGAAACTTAACAAGTGCAAAACAGTAACAATGACTAAGCATGTTTGCAAGCTTGTTGCACTCCTATCATGGCATATCATGGCATGAAATAAATATTGGCAGTAAGATGGCATGAAAATGCTCCAAACTCATGTTGACAAGATGCTCATATGACAATTGCATTAATTCACACAAAAATGACAAAATGGCACATTATGCAAAACTGACATGCACCCAAACTTGCTCAAAAGATAAATCTAATGCCACCAATGGATTAGTCGGATTTTTCTACCCCAAAATCATATATTACACTCATATGTTCCTACATGAAAAATGCTCAAAATGCCACAAAACATATAGGACAGAAGTTGAATTAGGTTATATTCCAGATTTGGCATATGCCGAAAATGGAAAACGCCAGAAACGGAAACTTGCCGGATCTGAAAAGCGCCAGATTTGGATATCGCCCGATTGGAAAATGGGCATTTACCAGAAATGGAATTTTGAAACAGATTGAAATAAAATAAATAAAAGAATAAAGAAAAGGAGGGGTTGTGTGGGCGTGTGAATGACAGTGGGACCCACGAGGGCCCACTGGTCAGTGGGTCGCAAAACAATTGGGGAAAAAAAAACCTGCCCCCGATGGGTTTCGAACCCGGGGCGGCGCGCTGAGTAGGGTGTGGCTCGACCTGCTCGGCTGGCCCGGTGCATGCGACAGAAAAGGGCTCGGCCCCTTTTGACTTGGCGCGAATAGCTCGCAGCGATAGAGCAGAGGAAAATAGAGCAGCGGTGCGGCGAGACAGAGACGGCGGCGGGCTCGCCGGAGCGGACTCCGGTGGCCAAAACGGACAGCGGATGGGCGGAAACGACCCTACGAAACGACGCGCATCTACAGGTGCTACTCATGCAACGAGTAAGGCACGGGAGGCTCGCCGGCGACGAGGTCCCGCGGCGGAGCTCTCGGGTCCGCGGTGGAAAACGGTGCTACGACGCGCTAACTACAGAGAAAGTGGCATGGGGAGGCGCAGCTGCTCACCACGAACACGCTCATGCGTTCGGAACGGCGGGAGGTGGGCGGAGGCGACCGGAACTTGGACGGCGAAGCTGCAGGTGACGGCGAGGAAGAAGAGGAAGAAGACGCGAGGACTTGGCGTTCCGGGCTCTGTAGTGGATGGAGGGGAAGTAGCCGATGACGGGGAACATGCCAGACAAGGTTGACGAGGCGGAGGACGACGGAGGTCACGGCGGCGCCATGGCCGTGCTCTCAGATGCGCTCGGGACGCGCTCGAGGCGGCGGATCTGGTGGCTCTCTCTCCTGGCGGTGGCGGCGAGAGGGAAGAGGGAACCCTAGGCGAGGCGAGGGACAAGGAGGGGGGATATATACGTGGCTAGGGCGACGGAACTGAGCTCGGGCGCGCTCGGGCTCGCGGTACCCATTGCGAGCGTGAGCTTGACAAAAATGTTGCGCGCGGGTTGACTGTAGCCCGTGGCTGCCAGGCGGGGCCGGTCTTGCCATGTGGCGACGGGCTAGCGGGGGTGCGGGTGCGCTCGGGTGAGAAAAGAAAAAGGAGGGGCGCGCGGGTTGAGCTAGGCCGCGCGCGCGTGAAGATTGCTGGGCCGCGAGACTGCTGCTGCTGGGCCGCTTCTCTCTCTCCCTCTGTTTTTGGTTTTTCTTTTTCTCTTCCATTTCCTCAGACAGAAATAAAATAGGAAATACAGAGGGAGTTTGGGGAAGTGTGAGAGAGATAGAAAAATATCCCTGGAATCTAAAAATTATGTAGTATTTGAATAAATTGGTTTGGCAATTTTTAGAGGAATAAAAATAAATCAAGTTTGAATTTAATTCAAACTTGATGCAGTTTTGATCCCAACCAAATCAACTCCAAAAATGATGAAATTTGGCAGAGAGGTTTAGGACATGGACTAGAGAATTTAGGAATATGGTGAACATTAATTTGGGACAGAAATATTGCATCAAGAATAATACTGAAAAGGAGAAGAAGGGGAAGATGATGAGAGAAGAGATGTCATGCATGGGTGAACCACATGGTCTAGAGAGGGAGATGGCAAGGAGAAGATGAACACACAACCACAATGCATACATGATGAGCACCACACAAATTAACATGATGGACGCAATGCACATGACAATTAAATAACATGAAGATGAAATGCTGAATGAAAAGAAAGGCAAAAACACAACATGAGAATCAGCCCATCCATCAAGATCATCATGACAAATCCATATATGGCAATGTTGGGAAGTACAAATATGGAAGGAGCACTCTTGGGGTGTTACATCACATCTCTGCAAAACTCGGTCAAGGTTGCTTAAACAATCATCAAAAGAGGTTCCGTAAACGGACAAATCATCCATGAATACCTCAACAATCTTTTCACAAAAATCAGGTAGCAGGTGCATTGCATAAACCAAAAGGCATACGTCTGTAAGCATAAGTTCCAAAAGGACAAGTAAAAGTGGTTTTCTCTTGATCTTCTTTTGATATAGGTATTTGAGAAAGACCAGATGATCCATCTAGGAAGAAAAAGTGTGTATGCTTAGATAATCTTTCTAACATTTGATCAATAAAAGGCAAGGGGTAATGATCTTTCCTAGTAGCTTTATTAATTTCCTGAAATCAATTACCATCCTATAACCAGTTACAATTCTTTGTGGGATAAGTTCATTTTTATCATTAGGAACAACAGTAATGCCTCCTTTCTTAGGAACACAATGAACATGACTTACCCATCTACTATCAGCTATAGGATAAATTATACCTGCCTCCATAAGCTTTAATATTTCAGTTCTTACCACATCCTTGTTCCTAGGATGCAAATGACGTTGATGATCAACCACGGGCTTAGCATCAGGCTCCATATTAATCTTGTGCTGACATAAAGTGGGGCTAATGCCCTTAAGATCATCAAGAGTGTATCCAATAGCAACACAGTGCTTCCTCAGAGTTTTAAGTAATCTCTTTTCTTCATGCTCTGAAAGGTTAGCATTGATAATAACAGGATATATCTTCTTTTCATCAAGATACGCATATTTCAATATATTAGGCAGTTTCTTTAATTCAAACACAGGGTCACTCTTAGGTGGGAGGGGATCTCCCAAGGTTTCAACATGCAAATTGTGTTTCAGGATTGGTGCTTGTCTAAAGAATATTTCATCTATTTCATTTCTTTCATTCATATGCATATCATTTTCATGGTCTAGCAGATATTGTTCTAAAGGGTCGGTAGGAGGAACAACAATAGAAGCAAGACCAATAATTTCATCTTTATTAGGCAATTCTTTATCATGAGGTTGCCTACGAAACTTAGAGAAATTAAATTCATGCGATACATCACCAAAATTAACACTGACCGTTTTCCCAGTACAATCAATCTTAGCATTAACTGTATTCAAGAAGGGTCTACCAAATATAATGGGACAAAAACCATCTTGTAGTGATCCAAGAACTTGAAAATTAGTAGGGTATTTAATCTTACCGCACAAGACTTCAACATCTCTAACAATCCCAAGTGGTAAAATAGTATCTCTGTTTGTAAGCTTAAAGTAACATCAATATCTTCCATCTCAACAGGTGCAATATCATCCATGACTTCTTGATAAAGAGAAAATGGAATAGCACTTACGCTAGCACCCATATCACATAAATCATGATAACAATGATTTCCAATTTTAACAGAAACAACAGGCATGCCAACAACAAGTTTGTTTTTATCTGATGTATCTTGCTTAGCAATCCTAGTTGCTTCCTCACAGAAATATATGACATGTCCATCAATATTATCAACCAAAAGATCTTTGGTCATTGCAACATTAGGTTCCACTCTAATTTGTTCAAAGGGTTTAAGTGTTTTAATATTACTCTTATTAACCACAGTTGAAGCTTTAACATGTTCCTTAATCCTAACAGGGAAAGGAGGTTTCTCAATATAAGCAGTAGGCACAATTGGATTAACATTATAAATGATTGTCTCATCTTTAGCTATAACAGGTTCTTCACAATTCTCTTCAATAGGTGGATGAAATTAAACCACTTCTCCTTAGGGAGATCAACATGAGCAGCAAGTGATTCACAAAAGATAGCTACTATCTCAAAGTCAAGTCCATATTTAGTACTAAACTTATGAAAAGCATCGGTTTCCATAAACGATTTAACACAATCAAACTCAAGATTTATACCTGACTCTTTACCTTTGTCGATTTCCCAATCTTCGGAGTTACGTTTAATTCTTTCCAGAAGATCCCATTTGAATTCAATAGTTTTCTTCATAAAGGAACCAGTAGAAGAAGTATCGAGCATGGATTGATCATTATGAGAAAGCCAAGCATAAAAGTTTTGTATAATTATTTCTCTTGAGAGCTCATGATTGGGGCCTGTGTGCATCATATATTTAAGCTTCCCCCAAGCTTGAGCGATACTTTCTCCTTCACGAGGCCAAAAATTATATATATAACTCCGATCACGATGAACCAAATGCATAGGATAAAATTTCTGGTGAAATTCCAGCTTCAAACGGTTCCAATCCCATGTTACAGTATCATCCAATAGCCTATACCATGTCAATGCCTTCCCCCCAAAGATAAAGGGAATACTTTCTTCTTAACTCCATCCTCGGATAAACCTACAAGCTTAAACAATCCATAAATTTCATCTATATAGATCAAGTGCATATCAGGATGTACTGTTCAATCTCCTACATAAGGATTAGCTAGCAGTTTCTCTAACATCCTCGAAGAAATTTCATAATAAATATTTTCAGTAGGTTCAGTAGGTTGAGGGCAACTCTTATTGCTTCCGGTTGAGGTGAAGATACCCCGAACAAGCCCCTCAAAGGATTATTTTCCATAGTGACAAGTGACAGTAAATTTCGGCACGTAATAAAAATGTTTCCTTACCAAAGGCGCTTCACTCCCCGGTAACGACACCAGAAAAGAGTCTTGATGACCCACAAGTATAGGGGATCAATCGTTCTCCTTTCGATAAGTAAGAGTGTCGAACCCAACGAGGAGCAGAAGGAAATGATAAGCGGTTTTTAGCAAGGTATTCTCTGCAAGTACTGAAAGTACGGTAACAGATAGTTTTGTAGCAAGGTAATTCGTAACAAGTAACAAGTGACAATAGTAATAAAGGAGCAGCAAGGTAGTCCAATCCTTTTTATATCAAAGGACAAGCCGGAACGTTCTCTTATAATAAGCAAAGCGTTCTCGAGGACACATGGGAATTGTCGTCTAGTCACGTTCATCATGTTTAGTTGATTCGCGTTCGCTACTTTGATAATTTGATATGTGGGTGGACCGGTGCTAGGGTGTTGTTCTTACTTGAACAAGCAACCCTTTTATGTTTACCCTCTCTTGCCAGCATCCGCAACTACGAAAGAAGAATTAAGATAAATCTAACCATAGCATGAAACATATGGATCCAAATCAGCCCTTACGGAATAACGCATAAACTAGGGTTTAAGCTTCTGTCACTCTTGCAACCCATCATCTACTTATAACTCCCCAATGCCTTCCCTTAGGCCCAAGTATGGTGAAGTGTCATGTAGTCGACGTTCACATGACACCACTAAAGGAAGAACAACATACATATCATCAAAATATCGAATGAATACCAACTTCACATGATTAGTTATAACAAGACTTCTCCCATGTCCTCAAGAACAAAAGTAACTACTCACAAATCATATCCATGTTCAATATCAGAGGGGTATTGAATATACTTGAGGATATGAACATATAATCTTCCACCAAATAAACCAACTAGCATCAACTACGAGATGTAATCAACACTACTAGCAACCCACAGGTACCAATCTGAGGTTTTGGGACAAAGATTGAATACAAGAGATGAGCTAGGGTTTGAGAGGAGATGGTGCTGGTGAAGATGTTGATGAAGATTGGTCCTTCCATGATGAGAGGATCGTTGGTGATGTCGATGGCTTCGATTTCCCACTCCCGGAGGGAAGTATCCCCGGCGGAATCGCTCCGCTGGAGAGCAAAAGTGCTCCTGCCCAGGTTCCGCCTCGAGACGGCGGCGCTTCGTCCCGAAAGTCTTCTTCTCATTTTTTTAGGGCAAATAGCATCATATAGGAGAAGATGGGCCCCGGAGACCTGCTGGTGGGGCCACGAGCTCACTAGGCGCGCCCTAGGGGGGGCGCCCCCTGAGCTCGTGGCTCTCTGGTGGGCCCCCTCCTGGTATTTCTTCTGCCAATATTTTTATATATTCCAAAATAATTCTCCGTAAATTTTCAGGTCATTTGGAGTTGTGGAGAATATCTATCTCTGTTGTAGCCTTTCCAGGTTCAGAATTCCAGCTGCCAGCAATCTCCTTCATGTGAAACTTGCAAAATAAGAGAGAAAAAGCATTATGATTGCATCATAAAGTGAAATAATGACCCAAAACATAATAAATAACAGTAGGAAAACATGATGCAAAATGGACGTATCAGTTGTCACGCCATACGGGCGCTCATACGGGCGTGTGCGCCCATATGGAACGCCGTCTGTTGCACTGGTTTCGCGGAAACATCTCCCGTTGATTCTTTCTTCCTCCATTCTCCTTCCTTTCCATTCCCACACATGATTTCTTCCCTTTTTAGCCCATTTCCTGTGGAAACATATCAAAGGGAGGATTTGTGGAATTCCTTGCACTTATGGTGAAATGAGTGTAAAAATATCACTCATCAGGCGGCCATCGGGAGGATGGCGAGGGTGGCGGCCGCAGGGGGGCGCGTTTGTACGATAGGAGTCGATAAGAACAATTAACTGTTGGATGGAGGGGATATACTAGCGCCAGTCTCACTTGTTTTCTTTTTACCAATTTTTTAAAATATATGTAAACGTTATCTGTACAAATTGAAATGTGACAACCATCAACACGATCTACCATACGTAATTAGACAGTTCCCATGAATCATGCAGGAGTACATACGATGCCAAGATATGACGTGACAAACGGCAACACGACTTTGGATATGGTATATCAATTGTATTGGCGGGGAAGACCCCCATGAAAAAAAATTTGCCAGAAACTTCAGAAGAAGACAGAATTCTGGGTCAAGCCAACGGTGTGAGCCAGAAAAGAAGACAGCAACGTGAGTAAAAATCATTTGTGCATGATATTACTCATACGCTAGAAGACACTGAAGGCCAGAAGAATATTCGCCAGCAGACAGAGCCCACGTGAATGCTTTCCCCAAAGCAGCCACGTGAAAGATATCTGAAGGCATCCTTATCCACGCTCTGTGTGGACACGTAAGATAGTTAAGCAAATTATCCACCGAGAGACAATGCCCACATGAAAGAGGAGAAGATTCCTGAAGATTGAAGATTTCTCGGGCACTCTCTCTCGCACTTATCCATGCCTTAGAAGGACACGTGTACAGGCTACCGTATGTAAAATAAATAAGTGAAGGCAGGCTCCTGAAGCCTCCCTCGCAGCCGTCTCGCGGCTATAAAAGGAGACGCCAGGCTCACGCAGCAAGGGAGCACACATCTCGCAAGCCAGAGAAGAGCGAAGCAGTCTGAGCGAAGCTCTCGAGCCAGTGCACTCCTTCCTTAGTCGTTTTAGCCACCACCACCACTAGTAGAATAGCCAAGAAGGCGCTCAGATCGCCAAGAATATTAAGGTAATTTCCTAGTTTGTGTGTAATCCCTTCGGGGTTTCCCGAAAGGGAAAACCATATGTAAATTATGTTGTTGAAATGATGTAGTTTCTTTGGTTTCACTTGATATTTTTACTTATGAATTCATGGGAAGAGTTTTTATGCTAGGGATCCTATAGGAGAAACCTCTGCATGTTTGTTCTCTGTGTAGCCCAGAGTTGGCGTTGAATGAGAACCTTGTTGCCGTAGAGAAGTGTTCCCTTCGGGTGGAACTGCCTGGGAAGACGATAAGAATTTAACCCATAAGTTTGCAATTAAAACCATCAAGTGAACGTAACTAGCTACATCTGATGCAACATAATGATAAATATGGTGAGTACCGAGTAGGAATATTACACCGCTGCGCACACCGTCGGACGAACTGAATAAATCCTGCATATAAGTTTGAATCAGCCAGATTTATAGCCAGACAAGCGCATATTATTGAAATAGTCTTGAATAGTAAACAAATAATCAGCCAGACAGACGCCAATTATTTGAATAGTAGCAAATAGTAAAAGTGAATAGTAAATACTATTGTGAATAGTTTTCCGTGAATAGTGAACAGTGTTTTGCTACACTCGGTGAACAGTACTCCGAATATTAACATTGAATATCAGCGCACTAATTAAGACCGCGCTTAGCGATCAAATAATTTTTATTTGCTGCTATAGTTGGTATCAGGTCCAGGATATAATCATTGAAAGATTAAGGTATTTAAATTTAGAAGTTAGCGCAGGTAAGGTAATAAATTCTAAAGAGAATATTAATATTAGGTGCAGAATAAATCCCTCTGAAGAGCATATTTGGCATACATCTCATAGCCAGCTAAATATAGTGGTCGATTTGATATACAACTTTTATATATCTTGGGGAAAAAGGCAAGATATACTTGACCAGAAATTTGAAAGCTTATTCAAAGAATATCAAAAACTCGCAGACAAGTGCTCCGGGTTAAATAATAAAACAGATATCATTCTGCATAAGCTAGAAGAAGCAAAAGCAAGACAGAATATAATTTGCAAGAATAACGACTATATTAAAGAAGAAGTGTTGACAATAAGCTGTTACCTAAGTAAAGGCAAAGACTCGCTCACACACTCCGAATCAAGACAAGATATTCCTGAAATAAAAAGGTTGGTACAAGAGGTAAAAACTCTTATCCTCTCATAGTTTTATGAGTGAATATAGCCAAGCTTTAAGCGAATTTGCTAAATACTTATCACCTCCTATCGGTTTTTCTGATCACGACTCACGAAAAGAAAACTCCAAAATAATTATAAGACAAGAAATAGCTGAAGAAATAGACACAGAGTCTTTTATGATAGAAACAAAAATTAGCAATAATAAGAATAAAGGTGTAATTGAATACGTGGAAAAAGCTAATTTAGATGATGAAATAATTTATTGGGAAAATAAACTAAAACATATAGAATGGGAATATAGTCATACTATGACAACAGATTGGTCTAAAATAAGAGAAAATGAATTATTTATCATTAGAGAGATTGCTAGATTAAAAAGATTAAAAAAAAGAAAAAGGTAGCCACCAGTAGCTCTCGCATAATAAATAATAAGCTATTACTAGAAAGGTACGTAGAGGAAGAAGGTAAGGTAGATTTAAAGATTGAAATGATGAATCAAGTAGACTGTGAACATGACTGGATTAAAGGAAAAGGTGATTATAATATCAAATGTGCTTTCTGTATATATTACCCAAGCCAAGATAATAGGTCCACATGCAGCATATGCCTAAGACAAGCTTGTGCCTCCTGTCTAAAAGCCAAAAATCAAATATGTAGACAGGAAATAGAACTAGAGCCAGAAGAAAGAATATTATCCAGTAGGGTTAGAAATCTAGAAAATAGAATAAATAAACTAGAAGTGGAGATAGAAGAACTAAAAGATAAGTTAGAAGATAATAAAGAACAAAAACTAAAAAATAAGTTAGAAGATAATGAACAACAGGAAAATGTTGTTGCTGGAAGCACAGAAATGAAAGAACAAATGGTAACAGTAAGAGATAAAAAAGGAGATAAGTTAATACAATTAAAAGATGCTATAACTAGTTTTGGAAACAAATATATAGTGCGATTACCATTTAAAGAAGTGCCGGGAATAAGAATACCAGTTAGAATAAATTTAACACCAAATATTTCCTATAAAATATTGGCACTATTAGATACTGGTTGCACAAAGAACATTATCCATGACAAATACTTTGTGAGATGTCCCGAAATAGTCAAAACTATAGATGATAATAAAGCGGAAGTATCTACAGATATGTCGGGAATAAAGAAAATCCATAACCAGTTGGCATATAATATAGAAGCATACATAAATGGCACAAAATATATAATAGATGAAATTACAATAAGAGATTTGTCTGTCATAAATGATGATATGATAATAGGATTAAGATTTTTACAACAATCTTTACAAACCACAATTATACATGAAGATGGGGTTACATTTATCCCGCATCAAGATAATGTTCCATACTTATCTGAAGTACGGAAACAAAGAAAGGCTTTGCAAAATATAGAAATATCTAATGTAGATGATGAATATAGCGCAAGTTTAGATCCCCTTGAATTCTGCAAAGATGAAGAACTCAGTGAGACAATAGAAGAATATCATATAGAAAATACATGTACAGAATGCATAGGGTTACAATCTTTCTCTCCAAATTTCTATAGAGATATAAAATCCCAGAAAGATATAGACAAGGTTGTGCAAAGATTAGAAAATATACAAATTATTGGGGAAATACCAATGAAACATTGGGATAAGAACTCTATACTTTGTAAATTAAATATTATAAACCCAGATTATATCATTAAGTCAGGACCAATAGAAGCTACTACCAAAGATATTGAAGAATTCAAAATGCATATAGAAGAATTACTAAAACTAAAAGCAATTAGAGAAAGCAGAAGTCCTCATCAATCTACTGCTTTTATAGTAAGAAATCATGCTGAAGAAGTAAGAGGTAAATCCAGAATGGTAATTAACTTTAAAAGGCTCAATGATAATACTATAGATGATGCATATAATATACCTAATAAGCAGGAATGGATCAATAGAATACAAGGAAGCAAATATTTCTCTAAATTCGATTTAAAAGCAGGATTTTGGCAAGTGAAAATGGCAGAGGAATCTATTCCTTGGACAGCCTTTACTTGTCCACAAGGCCATTATGAATGGCTAGTTATGCCATTAGGTCTGAAGAATACACCCGCATTATTTCAAAGAAAAAATGCAAAATATATTTAATGAGAATCAAGCATTTATATTGGTCTATGTTGATGATCTATTAATATTTTCCAAATCATATAAAGAGCATATTGCCCATCTTGAAGTGTTTTTTCGAAGGGTAGAACAAAATGGGCTTATATTATCCAAAAAGAAGATGGAAATATGCAAAGAAAGAATAAATTTCCTTGGTCATGAAATAGCAGAAGGAAAAATATATCTACAAGATCATATTGCAAAGAAAATATTGGAATGTCCTGACAATTTGAGTGATAAAAAGATTTTGCAACAATTCCTAGGAATTGTAAATTATGCTAGGAATTATATAGACAATTTAGCAAAGCTAGCTGGTCCGTTATATGCAAAACTAAGAAAAAATGGTCAAAAATACTTCAACTCTGAAGACATAAAATTAGTTAAGGCCATCAAAGAGAAGGTCAAGAATTTAAAACCACTAGATTTACCTTAGAAGACAATTATTTTATAATTGAAACAGATGCATCTAAAGTAGGTTGGGGTGCTATATTAAAGCAAAAACCTAATAAATATTCCCCGAAAACAGAAGAGAAAATATGTAGATATGCTTCAGGAAGTTACAAATTAAAGACGGTAAATAATATTGATAGGGAAATCCTTGCAGTAGTAAATGCAATAAATGCTTTCAGGTTATATTTAGGATTTAAAGAATTTACTGTTCGAACAGATTGTGAAGCTATATGCCGATATTACAATAAAATTAATAGTACGAAAAGCTCGACCAGAAGATGGGTCTTATTTGAAGACACCATAGCTGGGAATGGATATAAAGTAATATTTGAGCATATCAAGGGAAAGGATAATAGTTTGCCTGACATATTTTCCCGCTCATCAATTTTACAGAAATGAAAGGAACAGATTTGAAGAGAGGAACTCTCGCAGGCGGACATGAATGTTTCATATTTGGAGATGAAAATAAATTAAAAATATTTTCTCCAAATACATTCAATTTCAAGCCAAAGAACCATATCCGTCTTGATGAAATCTAAAGATGCATATTGGATAATATGTGGTATCAATATACTGTCAAAAGAGATGAAAAAGGATATATGTTATCTAATCTCAATAGTCTCGCAGAATATTTCCATATGTTCAATATGTTGAACAAGAATACTCCAACACCAGCAAAAATAGAGGAAGAAAAAGGAGATCCCCTATATATAATGTTTAATGGGAAAAAGCCAGGAATATATAAGCATTGGGAAGATATTCAAATAGAGAAGCTTGCAGCAAAGTGCAAAAACAAAGAATTATCATTTCGAAAATATAATAAAATTGATGATGCCTTGAAATGGGCACGAAAAGTAATAGGACCAGATTATTATATAGATTCTGAAGCCAGAGAATATATTGAGAAGCAAGGGGGCATATTTAAAAATTTACCCGCGTTAGCAATTCCCTCAAAAGGAGAAGCTTCGAGCTCAAAAAATTCAATGAAAGAAGAATCACCAAAATATCAGTCATATCAAGAATGCCTGCTGAAGGGACTTGACCCCTTAGACAAGGAATATATAGATCAAGAAATGGATAAAAGATTTGAAGAATTGTCAAAAACATTGAAGAAGGAATTAAAGGAAGAGATGTCAAATGAAATGAGGATTGAAATGGACATAAGATTGGAAGAAATAAAGAAAGAATATGATACAAAGTATGACCTTCATCTCTCAGATGATGATCATATGGGTATCGCAGGGCATGGCCAGCGACCTGAATATTAAGCTTATTTATATTGATACTGCTATCAATTTTTCGGGTGAGGAGGACCTCCCCGAATATTGATACGCGAATATGAATATTGATGGAATCTAGAATATTGATATACCAACTATAGCAGCAAAATAAAAAAAACTATAAATCGCTAAGCACAGTCTTAATTAGTGCGCTGATATTCAATGTTAATATTCGGAGTACTGTTCACCGTGTGTAGCAAAACACTGTTCACTATTCACGGAAAACTATTCACAATAGTATTTACTATTCACTTTTACTATTTGCTACAATTCAAATAATTGGCGTCTGTCTGGCTGATTATTCGTTTACAATTCAAGACTATTTCAATAATATGCGCTTGTCTGGCTATTAATCTGGCTGATTCAAACTTATATGCATGATTTATTCAGTTCGTCCGACGGTGTGCGCAGTGGTGTAATATTCCTACTCGGTACTCACCATATTTATCATTATGTTGCATCAGATGTAGCTAGTTACGTTCACTTGATGGTTTTAATTGCAAACTTATGGGTTAAATTCTTATCGTCTTCCCAGGCAATTCCACCCGAAGGGAACACTCTCTACGGCAACAAGGTTCTCATTCAACGCCAACTCTGGGCTACACAGAGAACAAACACGCAGAGGTTTCTCCTATAGGATCCCTAGCATAAGAACTCTTCCCATGAATTCATAAGTAAAAATATCAAGTGAAACCAAAGAAACTACATCATTTCAACAACATAATTTACATATGGTTTTCCCTTTCAGGAAACCCCGAAGGGATTACACACAAACTAGGAAATTACCTTAATATTCTTGGCGATCTGAGCGCCTTCTTGGCTATTCTACAAGTGGTGGTGGTGGCTAAAACTACTAACGAAGGAGTGCACTGGCTCGAGAGCTTCGCTCAGACTGCTTCGCTCTTCTCCGGCTTGCGAGATGTGTGCTCCCTTGCTGCGTGAGCCTGGCATCACCTTTTATAGCCGACAGCTGCGAGGGAGGCTTCGGGAGCCTGCCTTCACTTATTTATTTTACATACGGTAGCCTGCACACGTGTCCTTCTAAGGCATGGATAAGTGCGAGAGAGAGTGCCCGAGAAATCTTCAATCTTCAGGAATCTTCTCCTCTTTCACATGGGCATTGTCTCTCGGTGGATAATTTGCTTAACTATCTTGCGTGTCCACACAGAGCGTGGATAAGGATGCCTTCAGATATCTTTCACGTGGCTGCTTTGGGGAAAGCATTCACGTGGGCTCTGTCTGCTGGCGAATATTCTTCTGGCCTTCAGTGTCTTCTAGCGTATGAGTAATATCATGCACAGATGATTTTTACTCATGCTGTTGTCTTCTTTTCTGGCTCACACCGTTGGCTTGACCCAGAATTCTGCCTTCTTCTGAAGTTTCTGGCATTTTTTTTTCATGGGGGTCTTCCCCGCCAATACAATTGATATACCATATCAATATTCGAGATTCCATCAATATTCATATTCGCGTATCACCAACTATAGCAGCTAATAAAAAATATTTGATCGCTAAGCGCGGTCTTAATTAGTGCGCTGATATTCAACGTTAATATTCGGGGTACTGTTCACCGCGTGTAGCAAAACAATGTTCACTATTCACGGAGAAACTATTCACAATAGTATTTACTATTCACTTTTACTATTTGCTACTATTCAAATAATTGGCGTCTGGCTGGCTGATTATTTGTTTACTATTCAAGACTATTTCAATAATATGCGCTTGTCTGGCTATAAATTTGGCTGATTCAAACTTATATGCAGGATTTATTCAGTTCGTCCGACGGTGTGCGCAGCGGTGTAATATTCCTACTCGGTACTCACCATATTTATCATTATGTTGCATCAGATGTAGCTAGTTACGTTCACTTGATGGTTTTAATTGCAAACTTATGGGTTAAATTCTTATCGTCTTCCCAGGCAGTTCCACCCGAAGGGAACACTTCTCTACGGCAACAAGGTTCTCATTCAACGCCAACTCTGGGCTACACAGAGAACAAACACGCAGAGGTTTCTCCTATAGGATCCCTAGCATAAGAACTCTTCCCATGAATTCATAAGTAAAAATATCAAGTGAAACCAAAGAAACTACATCATTTCAACAACATAATTTACATATGGTTTTCCCTTTCGGGAAACCCCGAAGGGACTACACACAAACTAGGAAATTACCTTAATATTCTTGGCGATCTGAGCGCCTTCTTGGCTATTCTACAAGTGGTGGTGGTGGCTAAAACTACTAAGGAAGGAGTGCATTGGCTCGAGAGCTTCGCTCAGACTGCTTCGCTCTTCTCCGGCTTGCGAGATGTGTGCTCTTCTCTGGCTTGCGAGATGTGTGCTCCCTTGCTGCGTGAGCCTAGCGTCTCCTTTTATAGCCGTGAGACAGCTGCGACGGAGGCTTCGGGAGCCTGCCTTCACTTATTTATTTTACATACGGTAGCCTGCACACGTGTCCTTCTAAGGCATGGATAAGTGCGAGAGAGAGTGCCCGAGAAATCTTCAATCTTCAGGAATCTTGTCCTCTTTCATGTGGGCATTGTCTCTCGGTGGATAATTTGCTTAACTATCTTACGTGTCCACACAGAGCGTGGATAAGGATGCCTTCAGATATCTTTCACGAGGCTGATTTGGGGAAAGCATTCACGTGGGCTCTGTCTGCTGGCGAATATTCTTCTGGCCTTCAGTGTCTTCTAGCGTATGAGTAATATCATGGACAGATGATTTTTACTCACGCCGATGTCTTCTTTTCTGGCTCACACCGTTGGCTTGACCCAAAATTCTTCCTTCTTCTGAAGTTTCTGGCAAAAAAAAATTTCATGGGGGTCTTCCCCGCCAATACAATTGATATACCATATCAATATTCTAGATTCCATCAATATTCATATTCGCGTATCAATATTCGGGGAGGTCCTCCGCGCCCAAAAAATTGATAGCAATATCAATATAAATAAGCTTAATATTCAGGTCGCTGGCCATGCCTTGCGATATCCATATGATCATCATCTGAGAGATGAAAGTCATACTTTGTATCATATTCTTTCTTTATTTCTTCCAATCTTATGTCCATTTCAATCCTCATTTCATTTGATATCTCTTCCTTTAATTCCTTCTTCAATGTTTTTGACAATTCTTCAAATCTTTTATCCATTTCTTGATCTATATATTCCTTGTCTAAGGGGTCAAGTCCCTTCAGTAGGCATTCTTGATATGACTGATATTTTGGTGATTCTTCTTTCATTGAATTTTTTGAGCTCGAAGCTTCTCCTTTTGAGGGAATTGCTAAAGCGGGTAAATTTTTAAATATGCCCCCTTGCTTCTCAATATATTCTCTGGCTTCAGAATCTATATAATAATCTGGTCCTATTACTTTTCGTGCCCATTTCAAGGCATCATCAATTTTATTATATTTTCGAAATGATAATTCTTTGTCTTTGCACTTTGCTGCAAGCTTCTCTATTTGAATATCTTCCCAATGCTTATATATTCCTGGCTTTTTCCCATTAAACATTATATATAGGGGATCTCCTTTTTCTTCCTCTATTTTTGCTGGTGTTGGAGTATTCTTGTTCAACATATTGAACATATGGAAATATTCTGCGAGACTATTGAGATTAGATAACATATATCCTTTTTCATCTCTTTTGACAGTATATTGATACCACATATTATCCAATATGCATCTTTGGATTTCATCAAGACGGATATGGTTCTTTGGCTTGAAATTGAATGTATTTGGAGAAAATATTTTTAATTTATTTTCATCTCCAAATATGAAACATTCATGTCCGCCTGCGAGAGTTCTTCTCTTCAAATCTGTTCCTTTCATTTTTGTAAAAGTGATGAGCGGGAAAATATGTCAGGCAAACTATTATCCTTTCCCTTGATATGCTCAAATATTACTTTATATCCATTCCCAGCTATGGTGTCTTCAAATAAGACCCATCTTCTGGTCGAGCTTTTCGTACTATTAATTTTATTGTAATATCGGCATATAGCTTCACAATCTGTTCGAACAGTAAATTCTTTAAATCCTAAATATAACCTGAAAGCATTTATTGCATTTACTACTGCAAGGATTTCCCTATCAATATTATTTACCGTCTTTAATTTGTAACTTCCTGAAGCATATCTACATATTTTCTCTTCTGTTTTCGGGGAATATTTATTAGGTTTTTGCTTTAATATAGCACCCCAGCCTACTTTAGATGCATCTGTTTCAATTATAAAATAATTGTCTTCTAAGGTAAATCTAGTGGTTTTAAATTCTTGACCTTCTCTTTGATGGCCTTAACTAATTTTATGTCTTCGGAGTTGAAGTATTTTTGACCATTTTTTCTTAGTTTTGCATATAACGGACCAGCTAGCTTTGCTAAATTGTCTATATAATTCCTAGCATAATTTACAATTCCTAGGAATTGTTGCAAAATCTTTTTATCACTCAAATTGTCAGGACATTCCAATATTTTCTTTGCAATATGATCTTGTAGATATATTTTTCCTTCTGCTATTTCATGACCAAGGAAATTTATTCTTTCTTTGCATATTTCCATCTTCTTTTTGGATAATATAAGCCCATTTTGTTCTACCCTTCGAAAAAACACTTCAAGATGGGCAATATGCTCTTTATATGATTTGGAAAATATTAATAGATCATCAACATAGACCAATATAAATGCTTGATTCTCATTAAATATATTTTGCATTTTTTCATTGAAATAATGCGGGTGCATTCTTCAGACCTAATGGCATAACTAGCCATTCATAATGGCCTTGTGGACAAGTAAAGGCTGTCCAAGGAATAGATTCCTCTGCCATTTTCACTTGCCAAAATCCTGCTTTTAAATCGAATTTAGAGAAATATTTGCTTCCTTGTATTCTATTGATCCATTCCTGCTTATTAGGTATATTATATGCATCATCTATAGTATTATCATTGAGCCTTTTAAAGTTAATTACCATTCTGGATTTACCTATTACTTCTTCAGCATGATTTCTTACTATAAAAGCAGCAGATCGATGAGGACTTCTGCTTTCTCTAATTGCTTTTAGTTTTAGTAATTCTTCTATATGCATTTTGAATTCTTCAATATCTTTGGGAGTAGCTTCTATTGGTCCTGACTTGATGATATAATCTGGGTTTATAATATTTAATTTACAAACTATAGAGTTCTTATCCCAATGTTTCATTGGTATTTCCCCAATAATTTGTATATTTTCTAATCTTTGCACAACCTTGTCTATATCTTTCTGGGATTTTATATCTCTATAGAAATTTGGAGAGAAAGATTGTAACCCTATGCATTCTGTACATGTATTTTCTATATGATATTCTTCTATTGTCTCACTGAGTTCTTCATCTTTGCAGAATTCAAGGGGATCTAAACTTGCGCTATATTCATCATCTACATTAGATATTTCTATATTTTGCAAAGCCTTTCTTTGTTTCCGTACTTCAGATAAGTATGGAACATTATCTTGATGCGGGATAAATGTAACCCCATCTTCATGTATAATTGTGGTTTGTAAAGATTGTTGTAAAAATCTTAATCCTATTATCATATCATCATTTATGACAAACAAATCTCTTATTGTAATTTCATCTATTATATATTTTGTGCCATTTATGTATGCTTCTATATTATATGCCAACTGGTTATGGATTTTCTTTATTCCCGACATATCTGTAGATACTTCGGCTTTATTATCATGTATAGTTTTGACTATTTCGGGACATCTCACAAAGTATTTGTCATGGATAATGTTCTTTGTGCAACCAGTATCTAATAGTGCCAATATTTTATAGGAAATATTTGGTGTTAAATTTATTCTAACTGGTATTCTTATTCCCGGCACTTCTTTAAATGGTAATCGCACTATATATTTGTTTCCAAAACTAGTTATAGCATCTTTTAATTGTATTAACTTATCTCCTTTTTTATATCTTACTGTTACCATTTGTTCTTTCATTTCTGTGCTTCCAGCAACAACATTTTCCTGTTGTTCATTATCTTCTAACTTATTTTTTAGTTTTTGTTCTTTATTATCTTCTAACTTATCTTTTAGTTCTTCTATCTCCACTTCTAGTTTATTTATTCTATTTTCTAGATTTCTAACCCTACTGGATAATATTCTTTCTTCTGGTTCTAGTTCTATTTCCTGTCTACATATTTGATTTTTGGCTTTTAGACAGGAGGCACAAGCTAGTCTTAGGCATATGCTGCATGTGGACCTATTATCTTGGCTTGGGTAATATATACAGAAAGCACATTTGATATTATAATCACCTTTTCCTTTAATCCAGTGATGTTCACAGTCTACTTGATTCATCATTTCAATCTTTAAATCTACCTTACCTTCTTCCTCTACGTACCTTTCTAGTAATAGCTTATTATTTATTATGCGAGAGCTACTGGTGGCTACCTTTTTCTCGTTTTTTAATCTTTTTAATCTAGCAATCTCTCTAATGATAAATAATTCATTTTCTCTTATTTTAGACCAATCTGTTGTCATAGTATGACTATATTCCCATTCTATATGTTTTAGTTTATTTTCCCAATAAATTATTTCATCATCTAAATTAGCTTTTTCCACGTATTCAATTACACCTTTATTCTTATTATTGCTAATTTTTGTTTCTGTCATAAAAGACTCTGTGTCTATTTCTTCAGCTATTTCTTGTCTTATAATTATTTTGGAGTTTTCTTTTGGTGTGTCGTGATCAGAAAAACTGATAGGAGGTGATAAGTATTTAGCAACTTCGCTTAAAGCTTGGCTATATTCACTCATAAAACTATGAGAGGATAAGAGTTTTTACCTCTTGTACCAACCTTTTTATTTCAGGAATATCTTGTCTTGATTCGGAGTGTGTGAGCGAGTCTTTGCCTTTACTTAGGTAACGGCTTATTGTCAACACTTCTTCTTTAATATAGTCGTTATTCTTGCAAATTATATTCTGTATTGCTTTTGCTTCTTCTAGCTTATGCAGAATGATATCTGTTTTATTATTTAACCCGGAGCACTTGTCTGCGAGTTTTTGATATTCTTTGAATAAGCTTTCAAATTTCTGGTCAAGTATATCTTGCCTTTTTCCCCAAGATATATAAAAGTTGAATATCAAATCGACCACTATATTTAGCTGGCTATGAGATGTATGCCAAATATGCTCTTCAGAGGGATTTATTCTGCACCTAATATTAATATTCTCTTTAGAATTTATTACCTTACCTGCGCTAACTTCTAAATTTAAATACCTTAATCTTTCAATGATTATATCCTGGACCTGATACCAACTATAGCAGCAAATAAAAAAATATAGATCGCTAAGCGCGGTCTTAATTAGTGCGCTGACATTCAACGTTAATATTCGGAGTACTGTTCACCGCGTGTAGCAAAACATTGTTCACTATTCACGGAAAACTATTCACAATTGTATTTACTATTCACTTTTACTATTTGCTACTATTCAAATAATTGGCGTTTGTCTGGCTGATTATTTGTTTACTATTCAAGACTATTTCCATAATATGCGCTTGTCTGGCTATAAATCTGGCTGATTGAAACTTATATGCAGGATTTATTCAGTTCGTCCGACGGTGTGCGCAGCGGTGCAATATTCCTACTCGGTACTCACCATATTTATCATTATGTTGCATCAGATGTAGCTAGTTACGTTCATTTGATGGTTTTAATTGCAAACTTATGGGTTAAATTATTATCATCTTCCCAGGCAGTTCCACCCGAAGGGAACACTTCTCTACGGCAACAAGGTTCTCATTCAACGCCAACTCTGGGCTACACAGAGAACAAACACGCAGAGGTTTCTCCTATAGGATCCCTAGCATAAGAACTCTTCCCATGAATTCATAAGTAAAAATATCAAGTGAAACCAAACAAACTACATCATTTCAACAACATAATTTACATATGGTTTTCCCTTTCGGGAAACCCCGAAGGGATTACACACAAACTAGGAAATTACATTAATATTCTTGGCGATATGAGCGCCTTCTTGGCTATTCTACAAGTGGTGGTGGTGGCTAAAACTACTAAGGAAGGAGTGCACTGGCTCGAGAGCTTCGCTCAGACTGCTTCGCTCTTCTCCGGCTTGCGAGATGTGTGCTCCCTTGCTGCGTGAGCCTGGCGTCTCCTTTTATAGCCACGAGGCGGCTGCGAGGGAGGCTTCGGGAGCCTGCCTTCACTTATTTATTTTACATACGGTAGCCTACACACGTGTCCTTCTAAGGCATGGATAAGTGCGAGAGAGAGTGCCCGAGAAATCTTCAATCTTCAGGAATCTTCTCCTCTTTCACGTGGGCATTGTCTCTCGGTGGATAATTTGCTTAACTATCTTACGTGTCCACACAGAGCTTGGATAAGGATGCCTTCAGATATCTTTCACGTGGCTGCTTTGGGGAAAGCATTCACGTGGGCTCTGTCTGCTGGCGAATATTCTTTTGGCCTTCAGTGTCTTCTAGCGTATGAGTAATATCATGCACAGATGATTTTTACTCACGCTGTTGTCTTCTTTTCTGGCTCACACCGTTGGCTTGACCCAGAATTCTGCCTTCTTCTGAAGTTTCTGGCAATTTTTTTTTTCATGGGGGTCTTCCCCGCCAATACAATTGATATACCATATCAATATTCTAAATTCCATCAATATTCATATTCGCGTATCAATATTCGGGGAGGTCCTGCGCGCCCGAAAAATTGATAGCAATATCAATATAAGTATAGAGCCTATTAATCAATAGGCTGTCCATGCCCAGCGATGTCTTAATTAGTGCGCTGATATTCAATGTTAATATTCGGAATACTGTTCACCGCGTGTAGCAAAACACTGTTCACTACTCATGGAAAATTATTCACAATAGTATTTACTATTCACTTTTACTATTTGCTACTATTCAAATAATTTGCGTCTGTCTGGCTGATTATTCGTTTACTATTCAAGACTATTTCAATAATATGCGCTTGTCTGGCTATTAATCCGGCTGATTCAAACTTATATGCAGGATTTATTCAGTTCGTCCGACGGTGTGCGCAGTGGTGTAATATTCCTACTCGGTACTCACCATATTTATCATTATGTTGCATCAGATGTAGCTAGTTACGTTCACTTGATGGTTTTAATTGCAAACTTATGGGTTAAATTCTTATCGTCTTCCCAGGCAGTTCCACCCGAAGGGAACACTTCTCTATGGCAACAAGGTTCTCATTCAACACCAACTCTGGGCTACACAGAGAACAAACACGCAGAGGTTTCTCCTATAGGATCCCTAGCATAGGAACTCTTCCCATGAATTCATAAGTAAAAATATCAAGTGAAACCAAAGAAACTACTTCATTTCAACAACATAATTTACATATGGTTTTCCCTTTCGGGAAACCCCGAAGGGATTACACACAAACTAGGAAATTACCTTAATATTCTTGGCGATATGAGCGCCTTCTTGGCTATTCTACAAGTGGTGGTGGTGGCTAGAACTACTAAGGAAGGAGTGCACTGGCTCGAGAGCTTCGCTCAGACTGCTTCGCTCTTCTCCGGCTTGCGAGATGTGTGCTCTTCTCCGGCTTGCGAGATGTGTGCTCTTCTCCGGCTTGCGAGATGTGTGCTCTTCTGCTGCGTGAGCCTGGCATCTCCTTTTATAGCCGCGAGACGGAGGCTTCGGGAGCCTGCCTTCACTTATTTATTTAACATACAGTAGCATGCACGCGTGTCCTACTAGGGTACATGCGTGTCCTTCTAAGGTATGGATAAGTGCGAGATAGAGTGCCCGACAGTCTTCAATCTTCAGGAATCTTCTCTTTTTTCACGTGGGCATTGTTTCTCGGTGGATAATTGGCCTGCCTTCGAGTGTCTTCTAGCGTATGAGTAATATCATGCACAGATGATTTTTACTCACGCTGTTGTCTTCTTTCCTGACTCACACCGTTGGCTTGATCTTGAACTCCGCCTTCTTCTTCGATGCAATATTCTGGCATCTGATGCTTGACAATCTTTTTTTTCATGGGGGTCTTCCCCGCCAATACAATTGATATACCATATCAATATTCTAGATTCCATCAATATTCGCGTATCAATATTCAGGGAGGAGGTCCTCCGCGCCCGAAAAATTGATAGCAATATCAATTCAAGTATTTGGCCTATTGATTAATACCAATATTCACGTATCAATAATTGCTAATCAATAGGCTGGCCATGCCCTGCGATATCCATATGATCATCATCTGAGAGATGAATATCATTTTTTGTATCATATTCTTTCTTTATATCTTCAAACCTTGTATTTATTTCAAGCCTTATTTCTTTTAATATTTCTTCCTTTAATTCCATCTTTAATTCTTCTTTCCAAACCTTTGATGTATCTTCCCATTTTTCTTCTATTTTCATATCTATATATTCTCCATCCAAAGGATCCACTCCTTTGACTAGGCATTCTTAATATGTTTTATATTTTGGCGAAATATCTTCTTTTTCATATTTAGAGCTTGACTCTTCTATTTTTAAATTCCTGAGAACAGCTATTGCCGGATTGGCATTATTTATTCTGTTGACCTTCTGAATATATTCTTTGGCTGATGGTTGTATATAATATTTGGGTCCTATGACAGCCTTTGCATATTTTTGAGCTTCTTCTACACATGCATAACTTTTCCAATTTATGCTATTTCCATTTTTCTTTGCTATTAGCCTTCTATACTTATTTCTTCATATGAAGTATATATTCCTGGTTTTTTTCCTTCAAACAAGACATATAGCGTCTTGTGTTCTGGATATTCCATATTTTCTGCGGACGTTTGTCCTTTATTCATCATTTTTCTTTATTTAGCAAATTGAAATATTCGGCCAAACTATTCTGAATTGATAACATATATCCTTTATCATCTCTTTTGTTGTTATATTGATTCCAGAAATTATCAAGGATGCATTCTTGAACTTCATCTAGAATAATATGCTTCTTGGGCCTGAAATTAAAAGTATTTGGCTCAAATATTTTCAAACTATTTTCAGTCCCAAAGCTGATTGCTTCAAACCCATGGGGTGTAGTCCTCTCTTCATCATCTGTAAAAATAATGAACAAGAGAATATGTTATATCAATTATTATCTTTTTCTTTAATATGCTCAAATATTATTTTATAACCATTCCTTCTTTTATTTCCGTGCTTTCAGCAGCACCATATTCTTCTTCTTTATTATCCTTTAGCTTATCTTTTAGTATTTCTAGCTCTGCTTCTAGCATATTTATCCTATTTTCTAGATTTCTAACCCTACTATATAATATTCTTTCTTCTGGTTCAAATTCTATTTCCTGTCTCCATATTTGATTTTTGGCTTTAAGACAGGATGCACAAGCTTGTCTTAGGCATATGCTGCATGTAGACCTATTATCTTGGCTTGGATAATATATACAGAAAGCACATTTGATATTATAATCACCTTTTCCTTTAATCCAATCATGCTCACAATCTACCTGATTCATCATTTCTATTTTTAAACCTGCTATATCATCTATTAGGTCTATTTCATCTTCACTTGAATCATATTCTTGAGTCTCATTTTCTACGTCATCTGTTTCAATGATTGAATATATTGACTCATCATCTTTTATTTCATCATCGCATACTAATATATTCTCATTAACACTATCTATAATTACAACTCTTTCTTGCTCTTCATATTTACTAGAGTATCTTTTCTGGTCTTTATTAGGGAAGATTCTACTTAGGTGATCTGGAGAATTACATATAAAACATCTACATGTTTTATCATAAGTTTTTCTAGGATTATATCTTCTTACATTTCTTTTATGTAGAAATGGAGCTCTATTATCTGACCTTCTTAAGAAAAACCTTTTCTTTGTTCTGAAATTTCTATTGTCTTTCCTTTGGGATTTATAATATTTTTTATGCTTATACCTTTCTTCTCCATATGTTATTGGTATTTGGACAATATTATTACAGAAATTATAGTCTGTTTTCTTCATAGATCTTTGACTTTTATTCCTGTACATATCTTTCTTAGCTGTTTAAAGACGAATGTTATGGCTTGGGATATGTTTACAATATTTCCTGCTGATTCTTTTTTATATTCCTCAAATATGATAGACCCTAGGGGGTCAGGCAACTTATTAAAATATCTTTCTACTACCCCTATATTAAAGCCTTGCTTAGCGGTGGTAGCATTATATAAGTAGTGCTGAGAGAATTCTTTTATACCTTACCAGCTTGTTAGCGTTAATTTTTCTATTTCTCTCAATCTTTCATTTTGTAATGAGGTATGCCCTAATTCTGGATCTTCTGCTATGATCATATTTGAAATAACATTTGCAAAATTATTAGGATTACTTCCTGCTCTTTTTAATTCTTGATATTGATTAGGGCACGTTTCTACCCATTGTTCCCATAGGACTTTCACGGATTCTCCTAAATATGTTTCGAGATATGTTATCATATCTTCTACCTTACTGCCTGTATTATGCTGGTTTTGCATATATTTTTGAACTATTAACCCTTTCCATATGCTAATTATATTCGGCCAATCTATCGGGTCATGGGTTGCTAAATTTAATATAGCACCATCATTCTTATAATTTTGAAATTGTACTGGTCTTTCAAAATCTCTTCAAATAAAAAATATTTGATCGCTAAGCGTGGTCTTAATTAGTGCGCTGATATTTAACTATAATATTCGGAGTACTGTTCACCGCGTGTAGCAAAACACTGTTCATTATTCACGAAAACTATTCACAATAGTATTTACTATTCACTTTTACTATTTGCTACTATTCAAATAATTGGCGTCTGTCTGGCTGTTTATTTGTTTACTATTCAAGACTATTTCAATAATATGTGCTTGTCTGGCTATAAATCTGGCTGATTCAAACTTATATGCAGGATTTATTCAGTTCGTCCGACGGTGTGCGCAGCGGTGTAATATTCCTACTCGGTACTCACCATATTTATCATTATGTTGCATTAGATGTAGCTAGTTACGTTCACTTGATGGTTTTAATTGCAAACTTATGGGTTAAATTCTTATTGTCTTCCCAGGCAGTTCCACCCGAAGGGAACACTTCTCTACGGCAACAAGGTTCTCATTCAACGCCAACTCTGGGCTACACAGAGAACAAACACACAGAGGTTTCTCCTATAGGATCCCTAGCATAAGAACTCTTCCCATGAATTCATAAGTAAAAATATCAAGTGAAACCAAAGAAACTACATCATTTCAACAACATAATTTACATATGGTTTTCCCTTTCGGGAAACCCCGAAGGGATTACACACAAACTAGGAAATTACCTTAATATTCTTGGCGATCTGAGCGCCTTCTTGGCTATTCTACAAGTGGTGGTGGTGGCTAAAACTACTAAGGAAGGAGTGCACTGGCTCGGGAGCTTCTCCCTTCTCCGGCTTGCGAGATGTGTGCTCTTCTCCGGCTTGCGAGATGTGTGCTCCCTTGCTGCGTGAGCGTGGCGTCTCCTTTTATAGCCGCGAGACGGCTGCGAGGGAGGCTTCGGGAGCCTGCCTTCACTTATTTATTTTACATACGGTAGCCTACACACGTGTCCTTCTAAGGCATGGATAAGTGCGAGAGAGAGTGCCCGAGAAATCTTCAATCTTCAGGAATCTTCTCCTCTTTCACGTGGGCATTGTCTCTCGGTGGATAATTTGCTTAACTATCTTGCGTGTCCACACAGAGCGTGGATAACGATGCCTTCAAATATCTTTCACGTGGCTGCTTTGGGGAAAGCATTCACGTGGGCTCTGTCTGCTGGCGAATATTCTTCTGGCCTTCAGTGTCTTCTAGCGTATGAGTAATATCATGCACGGATGATTTTTACTCACGCTGCTGTCTTCTTTTCTGGCTCACACCGTTGGCTTGACCCAGAATTCTGCCTTCTTCTGAAGTTTCTGGCAAAAACAAATTCATGGGGGTCTTCCCCGCCAATACAATTGATATACCATATCAATATTCTAGATTCCATCAATATTCATATTCGCGTATCAATATTTGGGGAGGTCCTCCGCGCCCGAAAAATTGATAGCCATATCAATATAAATAAGCTTAATATTCAGGTCGCTGGCCATGCCCTGCGATATCCATATGATCATCATCTGAGAGATGAAAGTCATACTTTGTATCATATTCTTTCTTTATTTCTTCCAATCTTATGTCCATTTCAATCCTCATTTCATTTGATATCTCTTCCTTTAATTCCTTCTTCAATGTTTTTGACAATTCTTCAAATCTTTTATCCATTTCTTGATCTATATATTCCTTGTCTAAGGGGTCAAGTCCCTTTAGCAGGCATTCTTGATATGACTGATATTTTGGTGATTCTTTTTTCATTGAATTTTTTGAGCTCGAAGCTTCTCCTTTTGAGGGAATTGCTAAAGCGGGTAAATTTTTAAATATGCCCCCTTGCTTCTCAATATATTCTCTGGCTTCAGGATCTATATAATAATCTGGTCCTATTACTTTTCGTGCCCATTTCAAGGCATCATCAATTTTATCATATTTTCGAAATGATAATTCTTTGTCTTTGCACTTTGCTGCAAGCTTCTCTATTTGAATATCTTCCCAATGCTTATATATTCCTGGCTTTTTCCCATTAAACATTATATATAGGGGATCTCCTTTTTCTTCCTCTATTTTTGCTGGTGTTGGAGTATTCTTGTTCAACATATTGAACATATGGAAATATTCTGCGAGACTATTGAGATTAGATAGCATATATCCTTTTTCATATCTTTTGACAGTATATTGATACCACATATTATCCAATATGCATCTTTGGATTTCATCAAGACGGATATGGTTCTTTGGCTTAAAATTGAATGTATTTGGAGAAAATATTTTTAATTTATTTTCATCTCCAAATATGAAACATTCATGTCCGCCTGCGAGAGTTCCTCTCTTCAAATCTGTTCCTTTCATTTCTGTAAAATTGATGAGCGGGAAAATATGTCAGGCAAACTATTATCCTTTCCCTTGATATGCTCAAATATTACTTTATATCCATTCCCAGCTATGGTGTCTTCAAATAAGACCCATCTTCTGGTCGAGCTTTTCTTACTATTAATTTTATTGTAATATCGGCATATAGCTTCACAATCTGTTCGAACAGTAAATTCTTTAAATCCTAAATATAACCTGAAAGCATTTATTGCATTTACTACTGCAAGGATTTCCCTATCAATATTATTTACCGTCTTTAATTTGTAACTTCCTGAAGCATATCTACATATTTTCTCTTCTGTTTTCGGGGAATATTTATTAGGTTTTTGCTTTAATATAGCACCCCAGCCTACTTTAGATGCATCTGTTTCAATTATAAAATAATTGTCTTCTAAGGGTAAATCTAGTGGTTTTAAATTCTTGACCTTCTCTTTGATGGCCTTAACTAATTTTATGTCTTCAAAGTTGAAGTATTTTTGACCATTTTTTCTTAGTTTTGCATATAATGGACCAGCTAGCTTTGCTAAATTGTCTATATAATTCCTAGCATAATTTACAATTCCTAGGAATTGTTGCAAAATCTTTTTATCACTCATATTGTCAGGAAATTCCAATATTTTCTTTGCAATATGATCTTGTAGATATATTTTTCCTTCTCCTATTTCATGACCAAGGAAATTTATTCTTTCTTTGCATATTTCCATCTTATTTTTGGATAATATAATCCCATTTTGTTCTACCCTTCAAAAAAACACTTCAAGATGGGCAATATGCTCTTTATATGATTTGGAAAATATTAATAGATCATCAACATAGACCAATATAAATACTTGATTCTCATTAAATATATTTTGCATTTTTCTTTGAAATAATGTGGGTGCCGTCTTCAGACCTAATGGCATAACTAGCCATTCATAATGGCCTTGTGGACAAGTAAAGGCTGTCCAAGGAATAGATTCCTCTGCCATTTTCACTTGCCAAAATCCTGCTTTTAAATCGAATTTAGAGAAATATTTGCTTCCTTGTATTCTATTGATCCATTCCTGCTTATTAGGTATATTATATGCATCATCTATAGTATTATCATTGAGCCTTTTAAAGTTAATTACCATTATGGATTTACCTCTTACTTCTTCAGCATGATTTCTTACTATAAAAGCAGCAGATCGATGAGGACTTCTGCTTTCTCTAATTGCTTTTAGTTTTAGTAATTCTTCTATATGCATTTTGAATTCTTCAATATCTTTGGGAGTAGCTTCTATTGGTCCTGACATAATGATATAATCTGGGTTTATAATATTTAATTTACAAACTATAGAGTTCTTATCCCAATGTTTCATTGGTATTTCCCCAATAATTTGTATATTTTCTAATCTTTGCACAACCTTGTCTATATCTTTCTTGGATTTTATATCTATATAGCAATTTGGAGAGAAAGATTGTAACCCTATGCATTCTGTACATGTATTTTCTATATGATATTCTTCTATTGTCTCACTGAGTTCTTCATCTTTGTAGAATTCAAGGGGGTCTAAACTTGCGCTATATTCATCATCTACATTAGATATTTCTATATTTTGCAAAGCCTTTCTTTGTTTCCGTACTTCAGATAAGTATGGAACATTATCTTGATGCGGGATAAATGTAACCCCATCTTCATGTATAATTGTCGTTTGTAAAGATTGTTGTAAAAATCTTAATCCTATTATCATATCATCATTTATGACAGACAAATCTCTTATTGTAATTTCATCTATTATATATTTTGTGCCATTTATGTATGCTTCTATATTATATGCCAACTGGTTATGGATTTTCTTTATTCCCGACATATCTGTAGATACTTCGGCTTTATTATCATCTATAGTTTTGACTATTTCGGGACATCTTACAAAGTATTTGTCATGGATAATGTTCTTTGTGCAACCAGTATCTAATAGTGCCAATATTTTATAGGAAATATTTGGTGTTAAATTTATTCTAACTAGTATTCTTATTCCCGGCACTTCTTTAAATGGTAATCGCACTATATATTTGTTTCCAAAACTAGTTATAGCATCTTTTAATTGTATTAACTTATCTCCTTTTTTATCTCTTACTGTTACCATTTGTTCTTTCATTTCTGTGCTTCCAGCAACAACTTTTTCCTGTTGTTCATTATCTTCTAACTTATTTTTTAGTGTTTGTTCTTGATTATCTTCTAACTTATCTTTTAGTTCTTCTATCTCCACCTCTAGTTTATTTATTCTATTTTCTAGATTTCTAACCCTACTGGATAATATTCTTTCTTCTGGCTCTAGTTCTATTTCATGTCTACATATTTGATTTTTGGCTTTTAGACAGGAGGCGCAAGCTTGTCTTAGGTATATGCTGCATGTGGACCTATTATCTTGCCTTGGGTAATATATACAGAAAGCACATTTGATATTATAATCACCTTTTCCTTTAATCCAGTCATGTTCACAGTCTACTTGATTCATCATTTCAATCTTTAAATCTACCTTACCTTCTTCCTCTACGTACCTTTCTAGTAATAGCTTATTATTTATTATGCGAGAGCTACTGGTGGCTACCTTTTTCTCGTTTTTTAATCTTTTTAATCTAGCAATCTCTCTAATGATAAATAATTCATTTTCTCTTATTTTAGACCAATCTGTTGTCATAGTATGACTATATTCCCATTCTATATGTTTTAGTTTATTTTCCCAATAAATTATTTCATCACCTAAATTAGCTTTTTCCACGTATTCAATTACACCTTTATTCTTATTATTGCTAATTTTTGTTTCTGTCATAAAAGACTCTGTGTCTATTTCTTCAGCTATTTCTTGCCTTATAATTATTTTGGAGTTTTCTTTTGGTGAGTCGTGATCAGAAAAACCGATAGGAGGTGATAAGTATTTAGCAACTTCGCTTAAAGCTTGGCTATATTCACTCATAAAACTATGAGAGGATAAGAGTTTTTACCTCTTGTACCAACCTTTTTATTTCAGGAATATCTTGTCTTGATTCGGAGTGTGTGAGCGAGTCTTTGCCTTTACTTAGGTAACGGCTTATTGTCAACACTTCTTTAATATAGTCGTTATTCTTGCAAATTATATTCTGTCTTGCTTTTGCTTCTTCTAGCATATGCAGAATGATATCTGTTTTATTATTTAACCCGGAGCACTTGTCTACGAGTTTTTGATATTCTTTGAATAAGCTTTCAAATTTCTGGTCAAGTATATCTTGCCTTTTTCCCCAAGATATATAAAAGTTGTATATCAAATCGACCACTATATTTAGCTGGCTATGAGATGTATGCCAAATATGTTCTTCAGAGGGATTTATTCTGCACCTAATATTAATATTCTCTTTAGAATTTATTACCTTACCTGAGCTAACTTCTAAATTTAAATACCTTAATCTTTCAATGATTATATCCTGGACCTGATACCAACTATATCAGCAAATAAAAAATATTTGATCGCTAAGCGCGGTCTTAATTAGTGCGCTGATATTCAACGTTAATATTCGGAGTACTGTTCACCGCGTGTAGCAAAACACTGGTCACTATTCACGGATAACTATTCACAATAGTAATTACTATTCACTTTTACTATTTGCTACTATTCAAATAATTGGCGTCTGTCTGGCTGATTATTTGTTTACTATTCAAGACTATTTCAATAATATGCACTTGTCTGGCTATAAATCTGGCTGATTCAAACTTATATGCAGGATTTATTCAGTTCGTCCGACGGTGTGCGCAGCGGTGTAATATTCCTACTCGGTACTCACCATATTTATCATTATGTTGCATCAGATGTAGCTAGTTTCGTTCACTTGATGGTTTTAATTGCAAACTTATGGGTTAAATTCTTATCGTCTTCCCAGGCAGTTCCACCCGAAGGGAACACTTCTCTACGGCAACAAGGTTCTCATTCAACGCCAACTCTGGGCTACACAGAGAACAAACACGCAGAGGTTTCTCCTATAGGATCCCTAGCATAAGAACTCTTCCCATGAATTCATAAGTAAAAAATATCAAGTGAAACCAAAGAAACTACATCATTTCAACAACATAATTTACATATGATTTTCCCTTTCGGGAAACCCCGAAGGTATTACACACAAACTAGGAAATTACCTTAATATTCTTGGCGATCTGAGTGCCTTCTTGGCTATTCTACAAGTGGTGGTGGTAGCTAAAACTACTAAGGAAGGAGTGCACTGGCTCGAGAGCTTCGCTCAGACTGCTTCGCTCTTCTCCGGCTTGCGAGATGTGTGCTCTTCTGCTGCGTGAGCCTGGCGTCTCCTTTTATAGCCGCGAGACGGCTGCGAGGGAGGCTTCGGGAGCCTGCCTTCACTTATTTATTTAACATACAGTAGCCTGCACGCGTGTCCTACTAGGGTACATGCGTGTCCTTCTAAGGTATGGATAAGTGCGAGAGAGAGTGCCCGACAGTCTTCAATCTTCAGGAATCTTCTCTTTTTTCACGTGGGCATTGTCTCTCGGTGGTTAATTGGCCTGTGTAACATCCCAAATTTTGGAATGTTATATTATTCACTAGAATGATTGAGTGATTGAAACTGAGTGAAATTTGATACTTTTTGAAACTTTTGAATGAGAGGGAATAAAATGACTTTCCCCTTTTGTTTTTGAATTCAAATTCATTCAATTCAAAACAGTGAGAGAAGATGACATGACTTCTTCAAAATAAAGGATTTGAATAAATTTGATATTCTAATTGGAATTACTTTCATTTGATTCTAATTCTATTTTAAAGTTTGAATGAATTCAAATCCACTTGCCCAAATTCAAAATAATGAGTGGAGCAACATGACCCTCCAAAACCAGAGGCAATTTGAATTTCATTTTAACTTATAAACTCAGAAAAAAAACACTTATAAAATATTTGGTATTTGGATCAAAGTCATATTTGAATTTTGGAAAATATTTGTTTTTAAAGTATTTCAAAAATTCTTAAAAATATGTTCAAGTTGTAGGAAAAAAATTTCTGAAAATTTTGGTATACTATATGCCTATATATGATTTTAATTTAGTTTACTTTTATCCTTTTCATTCTCTGTTTTTATTAAAAAAAATATTTAAAAGAAAACGGCCGAAGCCCTCTTACTAGGCCGGCCCAGCTAGCCACCGCAGGCCCAGCGCGCCGCCGACACCGAATCGGTACCCGATCGGGTACCCGATCTCTTTCCTTCCCTCCCTCTCTCGCTGACGCGTGGGACCCGCTGACCGAATCTCGCCCGCCTCGGTCACCTTCCTTCCCCGCCCTGATTTGCTTCCCGTTGCCGGAGATTCGCTAGATCTCCTCGAATCCGAGCGCAGAGGCCGCCCCCTGCTCCAAGCCGAGGCCCCCTATAAAAGGAGGAGTTCCGCACCTCGTTTTCGCGCGTAGCATCGACCCCGAGCCCCTGCCCTCACCGCCATTTCTCGCCGGAGCTCCGCCACGGCCGCCGTGCCATTATTGACCCCCTACTCGCCCCCGACCTCCTGGGCCACCGCACTCACCACCATTCGCCTCGCCTCGCTCTCCCGCACCTCTCCGTCCACTTCCCCGAGCGCCAAAACCACCAGAACCACCTCACCGACGGTCACCCGATCGCCACCTCCGCCCCGAGCTTCGCCGTCATCGTCTCCGTCGTCCCCGAGCTCCACCGCCACCACCCACGTCACCGTCGTCGTCTGCCGCATCTCCTGGGCCCTTCCTCGACGCCTGAGGACCACCGGAGACGCCCCTGCGTCAACGCTCGAAGCCCCGCCGCCGTCGGGCATCGCCGGACCTCTCCTCCACCCTCTGTAAGTCGCCGGCGTAGCTCTCGTCCGTTAGATCTAAGATGAACGGCCCAGATTAGAAGTCTTTAAATGGCCGAACCGTTTTGTTTTATTTTGCGCGTGTTCACTCGATTAGCTAATGCACGCACGCCTCTATCCACTCACAGCATGCCACGTAGCCCGTTCGTAGTTTAGGTTTTATTCTTTTTCTGTTTTTAGTTTCTGAAACAGAGAAGTTTCTGTTTTTAAAAATTAAATATCTCCTAGAATAATTAGAGTTTTTGAGTGATTCTTTTTTGCATTGTGTCACAAATTTTATCTAGTTTCTGTAGATATAAAGTTTGACCATATTTGAATATTTTAAATTCAGATTCAAACAGATTTGAATTCAAACTTGTTTTGCTTATAACTTGAGTTTAAAAACATATTTTTGAGTTATTCTTTTGCTACTTGTTTGTATTAGTTATTTTTATCACCCTGTTCAATTTGAGAATTTTTAGAATATTTTAAATGAGGGTTTCAAGCAAAACAGATTCTGTTTTAGTTCTTTTAGGTTTATTTCTATTTCTTTTGTTTTAAATTGTTTCAATTTATTTTCTTTTATATTAGTTGACAAGTTTTACCTTGTTTTTTTTGTTAGTTAGCAGTAGCATTTCAACCAAGTTTATTTTATGTCATTTATTATGTTTGATAGCATGAAATCAATTCTAGTTTCATAATAACTTGCAAATTGATTTCATTGCTAGTTGATTTCCCATTTGAAAATATTTTTTATATATTGTTTTATAAGTTTTACTTTCTCTTAATTTAGTTGTTTTATATTTTTGTTTTCTCTTATTTTAGTATTTTATTGCTTTTCTTGTTGTTAAGTTTATTAGACAAAAACTTATGTTGTTTAGTGTGTTGTTTTCATATTTCTTAGTTGTTCTTCGAAAGTAATTCTTTTTGCTAGTAAAATATTTGCTAAAATACTTTTGTTATATTTTACCTTGTTTTTGTTTTGTTGCTATTCAAAATAGTTTATTTGTAGGGAAAACTACATTTGGTTGTTGTGATGAAGTTTTGTTGTTTTAACTTTTGTCTTAAGTATTTCCTTCATCACAACCCTTTTGTGTTTGGTTTTGTGTTACTTATTGATTGTTAGTATTGATTGCTAGTATGATTGCTTATTTGAGTGCAATGTTTGATTATATAGATTTTTTCATCGGAGAGTGACGAATAGTTCTATCAAGTTATTTCTGAGAGCGATATTTATCTTCATCAACAGTACAGGCAAGTTCACTTTGATCATCTTACATTACCTATGTTTTATTTGCATTAGAATCAATCTCTCCATCATACATCCAGTAGGATATTGAGCTTGAACTTGAGGTAGTATTCATGAGGTAGGAGAAACCCAACACCCTATTACCATTGCCCGGGAAGGGACGTTACTTCACATTTGCTACGCTTTAGTAGACGGGGTTTTGGTTGTGAGATTCAGGAGTGTTGTGAGGTTAATTAATTATTTCAAGACCTACATGATGATCAAGACTTCAAGGACTCAATATACCTCTGGGTGGATTGGACTTGCATTTTGGCAGCCTGATATCTATCATGGTTATGCCGGGAATCCTGGTATCTACCTGTGATCATCCCGACGGACTGCCACCCAGGCTCAAAGAGATGGATGGATACTTCAAGGCCGGAAAGCTTACGTGTGCAACTGCAAGTCAATATGGGCTCTGGCTTGGTTGACCCTAGTCGTGACTCTGGTAGGTCAGTGCTATGAGATGTAGATGAACGGTAGGATTGGATGGGCACTGACTTAACTATCGGAGGATCGCTTTGGAAGACCATGTTTCGATCATCTCGTTCTCAAACACCAGGCAGTGCGAGGACACAACGGGAGGGATCGATTCTTGCGGGTAAAGTGTACAAACCTCTGCAGAGTGTCAAACTAATCGATTAGCCGTGTCCCCGGTTATGGACAACATGAGCACCGAAGATGATACTATCAGCCAGTCTCAACACAATTAATAAATTATGATGAGTGGGTCTACTACTAATTTTTGGGACATGAGAATTGGTTGGTGGAACCATCTCATTAACAACCAACTTTTGTAGTGATATTCCGTTTGACACCTTTGTTGTAGGGAAAATAAAACCAGCTTTTCTGCAAAAACTCAGACACAGAGCCATAAAGCCTTTTGCATATAGAATAGTTTTTATCATTTCATTCTATGGTGATCTTGCCGGTACATTCAATGTACTGGCCTACACGGCTGCAACGTCTTATGTTGCAGATACTTTTCTACGACGAGTAAGAGTACGATTCAGGGTTACGGTCTACACTCAACCTGCCGTTGGTGTTTATTGGGACTCCACTCCCGTTGACTGTTTCCGCTGAGATTTAAGAGGTATATATCAATTTTACGGTATTTACATGTGATTGCACTTTGATATATACATTGATGTACTGTGTGTGCCAGCATACTGATCCAGGGATGGCACTGACACACAGAGGCTTGACTCGTTTTGAGTCGGGACGCTACAGAAATGGTATCAGAGCACATGTTGACTATAGGACGTGACCCTAGAAACTGGAAAGCCCTACGAAAGGAATCTCTCTAAAACTTTATTTTCAGAAAGACCTTTTACCTCTCCTCTTTTCTATGCTTTATCAAATATTCCCTCTCACTCAAATACTTAGACAATACCCTTCCCTATGACCACATGAAGAATCAACTGAGACCACTCCAAGAAGGACAAGATATCGGACAATCGTAACCAACTCAGAGTGAAAGGAGGATTACCCTACACAACAACAATTGAAGCTACACCAGTTGAAGACTTTGATGACCCGAAGAATTCAAAGACCATGAAGCATTTCTATATGACCTTTAGAGGACCACCACCCATGTTGTATACTCATGTTAGATACGATGATTTGTGAGCTGTCATTTGTGTGTATTTTTTTCGACAGTCACAAATAAAACCTATTTTCAAAACTATTGTTTGTATTGTGTGTATCTCCCTCCATCTCTCTCCCATATCTCATCCCAAAACCCTTGGACCCAATAGATGGTGAATGAAGCTGGATTTGTATTCTCTGGACCAATGACCCAGCTGGAGGCAGAAGTATGGATTCAAAACATGGAGAATAGCTTCGGGAGCAACTCGATTGCAAAGAAGTATGAGGTTCAATACGCTCTTCAGTACTTTACCCGAAGTGCTGCAACTTGGTGGAAAATGCATCAAGCCATACAAGGATGTAATGGATCAAAAACCTGGGAGGAATTCAAGAAGACTCTGTTAAGATCCCGTCTCATCCGGAAGCACTGTGATAGCCCTATAAAGAACCTTTGTGCTTACAAGATCTGTGGAGAAATACTTGAAGCAAGACTCCGTCATACTCAGGAATACCTGAGAGAGGTGCATACAGAGATGATGGAAATGAAGCTCATGTCCACCCTGATAAAGCAAAAGATGGATGATTTCAAGGAGCACATCGCAAAGTTCCAGTGGTACAAAAATATATCCAAGGGGACCAAATGAATAAAGTTGGAAGTGACGCTTGACCATACCAAACTATGTGGATGGCAGCATTTGTAATAAAGTATTTTTAATTTGGAGTTTTGAGAAGTGATTTAGGATGTAATAAAGGATTGAATATGAGAAGAATGTGACTTTTGATGAACCAACACCTGTATTGGTAAAACAGATGAATGGAAAAGGAAAATGAGTTCCACAAAGTGGAGTCTGTATCAAGAATAAGTCTGTGATTTATTTTTGATTACCCAAGGGTATGATGGGATGAAGTAATGTTGGAAATATGAAACGCTGGTAACCCCCAAGGGTGAGTTAAAGCCATACAAGTATTGAAGTTGCGCACGACCTCCAGATTGATAAGGAGCAAGCCCTACCTTTATGAAGGAAGGAACTTGGAAGAAGCTATGACAGATCAGCAGATGTTTTCTTAGGAGAATAAGATAACCTGAGAGTTGTGAAGGAACGCTAGATCTTTTGTTTAGCTTGCAGAATCAATGGATTTAACTGAACTTCGTTCGTGGACAAGAGAAATTCTGCAATGCTTGTGAGAAAGCCCAAGTGTTAGAATACGAGATTCACTAAACCTTATACAAGGTAATGATTTCAGTGCGACATGGCTTGGCCACCATGACGACGTACTCTTATCATTCTCTTGCTATTCGGAATGGTAAATCTGAGTGACTTACCCATAGTAAAGAGACGACGTTCTTTGAAGCTTTTGTTTTAAGCCTTAGAATGGTATGATGAAAGCCCCTTGTACATGGCAGTTGTTGTCAAACGTAGGAATTTTTCGGTGAGGAATGAAGCCAAGACCCATTTCACTGCAGGATAACCACAAATGGTAGACCACCATGAGATCATCGATAAGTTAATTAGAAATGATCACGAGACCTGTCAGTTAAGAAGACCCAGTAACGGAAGAAGTTTGTATTGACCAAGGAAACACTGGATTTTGAAGGAAACGTTATGAATATAAAGGAAGAGCGTCACCAAAAGAGTTTCTGTGGAGAATGTGAAGAAGCAAATATTGCTAAGGACCCTAGAGGATTGTCATGATTTTGAGAGACCAATAACTCTCATTTTAAGTGTGGTAGCCCCACACCTTCAGGTCAATGGATTTTGCTAGGAGACCTCCAAACCCTGATCTATTCTTTCTAGCCCCTTTGAATCTCGAGGACGAGATTCATTATAAGTGTGGTAGGTTTGTAACATCCCAAAATTTGGAATGTTATATTATTCACTAGAATGATTGAGTGATTGAAACTGAGTGAAATTTGAAACTTTTTGAAACTTTTGAATGAGAGGGAATAAAATGACTTTCCCCTTTTGTTTTTGAATTCAAATTCATTCAATTCAAAACAGTGAGAGAAGATGACATGACTTCTTCAAAATAAAGGATTTGAAAAAATTTGATATTCTAATTGGAATTACTTTCATTTGATTCTAATTCTATTTTAAAGTTTGAATGAATTCAAATCCACTTGCCCAAATTCAAAATAATGAGTGGAGCAACATGACCCTCCAAAACCAGAGGCAATTTGAATTCCATTTTAACTTATAAACTCAGAAAAAAAAACACTTATAAAATATTTGGTATTTGGATCAAAGTCATATTTGAATTTTGGAAAATATTTGTTTTTAAAGTATTTCAAAAATTCTTAAAAATATGTTCAAGTTGTAGGAAATGTTTTTCTGAAAATTTTGGTATACTATATGCCTATATATGATTTTAATTTAGTTTACTTTTATCCTTTTCATTCTCTGTTTTTATTAAAAAAATATTTAAAAGAAAACGGCCGAAGCCCTCTTACTAGGCCGGCCCAGCTAGCCACCGCAGGCCCAGCGCGCCGCCGACACCGAATCGGTACCCGATCGGGTACCCGATCTCTTTCCTTCCCTCCCTCTCTCGCTGACGCGTGGGACCCGCTGACCGAATCTCGCCCGCCTCGGTCACCTTCCTTCCCCGCCCCGATTTGCTACCCGTTGCCGGAGATTCGCCGGATCTCCTCGAATCCGAGCGCAGAGGCCGCCCCCTGCTCCAAGCCGAGGCCCCCTATAAAAGGAGGAGTTCCGCACCTCGTTTTCGCGCGTAGCATCGACCCCGAGCCCCTGCCCTCACCGCCATTTCTCGCCGGAGCTCCGCCACGGCCGCCGTGCCATTATTGACCCCCTGCTCGCCCCCGACCTCCTGGGCCACCGCACTCACCACCATTCGCCTCGCCTCGCTCTCCCGCACCTCTCCGTCCACTTCCCCGAGCGCCAGAACCACCTCACCGACGGTCACCCAAACGCCACCTCCGCCCCGAGCTTCGCCGTCATCGTCTCCGTCGTCCCCGAGCTCCACCGCCACCACCCACGTCACCGTCGTCGTCTGCCGCATCTCCTGGGCCCTTCCTCGACGCATGAGGACCACCGGAGACGCCGCTGCGTCAACGCCCGAAGCCCCGCCGCCGTCGGGCATCGCCGGACCTCTCCTCCACCCTCTGTAAGTCGCCGGCGTAGCTCTCCTCCGTTAGATCTAGGATGAACGGCCCAGATTAGAAGTCTTTAAACGGCCGAACCGTTTTGTTTTATTTTGCGCGTGTTCACTCGATTAGCTAATGCACGCACGCCTCTATCCACTCACAGCATGCCACGTAGCCCGTTCGTAGTTTAGGTTTTATTCTTTTTCTCTTTTTAGTTTCTGAAACAGAGAAGTTTCTGTTTTTAAAAATTGAATATCTCCTAGAATAATTAGAGTTTTTGAGTGATTCTTTTTTGCATTGTGTCACAAATTTTATCTAGCTTCTGTAGATATAAAATTTGACCATATTTGAATATTTTAAATTCAGATTCAAACAGATTTGAATTCAAACTTGTTTTTCTTATAACTTGAGTTTAAAAACATATTTTTGAGTTATTCTTTTGCTACTTGTTTGTATTAGTTATTTTTATCACCCTGTTCAATTTGAGAATTTTTAGAATATTTTAAATGAGGGTTTCAAGCAAAACAGATTCTGTTTTAGTTCTTTTAGGTTTATTTCTATTTCTTTTGTTTTAAATTGTTTCAATTTATTTTCTTTTATATTAGTTGACAAGTTTTACCTTGTTTTTTTTGTTAGTTAGCAGTAGCATTTCAACCAAGTTTATTTTATGTCATTTATTATGTTTGATAGCATGAAATCAATTCTAGTTTCATAATAACTTGCAAATTGATTTCATTGCTAGTTGATTTCCCATTTGAAAATATTTTTTATATATTGTTTTATAAGTTTTACTTTCTCTTAATTTAGTTGTTTTATATTTTTGTTTTCTCTTATTTTAGTATTTTATTGCTTTTCTTGTTGTTAAGTTTATTAGACAAAAACTTATGTTGTTTAGTGTGTTGTTTTCATATTTCTTAGTTGTTCTTCAAAAGTAATTCTTTTTGCTAGTAAAATATTTGCTAAAATACTTTTGTTATATTTTACCTTGTTTTTGTTTTGTTGCTATTCAAAATAGTTTATTTGTAGGGAAAACTACATTTGGTTGTTGTGATGAAGTTTTGTTGTTTTAACTTTTGTCTTAAGTATTTCCTTCATCACAACCCTTTTGTGTTTGGTTTTGTGTTACTTATTGATTGTTAGTATTGATTGCTAGTATGATTGCTTATTTGAGTGCAATGTTTGATTATATAGATTTTTTCATCGGAGAGTGACGAATAGTTCTATCAAGTTATTTCTGAGAGCGATATTTATCTTCATCAACAGTACAGGCAAGTTCACTTTGATCATCTTACATTACCTATGTTTTATTTGCATTAGAATCAATCTCTCCATCATACATCCAGTAGGATATTGAGCTTGAACTTGAGGTAGTATTCATGAGGTAGGAGAAACCCAACACCCTATTACCATTGCCCGGGAAGGGACGTTACTTCACATTTGCTACGCTTTAGTAGACGGGGTTTTGGTTGTGAGATTCAGGAGTGTTGTGAGGTTAATTAATTATTTCAAGACCTACATGATGATCAAGACTTCAAGGACTCAATATACCTCTGGGTGGATTGGACTTGCATTTTGGCAGCCTGATATCTATCATGGTTATGCCGGGAATCCTGGTATCTACCTGTGATCATCCCGACGGACTGCCACCCAGGCTCAAAGAGATGGATGGATACTTCAAGGCCGGAAAGCTTACGTGTGCAACCGCAAGTCAATATGGGCTCTGGCTTGGTTGACCCTAGTCGTGACTCTGGTAGGTCAGTGCTACGAGATGTAGAAGAACGGTAGGATTGGATGGGCACTGACTTAACTATCGGAGGATCGCTTTGGAAGACCATGTTTCGATCATCTCATTCTCAAACACCAGGCAGTGCGAGGACACAACGGGAGGGATCGATTCTTGCGGGTAAAGTGTACAAACCTCTGCAGAGTGTCAAACTAATCGATTAGCCGTGTCCCCGGTTATGGACAACATGAGCACCGGAGATGATACTATCAGCCAGTCTCAACACAATTAATAAATTATGATGAGTGGGTCTACTACTAATTTTTGGGACATGAGAATTGGTTGGTGGAACCATCTCATTAACAACCAACTTTTGTAGTGATATTCCGTTTGACACCTTTGTTGTAGGGAAAATAAAACCAGCTTTTCTGCAAAAACTCAGACACAGAGCCATAAAGCCTTTTGCATATAGAATAGTTTTTATCATTTCATTCTATGGTGATCTTGCCGGTACATTCAATGTACTGACCTACACGGCTGCAACGTCTTATGTTGCAGATACTTTTCTACGACGAGTAAGAGTACGATTCAGGGTTACGGTCTACACTCAACCTGCCGTTGGTGTTTATTGGGACTCCACTCCCGTTGACTGTTTCCGCTGAGATTTAAGAGGTATATATCAATTTTACGGTATTTACATGTGATTGCACTTTGATATATACATTGATGTACTGTGTGTGCCAGCATACTGATCCAGGGATGGCACTGACACACAGAGGCTTGACTCGTTTTGAGTCGGGACGCTACAGCCTGCCTCCAGTGTCTTCTAGCGTATGAGTAATATCATGCACAGATGATTTTTACTCACGCTGCTGTCTTCTTTTCTGACTCACACCGTTGGCTTGATCTTGAACTCCGCCTTCTTCTTCAATGCAATATTCTGGCATCTGATGCTTGACAATCTTTTTTTTTTCATGGGGGTCTACCAACTATAGCAGCAAAAAAAAAAATTTGATCGCTAAGCGCGGTCTTAATTAGTGCGCTGATATTCAATGTTAATATTCGGAGTACTGTTCACCGCGTGTAGCAAAACAGTGTTCACTATTCACGGAAAACTATTCACAATAGTATTTACTATTCACTTTTACTATTTGCTACAATTCAAATAATTGGCGTCTGTCTGGCTGATTATTCGTTTACAATTCAAGACTATTTCAATAATATGCGCTTGTCTGGCTATTAATCTGGCTGATTCAAACTTATATGCAGGATTTATTCAGTTCGTCCGACGGTGTGCGCAGTGGTGTAATATTCCTACTCGGTACTCACCATATTTATCATTATGTTGCATCAGATGTAGCTAGTTACGTTCACTTGATGGTTTTAATTGCAAACTTATGGGTTAAATTATGATCGTCTTCCGAGGCAGTTCCACCCGAAGGGAACACTTCTCTACGGCAACAAGGTTCTCATTCAACGCCAACTCTGGGCTACACAGAGAACAAACACGCAGAGGTTTCTCCTATAGGATCCCTAGCATAAGAACTCTTCCCATGAATTCATAAGTAAAAATATCAAGTGAAACCAAAGAAACTACATCATTTCAACAACATAATTTACATATGGTTTTCCCTTTCGGGAAACCCCGAAGGGATTCCACACAAACTAGGAAATTACATTAATATTCTTGGCGATCTGAGCGCCTTGTTGGCTATTCTACAAGTGGTGGTGGTGGCTAGAACTACTAAGGAAGGAGTGCACTGGCTCGAGAGCTTTGCTCAGACTGCTTCGCTCTTCTCCGGCTTGCGAGATGTGTGCTCCCTTGCTGCGTGAGCCTGGCGTCTCCTTTTATAGCCACGAGACGGCTGCGAGCGAGGCTTCGGGAGCCTGCCTTCACTTATTTATTTAACATACAGTAGCCTGCACGCGTATCCTACTAGGGTACATGCGTGTCCTTCTAAGGTATGGATAAGTGCGAGAGAGAGTGCCCGACAGTCTTCAATCTTCAGGAATCTTCTCTTTTTTCACGTGGGCATTGTCTCTCGGTGGATAATTGGCCTGCCTCCAGTGTCTTCTAGCGTATGAGTAATATCATGCACAGATGATTTTTACTCACGCTGCTGTCTTCTTTTCTGACTCACACCGTTGGCTTGATCTTGAACTCCGCCTTCTTCTTCGATGCAATATTCTGGCATCTGATGCTTGACAATCTTTTTTTTTCATGGGGGTCTTCCCCGCCAATACAATTGATATACCATATCAATATTCTAGATTCCATCAATATTCGTGTATCAATATTCGGGGAGGAGGTCCTCCGCGCCCGAAAAATTGATAGCAATATCAATTCAAGTATTTGGCCTATTGATTAATACCAATATTCACGTATCAATAATTGCTAATCAATAGGCTGGCCATGCCCTGCGATATCCATATGATCATCATCTGAGAGATGAATATCATTTTTTGTATCATATTCTTTCTTTATATCCTCAAACCTTGTATTTATTTCAAGCCTTATTTCTTTTAATATTTCTTCCTTTAATTCCATCTTTAATTCTTCTTTCCAAACCATTGATGTATCTTCCCATTTTTCTTCTATTTTCATATCTGTATATTCTCCATCCAAAGGATCCACTCCTTTGACTAGGCATTCTTTATATGTTTTATATTTTGGCGAAATATCTTCTTTTTCATATTTAGAGCTTGACTCTTCTATTTTCAAATTCCTGAGAACTGCTGTTGCCGGATTGGCATTATTTATTCTGTTGACCTTTTGAATATATTCTTTGGCTGATGATTGTATATAATATTTGGGTCCTATGACAGCCTTTGCATATTTTTGAGCTTCTTCTACACATGCATAACTTTTCCAATTTATGCTATTTCCATTTTTCTTTGCTATTAGCCTTTCTATACTTATTTCTTCATATGAAGTATATATTCCTGGTTTTTTTCCTTCAAACAAGACATATAGCGTCTTGTGTTCTGGATATTCCGTATTTTCTGCGGACGTTTGTCCTTTATTCATCATTTTTCCTTTATTTAGCAAATTGAAATATTCGGCCAAACTATTCAGAATTGATAACATATATCCTTTATCATCTCTTTTGTTGTTATATTGATTCCAGAAATTATCAAGGATGCATTCTTGAACTTCATCTAGAATAATATGCATCTTGGGCCTGAAATTAAAAGTATTTGGCTCAAATATTTTCAAACTATTTTCAGTCCCAAAGCTGATTGCTTCAAACCCATGGGGGTGTAGTCCTCTCTTCATCATCTGTAAAAATAATGAACAAGAGAATATGTTATATCAATTATTATCTTTTTCCTTTAATATGCTCAAATATTATTTTGTAACCATTCCTTCTTTTATTTCCGTGCTTTCAGCAGCACCATATTCTTCTTCTTTATTATCCTTTAGCTTATCTTTTAGTATTTCTAGCTCTGCTTCTAGCATATTTATCCTATTTTCTAGATTTCTAACCCTACTATATAATATTCTTTCTTCTAGTTCAAATTCTATTTCCTGTCTCCATATTTGATTTTTGGCTTTAAGACAGGATGCACAAGCTTGTCTTAGGCATATGCTGCATGTAGACCTATTATCTTGGCTTGGATAATATATACAGAAAGCACATTTGATATTATAATCACCTTTTCCTTTAATCCAATCATGCTCACAATCTACCTGATTCATCATTTCTATTTTTAAACCTGCTAAATCATCTATTAGGTCTATTTCATCTTCACTTGAATCATATTCTTGAGTCTCATTTTCTACTTCATCTGTTTCAATGATTGAATATATTGACTCATCATCTTTTATTTCATCATCGCATACTAATATATTCTCATTAACACTATCTATAATTAAAACTCTTTCTTGCTCTTCATATTTACTAGAGTATCTTTTCTGGTCTTTATTAGGGCAGGTTCTATTTAGGTGATCTGGAGAATTACATATAAAACATCTACATGTTTTATCATAAGTTTTTCTAGGATTATATCATCTTACATTTCTTTTATGTAGAAATGGAGCTCTATTATCTGACCTTCTTAAGAAAAACCTTTTCTTTGTTCTGAAATTTCTATTGTCTTTCCTTTGGGATTTATAATATTTTTTATGCTTATACCTTTCTTCTCCATATGTTAATGGTATTTGGACAATATTATTACAGAAATTCTAGTCTGTTTTCTTCATAGATCTTTGAGCTTGTATTCCTGTACATATCTTTCTTAGCTGTTTAAAGATGAATGTTATGGCTTGGGATATGTTTATAATATTTCCTGCTGATTCTTTTTTATATTCCTCAAATATTATAGACCCTAGGGGGTCAGGCAACTTATTAAAATATCTTTCTACTACCCCTATATTAAAGCCTTGCTTAGCGGTGGTAGCATTATATAAGTAATGCTGAGAGAATTATTTTATACCTTTCCAGCTTGTTAGCGTTAATTTTTCTATTTCTCTCAATCTTTCATTTTGTAATGAGGTATGCCCTAATTCTGGATCTTCTGTTATGATCATATTTGAAATAACATTTGCAAAGTTATTAGGATTACTTCCTGCTCTTTTTAATTCTTGATATTGATTACGGCACGTTTCTACCCATTGTTCCCATAGGACTTTCACGGATTCTCCTAAAAATGTTTCGAGATATGTTATCATATCTTCTACCTTACTGCCTATATTATGCTGGTTTTGTATATATTTTTGAACTATTAACCCTTTCCATATGCTAATTATATTCGGCCAATCTATCGGGTCATGGGCTGCTAAATTTAATATAGTACCATCATTCTTATTATTTTGAAATTATACTGGTCTTTCAAAATCTCTTCTCTTAGTTCCCATATATCTATATTGTCCAGGGATATATGTGGGTTGGTAGTCATCTTTTTCTGGGGGCCATTGTCCAGCTGATCTGGTAGGTCTGTCCCTTTCTTCATCTCTTTTTACTGAGGATTCCCCATATCCCTTTCTTCTTTTATTACTATTTTCTACTTCCATGGCTTCCATTGCATTATCTAGATTATGTAGTCCTACATCATCTAGTGAGTTATAAAAATCACTATTTTGTTCTGAATCATCATAATTTTTATCTTCTAAATCTTCTTCTTCTTCATAACTTTCTAGTAATAGCTTATTATTTATATCCCATTGCTCTTCTTCATCCACAATTTCATCTTTGTGGTTCTGAGCCATATTCTTATTTTTATTATTATCGGTGGTAACAATATTATTACTATTATTATTGTCTACCTTTTCTTCTGATGATATAGTTTTATTTATCACACGAGAAAAACTAGTGGCTTGCTTTTTCTCGCTTTTTTGCCTTTTTAATCTAGCAATTTCTCTAATGAAAAACAATTCTCTTTCTCTTATTTTAGGCCAATCTGTTGTCATAGAATGACTATATTCCCATTCTATATGCTTTAATTTATTTTCCCAATGTATAATTTCATCATCTATATTAGTTTTTTCCATGCATTCGGTTACACCTTTATCCTTATCATTGCTATTATCTGTTTCTGACATAAAAGATTCTGTGTCTTCTATGGATGCAGATTTATAATTCATGAATCTGATGCTACTACCTCCTTCACAATTTTGATAACTTATGTAATTTTCACGTTGCTTTAATTCCTTCTTCTCTATTAATTCACCTATCTTCCATTCCTCTCCTGCTCTTTCTTCAGAACTAATCGTAAGAGGATTCATAAATTGTATGCCTTTTGATTGCATGCTATCAATTACGTCATTAACATTTACTCTATATCTAGAATTACTTCTGTTAGTGAGCCTTCCTATAAATTCTATGCTTACTAACAAGTTTGTTCCTTTAAAATCTTCATATCCTTTAGTTTGGAAACCAAAACTCATTTTTTCAATAAATTCTTTTACAGGCATTATTAAATCTGGGGCTATGTATGTTATTAACCTATTTTCATTCATATCTCCTTCCAGAAAACCTAATGCCGCTTTATCAATTGATTCCCATCTTCTATCTAATAGTGTTATTAAAACCTTTGCGCCTAATTTCTTTCGTGTCATGCCTTTAATTCCTATGATATACATACCTTGATGAATATATTTATAACCACAATATCTTAAATGGTTTTCAATGTCCCTGCTCACAATTCGTAAATCTACTGGATGCGTTAATACACTTAATTCTACTTCTCTAGATATTCTATATAAACCACTCCTACTTTCAAACAAACCTATGCGACAAACTTGCTGTGGTTTTATTTTCCTTAGGGTATCCTTTTGATACCTTTCTAAGTCTTTTTGCAAATCTACTACTTCTTCTATACTATCAACATCATCAGCTTTGCATGATAATCTATGCTTCATTGCAAGAGGCTTAGAGTCTTGCCTTACTACCTGGAGGGATTTGTCTCTTCTGGAGAGGCTATTAGGTACGTCCATTTTTCTGAATTAATATTCCTTGATGAAGATACTATTCCAGATGAAGATAACACAATATCTTTGTTGCTTTGAACACTATTTAGCTTTTCTAAAACTTGAATTAAAAGCTGGAGGATTGTGTTATTCTGTCTTATTATTATTTTGGAGTCTTCTTTTGGTGAGTCATGATCAGAAAAACCGACAGGAGGTGATAAGTATTTAGCAACTTCGCTTAAAGCTTGGCTATATTCTTTCATAAACTATGAGAGGATAAGAGTTTTTACCTCTTGTACCAACCTTTTTATTTCAGGAATATCTTGTCTTGATTCGGAGTGTGGGAGCGAGTCTTTACCTTTACTTAGGTAACGGCCTATTGTCAACACTTCTTCTTTAATATAGTCGTTATTCTTGCAAATTATATTCTGTTTTGCTTTTGCTTCTTCTAGCTTATGCAGAATGATATCTGTTTTATTATTTAACCCGGAGCACTTGTCTGCGAGTTTTTGATATTCTTTGAATAAGCTTTCAAATTTTTGGTCAAGTAAATCTTGCCTTTTCCCCCAAGATATATAAAAGTTATATATCAAGTCGACCACTATATTTAGCTGGCTATGAGATGTATGCCAAATATGCTCTTCAGAGGGATTTATTCTGCACCTTATATTAATATTTTCTTTAGTATTTATTACCTTTCCTGCGCTAACTTCTAAATTTAAATATCTTAATCTTTCAATGATTATATCCTGGACCTGATACCAACTATAGCAGCAAAATAAAAAAATATTTAATCGCTAAGCGCGGTCTTAATTAGTGCGCTGATATTCAATGTTAATATTCGGAGTACTGTTCACCGTGTGTAGCAAAACACTGTTCACTATTCACGGGAAACTATTCACAATAGTATTTACTATTCACTTTTACTATTTGCTACTATTCAAATAATTTGCGTCTGTCTGGCTGATTATTCGTTTACTATTCAAGACTATTTCAATAATATGCGCTTGTCTGGCTATTAATCTGGCTGATTCAAACTTATATGCAGGATTTATTCAGTTCGTCCGACGGTGTGCGCAGTGGTGTAATATTCCTACTCGGTACTCACCATATTTATCATTATGTTGCATCAGATGTAGCTAGTTACGTTCACTTGATGGTTTTAATTGCAAACTTATGGGTTAAATTCTTATTGTCTTCCCAGGCAGTTCCACCCGAAGGGAACACTTCTCTACGGCAACAAGGTTCTCATTCAACGCCAACTCTGGGCTACACAGAGAACAAACACGCAGAGGTTTCTCCTATAGGATCCCTAGCATAAGAACTCTTTCCATGAATTCATAAGTAAAAATATCAAGTGAAACCAAAGAAACTACATCATTTCAACAACATAATTTACATATGGTTTTCCCTTTCGGGAAACCCCGAAGGGATTACACACAAACTAGGAAATTACCTTAATATTCTTGGCGATCTGAGCGCCTTCTTGGCTATACTACAAGTGGTGGTGGTGGCTAAAACTACTAAGGAAGGAGTGCACTGGCTCGAGAGCTTCGCTTCGCTCAGTCTGCTTCGCTCTTCTCCGACTTGCTAGTTGTGTGTTCTTCTGCTGCGTGAGCCTGGCGTCTCCTTTTATAGCCGCGAGACGGCTGCGAGGGAGGCTTCGGAAGCCTGCCTTCACTTATTTATTTAACATACAGTAGCCTGCACGCGTGTCCTACTAGGGTACATGCGTGTCCTTCTAAGGTATGGATAAGTGCGAGAGAGAGTGCCCGACAGTCTTCAATCTTCAGGAATCTTTTCTTTTTTCATGTGGGCATTGTCTCTCGGTGGATAATTGGCCTGCCTCCAGTGTCTTCTAGCGTATGAGTAATATCATGCACAGATGATTTTTACTCACGCTGCTGTCTTCTTTTCTGACTCACACCGTTGGCTTGATCTTGAACTCCGCCTTCTTCTTCGATGCAATATTCTGGCATCTGATGCTTGACAATCTTTTTTTTTTCATGGGGGTCTTTCCCGCCAATACAATTGATATACCATATCAATATTCTAGATTCCATCAATATTCGCGTATCAATATTCGGGGAGGAGGTCCTCCGCGCCCGAAAAATTGATAGCAATATCAATTCAAGTATTTGGCCTATTGATTAATACCAATATTCACGTATCAATAATTGCTAATCAATAGGCTGGCCATGCCCTGCGATATCCATATGATCATCATCTGAGAGATGAATATCATTTTTTGTATCATATTCTTTCTTTATATCTTCAAACCTTGTATTTATTTCAAGCCTTATTTCTTTTAATATTTCTTCCTTTTATTCCATCTTTAATTCTTCTTTCCAAACCTTTGATGTATCTTCCCATTTTTCTTCCCACTTCTGTTTTGTTTGAAGTTACTTGGCATAAAAATTAGTATATGTTCTACTTTAAAAAAACATATATGAAATGTCTTGGTGCATGTTAACATAAATCTGAAAAATACACTTAGTTCAGTTTTCATATTTTATTTCAGTTCAATTTCAAATTCTAGTTCAGTTCAATTCTTGTTTTATTACACACTTGCTAAACATAAAGCTTGCTGAACTGAAGGTAGCGTACTAGTCTATAAAGGAAATTCATAGTGCGACAATCTGGGTTTGATGGTTTACTGAACTGAATCTTGCTTTCGCATACATTTACTTTTCACTGTCTTAATTCCAAGAGTTTGCCTGATGTGTTGACCTCCAAAACTGCAGTGCTGGCTACCAATGAAAGATTGTATGTGCTCAAAACTTGTTCCTTGCAATTTGTGGAAGACAAAATGATTCTGGCTATATATACATCTAAAAGGTCTATCCAAAAAAATTATGCTTTTTTTGCTGTTATGCCTCTAGCAGCAGGTCGCGTCCTCCTTCAGCTGCAGGCCAAAGCCGTGGTGACCATTCAAGGCAGCAAGCACACGGCGCCGCGACCACATGTGCGTGTGCGTGCGATTGGTGCGTGTGTGCTTTAGGTATGTGTCTTAGTTCGTCCCCCTTCCTCTTTTCATATAGTGTATTCTAAACATCAGATGCTTTCAACGGAAAAAATGTGTCACGCAATTTCTAGTATAACTGCTGCATGAGTTCAATAATCTGAGCAAACAAAGCTCAACCCAAGTTCAAAAACTATTTCCTTCATAAATTGGTTTCTTTGGTTAATTTGTTGTTATGGACAGTACAGATGCATATTGTTGTGTAGTACATGTGCGCATTGATGCGTTCAAATCCCTTTAGTTCACTTTGATTCCTCCTGGTGGTTCAACGTGTCGAGCGGCAGCAGCGCTCGCTCCCCAATGGTTGCCCGCGCAAGGAGGAGGATACATGTATGCGGCAGTGGTGGAGGAGGAGTCAGCAGCGTTCCATGGCCTTGGTCCTCCTCGTCGCATCTTTTCTTATAAACAGCCAGAAGAAAACGAGGCACAGGCTTCATGCTCTCCATCTTCTAGGAAAGGGGAGTTAAGCTCTGCGGCCACTTGGATGTGGATGCTCACGCTCCTCCACTGGGCGAGCTCCCAGGGCACCACGGTGCTCGAGATTGTCATCTGCACCCTCGGCTGTGAGGGCCAAGAGGCTGCCTGCACCCTGCTCGATGAAATGCCACTTCCGACTAGCAGCCGGCCTGATGCCCGTGCGTAGACCGCTGTGCTTCTATGATTTCCTGTATGCATGTACATGAAAAAGTCTCAACAATTTCGTTTCTTGTCTACATGATTTTGTGCTTGCTTATCACAAAGTTCACGTTACATGCTCAATGTAGTAGCTAGCTGAAGATAAGGTATTTTCCTGTAGCTTTGGTCTTACCATTGTGGTGCTTGTGTTATTGCATGGGAAAATGAAAGAAAGGAGTTTTTTTTTTTTGCAAATCAATGAATGAAAAAAGAGTTTGCTGTTTCCCGCCCAATTTAGATTCCAGAAAAGTTTAGAGTTCAAAGTAGTTTGCACTTCAGGTTTGGAGAACCTTTTTGTGTTTCAGGTCTGAACTTCTCAAGTTTTTTGTTCATGTTAATTTTCTGAGTATGGCGTGTACTGAACTGAATGTTGACCACTTTTCGAACTGCGGGGCTAAGATTTTATTCTCTGAAATTTTGTTACGTGTTAGCTTTACTGGAGCACATGATAGAACTAACTTTCCTGCCTTTTTCTTACTAATTTCTAAAAATAATAGCAGGAACATGCAACAGTTTGCAAAATGGAGGTGTAATAAGATCTGAAAATGCTATGAAATTCTGAACCTGAATGTTATGAAATTCGTATTCTAGTTCAGTTCAAATTCTTATTCTAGTTCAATTCAATTTCTAATTTTAGTTTAGTTCAATTCAGTTCAATATTTGTTCCAATTTCTTCTTGTCATGTTTCATGTTTTTATTTTGCATGAGATCGATTTGCCTCACTAGCCTTCATATTTTTATTTTGGTATAGATCATCGGCTACAGTTTGTCTTAAAGGGATTCTCCAGTGCCCATCCTTTGCGAGGGATAGCTGCAGCTCGCCTCTTCTAATTTAACCATACTCATTTTTTGCAAAGTCCTAATTATGGGAAAACAAAAGCTGGTAAGTTCAAAATGTTCAGTCCTATAAGTTCATCTACTCTATGTGGGAATGTTACTCTACATGATCTCATATGCTGAGATAACACTACTCTAGTTCTTCCGCATTTTCATTTTTTTGTGGGAGTTCTTCCCAGCTAAAAATCTATATCCCTCAATCAGCCATTGTTTACTTTATGTTGTTGCTTTTGTACTGCCCAGGAAGCTCGTCATTGTAGAAGACAAAATCTGTATTCTGTATAATTCTTGTTTGTTCTGACTTATTTTTTCTCTTCTAGATAGAGTAACTGTTTGCTCTTTAGGTGTTTGTCACTATTCCTGTGAGCACTAATTTTTTTAAATGTTTATTTTGTGCTCCCACATATGGGTTTGGGCAGTACAAACACATCGTCATAGTGAGTACAGATGCGGCACCTTGGGGAGTACTAAAAAGACCAACTGCTTGGGATTACTATAATGAACTGATAATAAAATTCGACTGGACCTTTAGGATTCTCAAGTTCAGATTCTAGGAGGGTGGTGTTTTCACTCGATTTAGACCCTATTTTCCACAGGGAAGAGAACATTATCAGTGCACCATTGCCCGCTGGTGACAAATTCAGTAGGTCGCAGCCTATAATATAGAATCATCATGTATGTGTTATACTACTGTACTGTTATACTATGTTGCTTTAAAAAATAGTAAATGTGTTAAATTTCAGGTGACTGAACATCAATTTGGATGTCTGGATTAATACAATATAGGTATATTAGATAATGAGAAATCGCAAGATATTTTTGTTCCTCCTTGAAATTTTATACTGCATGAGCGTATCTAGCATTAATCTGCAGAACAGTGACTATGAACTTCTGGCGCATCAACCACGCCTTCCGGCGCGCGACGGCACACTCCCTGGCCTGCCGTCTCCCCCGTTGCTTCCTCGCCTTGGGTGCTGCTCCACCTTCCGGTCCTTGACGAGCCCCTGCGTAGGCGCTTCCTCCTCCTCCTCTCAGGTTTGCCCCCCTCTAACCCTCTCAGTTCAAATTTGCTAATATCGACAATACTGGTTGGGGAATTTTGGTAGTTCATTTTGCTAATCCCCGACTGTCTATAGTTCATTGGCAGTACATACATTGTTTACAAACTAAAGTTCAGAGGGTTGGTTGTATTTAGTACTTCTAATTGGACTATGTTTCAATTCGTTATGTGTGAATTTTGTTATAGCAAAAAACTGAATGGTTGGCAAGATGACTATAGTTATGGCAAAAACAGTGCAAACTTTTAAAAAGTTTCTTTTTGAATCTCCGGGTAATATACATGAACTTGCTCGTCTTTTTACATGTACTTACATGAGCTCGTCGGAGTTGTTCGTGTACTTGTAACACAATCAACTCAGATTTTGAGACACTGTAAGTTCAGAGAAAAAAAATACAAAAGTTCAAAGTCGTGAGACAGGGGAATGTTTGGTGGCTTTGCTAACTTTTCTGCTCTCACCAAGGAAGTAGTATACCTGCGTTTGCTTTAGTAGTTCATTCGAGGGTTGTTCTTCCATGATCGTCTGAGGTTTACAGAGACTGCAATGTCTCAATTTCCTCCCTGCGGTCCTTGTAAAAAGACATTTTTCTCATTTTGAATTTGATCTGACCTGCAGTTTACAGTGGCGTAAGTTTACTTCTTCTTTGTTGGTCAACATGAGGCTCCAAGGCTCAAAGTATTCCTTTCCAAAAGCTTGCTTTACTTTATATTAGTTTTTTGTTTAAAGATGGTTGCCTTTTTTTGCTCAAGCCGTTCACCCTTACCACGACAAGCCGTTCACCTCCGCCACACGAGGCCGTGCGACGACGGAACGATCAGGCCATTCACCTCTGCCACCGCAAACCGTTCACCTCTGCCACAGGAGGCCGTTCGACGATGCAGCGCTCAGGATGTTGTGTTTTTTTCAGTACATGTTTTGTGTGCTTTTCAGTTCACCTACTTAACGATTCTATGTCCAATTTCCCCTCTGTTTACGGGTTCTTCCTATAGTACAATAGGTGTTTGTGTTATGCCTTAATAAGCATTTGAGAAAACCTTGTATGGATCGAAACTACCATATGTTCTGTTCTATTCTTGTAGATGAAGCTCCACTTCTATTTTGTTTGAAGTTACTTGGCATAAATATTAGTATATGTTCTACTGTAAAAATATGAAGAACAATAATTGAACAAGAACACTAGGGTTATTCGAATTTGGGTGATTCACTGTTTGATGGAATGTCCACTAGTGGCAGTACACCTGTGCGCGTGCTATATGAAAATATGCCGCAGTTCGGCAAAAAATATTTGCAACTGTTCAGACTCGAGGATACAACAAAAAAAATTGTAGTTGAAAAGAGTCGAAAAAACCCACATCAGTTCAAGAGGCATGGAAAATGGTGCCAGTAAAGTTTGAGGCATGAAAAAGGTGTATTCGGTTCAGTTCAGAAGTGTGTTAGATGAGTTTCAGACCCACATCAGTTGAAAAGAGTCGAAAAAACCCACATCAGTTCAAGAGGCATGGAAAATGGTGTAGTTGAAAAGTGTGTTAGATATATATACACACGCATTGATTATACCTCTTTATCATTCTCAATATACTTCATTAAATATTCTAAGATACCCCAATACAAGTTTTATTGAAAAAATATCATTTGCGACGTACTTTTTGTAATATACCTTTTTCATGTACAAACAAATCAGTATATGCGCAAACCTTCAAAAAATATGAGACTCACATGATTTTTTTCCATAAAACTCATTTTGGGGTATCTAATAATTATTAATGAAGTATATTAAAAATAATAAAGAAGTATAAAAGATTCATCTATGTGGTATATGAGGAGCGGGAGTACATACTCCCAGGAATACACAACCATTTTTCTATATATATATATATATATATATATATATATATATATATATATATATATATATATATATGGTGGGTCTATTCTCATAACACCCTTAAGATCGGCGGCATGGGGTCCAGGGCGAGATCGGCGGCAATTGCATCGAGTGGTTTAGGAGAATATATAGTAGCACTATTCTAATCCCAGGATTAGAATAGTTATTCTGATCCTAGCGCCCCCTATAAGGAGCGCGTGCGGTGTCCCCGAACTACCCACCAGCCCCGACTAAAAAAATCCGGCCGCAAGGCCACGACCACGAACTGCCCCACCCCCCCCCCCCCGATCCCCCGATGCAATTGCCGCCGATCTCGCCCTGGACCCCATGCCGCCGGTGCCCCGCCCCAGATCCACTCGCCTCTGGGAGCCCCGCCGCGGAACCCCCTCCGACGCCGGTGCCGCGCCCCGCCCCCACCTCTCCTGCCCCGCCCCGGACCTCCCCGTCGCCGGTGCCCCGCCCTACCTCTCTCGCCCCAGCCCGTACCCCCCGCCGACGGTGCCCCGCTCGCCGTCGCCCCCGCCAACCACGCGAGCCGCCGCCGTCCCCACCAACCCCAGGCGCCGCGCCCCCGCCAACCACGCGAGCCGCCGCCGTCCCCACCAACCCCAGGCGCCGCGCCCCCGCCAACCACGCGAGCCGCCGCCCTGGCAACCCCAGGTGCCGCTACCGCCACGCCGCCGCCGCCTGCCTCCTCCCACGACGCCGCTGCCGGTCCCCCGTCCGCCGCCGCCACCCCACAACCGGTTATCCCCACATCTCCTCTGCCAACTCCGGTACGGCTTCTTCCCTCACCTCAAGATCATCCTCAATGGAGATCCCCGTCCCTGCTCCCCAACCTGGTCCGACTTCTTCCGCCGCCATCGCCTCCACATCACAGCTCCGGCAGGCACCTTCGAGTGCATCTGTCTGTGCTGGCTCAAAGTATGCTGCAGTCCAAATGATTTTCAGCAGGCCAATCTGTTCATTGACTAGTTTTGTGCGCCAAAAACTAGTAGGACAAATGTTGATGAATCAATTTTGTACAGTAAAAAAAGTAAATCAATTGAGTAACGGAAATTTACTACTTTGTCTGCAGAAAAGCTCTGCATCACATTTCTTTGCGATTATCCTCTGAAAAAATTGGCATTGTTGCAGGTCAGCTTCGCCTGATATATCAGTTCAGTTGCAAAAAGAAGGGCATCATACGTTGTTGTCTACTCCGCTGACTTATTAGAATCAAAAAACGACTGCATTTGCTGCGTACAAGGAAGAAGACAGAGAAGAAAGCAAAGCATAGAGAAAAAAGGGAGACCAACGGTGAAGGGATAAGAAGGAACAGTGGCTGGGAATAAAAAGCATCAGCACGAGCAACGTGCGGTTATGATCTAGCCCACTGGTCGCTAGCTTTTTTTCCTATATTCGTTCCTAGCTACTACACTACACTGGAATTTTCTATTCTAAAGAGAAAGCAAAATACGAGTTAGATAGAGAGAACATATAGGTTTGTGAGAGAGAATAAAAAAATGTGTGATAGGAAATCTGAGACTTCTTTTGGCCTTGCACTGTTAAAAGATCTTCTGCATCTTCGACCTTCTTCATATATGATCTGTGTTTAAAATTGCTCAATGAAAATTATGTTCTGAGAAGTTCATATATTACTGCGGAAAGGTCATGTATTATAACTACCCAGTAAGTGAAATGTATTATAGAAGTTCAAATTAAAAATGATGAGCAGTTCTATGGTAGACATAAAAGACGAAAACCAGCAGATGTTCAGAAAAAGAAAAGAAAAAAGGAGAACCATAGAAGTTCAAATATGGGGACATCACACATACAAAAAAGATGTGATGGTTGTGTGTCCACTGCCGCCAACCACCACTTGCCACCGTTGATCTAGCTTCCTACCTCTCGCTGCCAGCCTTCTCCTGGCTGTCCCAGGCGAGGCTCTCCCGCCACCAACGCTGCCCCTCCAAGCTCTTCCTCCGGGCACCGCCCTCCCAGCAACAAGTGTTGCCGTACGTGACCCGCTGCGCTACACGAGCATCCAGTCAGTTCGCCACCGCCACCCACAAGCCATTCAACTTCGCATCACTAGGTTGTTTGCTCGCAGCGTACTGCAAAACCTCCCACAAAAAATGGCCGCTGTTGCAGGTCAGCTTTGCCTGATGCATCAGTCCCGACGATACGGAGAGAAGTTCAAATTGATAATTGTCGGAAGTTCACGTACTGTATGGTGTGCATTTCGTATGAGAAGAAAAGAATAATAAAGCAAAGTTTAAAAATTTTGTTGCTAGAAGTTCAGGTGCTCGCCCCGGGAAAGTTCAAAAATTCTTGTGAGAGAGGTTCAAAAATAAACCTAGAGGTTCAAAACTTAAACAACAGAGAGGTTCGATTTTTTTAGGTAACCAAGATGGTCAAATTTACAAAACCAAGAAGGTCAAATTTAATAAACGGATTTTCCCCGTTTCTACATGAGAATGGTGCACACATTCAAATATGTTTTCGAGTAAAGATGAAAAATATAAGGTGAAGAATGAAAAAACTTGATGCTCCTCTTCGAAACCAACTCAAGAACACCGATCTAAAAAAATGGTATTCCCATTCTAAAAACACTTGAAGTTCAAATTAAAATAACGGTGCGGTTCAATGTTTATAAAAAAGGGTTTTTCCCATTACTAACCAATAAAACTAAGAAGTTCAAATTTAAAAAATGGTAAAGTTCGATGTCTATTAAAAATTTAGATTTTTCTCATTACTAAAAGAATAAAACCAAGAAGTTCAAATTTAACAAATGGTGAAGTTCGATGTCTGTAAAAAAGGATTTTGAGCAAAGAATGATTTCCCCCATTCAAAAAAATATAGAAGTTCAAATTAAAATAACAGTGTAGTCCAAAGTTTAAAAAAAATCGCAATTTTTTCTTTTAAAAATAAATAAAAACCTAGAAGTTCAATTTAGAATAACAGATCATTTGATTTTCACCGTTTCAAAAAAAACCCCGAGAAGTTCAGTTTAAGAACCCTAAGAAGTTCGAAATTAAAAACACAGATTTTCCTTGCTGCTAAACAAATACAAATCGAGAAGTTCAAATAAAATAACGGAGTAGTTTGATGTATACGGAAAAATCAAATTATTTCCGTTTCTAGGAAAAATAAAAGTAGGAAAGTTCAATTTTAATAATTTTGTTTGATGCTTATTTGAAAACATATTTTTCTAAGAATAAGACTAAGAAGTTCAAATTAAAATAACAGAGAAGTTCGAAGTATATAAAAAGCTTAGATTTTTTCTCGTTACTAAAGTATAAAATGAAGAACTTCAAATTAAAATAAAGGAACAACTAAAAAAAAGTTTAAAAAGTGTTGATGTTTATTTAAAAATCTAGGATTTTCCGTTCTAAAAAAACACAGATATCCATTTTTTTTAAATTATCAACAACGAAGTTCAAATTGAAAAGGTAGTCAAATTTGATGTTTATTTAAAAATCAATAACAATTCTTTACTCAAAAATAAAAAAGGTGAAGTTCAAATTGAAATAACAAAGAAGTTCAGAGTTTATTAAAACCTAGGATTTACCTGTTCAAAAAATAAAAAACACAACTCCATTTTTGCATTTTTAAAAACAACTCATAAACGAAAAAAAATGGTTGCTAGAAGTTCAAGTGCTCCACCAGGAGAAGTTCAAAAGTTCTTGTGAGAGAGGTTCCCCGTGTATTTAGATGTTCAAAACACTTAAAAAGATGTTTTTTTTAAATAATTCACTCAATCCAAAGGGCAGTTCAATGTGATAACAGCCGGAAGTTCACGTACTGCATGGTGTGCATTTCGTATGACCAAAATAAGAATAAAAAGGCGAAGTCTAAAAATTTTGTTGCTAGAAGTTCAGGAGCTCGGCCTAGGAAGTTCAAAAATTCTTGTGAGAGAAGTTCACCACGTATTCAACAACTTTTCAAAAGGGTATATCGTATGCTCTATTCTAAAAAATGGATATATTATATTATATGGTTCATTCCGATGAACAGTTTAAAAGTTGCTCCTAATCATTAGCTTTCCAACGATATATTATATGGTTCATTCCGATGAACGGTTTAAAAGTTTCATGTATACCGTTAAAAACAAGTTCTTGTGTATTCAAAAAACTATCTTGAACCGTCGCGAATATGAAAAAATGATCAACACATGGAAGTTGCGCGTTTTCAACAGCTTTCCATCGATATATCATTCGCTCAATTCCGACAAGTGGTTGGGAAGTTACGGGCAAAAAACAGTACGTGAAAAACAGAGTGAAGTTCAAGCTGAGATGTACGAGAAGTCCAACTTCTTCACAGAGTGCAGTTTCGAAGACTCTGTATCGCGATGAAGGCAGAACGCATGATCTCGCCGTTTTCAAAATTACATAAAAACGGCTGGGAATTAGAGAAAACTTTATATATGAAAAAGTTTTGCATTTTCCATCGCTTTCCAACGATATATTATTTGCCCCATTCCGATGAAGTTTACGAAAATTACAGCCAAAAAACAATTTTGGCCATATTCAAAATTGACATAAAACCGTAAAGAATTAGGAGAAACATTATATACATGAAAGTTTCGCATTTGTTCAAGTTTTCCAACGCCATATCATTTGCTGCATTCCGACATACCATTTAAAAATTGACGTGAAAATACCATCTCGGCGGTACTTTGGCCGTTTTCTAAATTACATCTAAACCGTATAAAATTAGGAAAAAATTTCTATATGAAAAGAAGCGCATTTTCCTAAGCTTTCCAGTGCCATATCATTTGCCTCAATCGGATTAGCCATTTTCAAATGGTGCCAAAAATACGAGCTCGGCTGTTCGGTTTGAAAAATTCCGCCATTTGTGAAATTGCTCTTTAACCGTAAGGAATTTGGGAAAACTTTCTATATGTGGAATGAGCGGATTTGCAGCAGCTTTCCAACACCGTATCATTTGCCTCATTACGATAAACGTTTTAGAAATGGGCTCGAAAATACGATTCACGTTTTTTTTTGTGAAGAAAAACGGTTTTCAAAACTGCTCTTAAACCGTTTAGATTTTGAGAAAAATTCAACTTAGGTCGTGACCCTCGTGTCCACAGCTTTCCAACGGTATATTGCAAGCCTCATTTGGACAAAGTTAGCAGAAGTTTAACCTGTCACCAAATGAAGTTCAGGTCGAACAACTCAGGCAGTTCAACTAAGAATCAAAATATTATTCTGATCCCGTGATCAGAATAGTGTTTATGTGTGTGTATATATATATATAGACTGGCAGGTGCGTTTTTAAACATTTTGTAGGATGCCAAGATATGACGTGACAACCAGCGACACGACTTTGGTTTTGAAGTTAAACACCGCCATGACACCATCACACCTCACATATGACCATGTATAGTGCTGAAGTTACATGCACAATTACAAATATATTGTGCATCATGATCGTCTAACATGGTACAACCTATAACACACTTACATGCGATCCTTCCCTCCCACTTGACTTTCCCTCAAAAAATCGTTCCCTCCAACTAGGCCTTTCCTCGAAAAAATATCTCCCCTCCAAAATAGCATCCCTGCAGCTAGCCTAGCCTTTTCCTCAAAAAATGTCCTTCCCTCCAGAACGTTTGAAAGGCCCGCTCGATTAACCCCCCCCTCCGTAAACACAACCTATCCTTATAAGTGTGACCACATCTCCTTCCAACAAACAAAGCGCCTCCTCGTCTATCTCTTCTAACCTAGATCCCCCCCCACCCCACGCCGGTGGCTCTAGCTCCGCCGCGACAAATCGTTCTGTCCCATCGCGACGCACAACATGACCGACGTACGATGGACTCCATACGCTCTGAAGTTAAAAGTACTCCAATACCTCACGTTACATGACGAGGTCACCCCCCTCCCCACATCAAATTTGCACATCCGTCTAGATCTACGCATCTAGTTCCTTGTTGAGTCAGAGATGCGATCTAAGATTGTGTTACTTGTACTAGTACAACTTTTAGGGTTCTTATCCGGGTTAAGACTGCGGGTCGTTCTATCTAGGGTTCTAGTATGGTTAGGATTTTCTAGTATGGGTATGATGTTCTAATTAAATGAAAGGTCACAAGATCTAATCTATCAACCAATTACTCCTTTTACTTTATTGATGAGCTTCTTGTTTGTCCAAACTTTTTTTCGATGGAAATTGTTTCTCCAGACTTTGATCCTATGTTGTTCTGGTTCAGTGATTATGCCCTTTCATATTACTTTCCCTCTGGAGTAAATTGTGTTGACAATGTACAAATTACTAGTTTAATTACTTCATACAATAGCAAACACGTACATGTTTAATTGTCATCATCGTTGTACAGGAGCTGCGAAAAGCTCACCAACGGGATTGGAGATTATTCAAGCTGTCCCCAACAAGGATAACGGGTCTCAAACCGAAGAAGTGACGCACTATGATGACGATGAAAATGAACCAACTGTTGAGCAGCTGGCCTATGTTGCAAATATGATTACATGTCTAGAAGAAAGCGAGAAGAAAAACCCTACAACTCTGGTGACGATATGTTTACATAGTTTGACATTCATAAAGGTACTGCAAAATGTAGATTATAATCTAATATGTTGAATTACATCTTAGCAGGCATATTTCTATGATAAAAATGAAGGAGAGATGACTGTTACGCAAAGCTCAGCCGCGTCAAAGAGAAAGCGGGTTGAACCGGTTAGTCAGCGTACTTTTTACCCTCTGAACACTTGTTTAAAAAGATATTTAAATCCATATCATGTCTTTGTTTCCTTTACCACTGCATATTTCCGCAAATGCATTAATATTTTGGAATTGTGCAATACCTAAATATTAAACCACATCGATAACCTGGATATATGATTTCTGTAGGGAGAGTTGGAATTCACATATGCTGAGCTGAATGCAAGTCTAGGAGGCTAGCATGAAGAAATTGGACCTATAAAGATGCAGCGTAAACAACCTGAAGCAGTCAAGAATGTTTTGGCAGAGGAACAAGAGCCTATTGATGTCAAGGAGGCCATGGCAGATCAACATGAAGAGACTGAAGCTGTGAAGGGGGGCGTAGCAAATGAGCATGATGAGGCTGAACCTGTCAAGGAGGCCCTATCAGAGGTGCATGTGGAGGCAGGAACTGACAAGGAGGCCCTGGTAGAGCAGCATCAAGAGCCTAAAGCTGGCAAGGAGGCCCTGCTAGAGCAGCAGGAAGACCTTGAAGTTGTCAACAAGGCCTTGACAGAGCAGCATGAGGAGCCTGAAGCTGGCATGGAGGAACCGCTAGATCAACAGGGAGACCTTGAAGTTGTCAAGAAGGCTTTAGCAAAGCAGCAGAAAGAACTTCAAGCTATCAAGACGTCCCTCGCAGAGCAACAACAAGAACTTGAACCTGTCAAGAAGGCCCTCCCAGAGCACAAGGATGAACTCGAAGGTTTCGAAATGGCCCGGTTAGACTACAATGAAGAAGTTGTAATGCCCTATTAGACCTGCTGGAAGAACTAAAGTTGTCATCAAGGCCATTCGAGAGCAGCAGGATGCAGTTGAAGCTGACAAGTGTCATATTTTGTTGTGCGATACTTTGTCCCATGGTTCTTAATTGTAATGTCGCCAATTATGAATCAAAACTGTGAGATTAAATAATGAAATTTATTCCAATTTGGCAGCTAATTTAAATATAAAACAAATTATCGGAGTGTACAAAATGTGACAGTTATGGATACCGTCACCAGCGTATGGACTCACATGTAAGCAGCCACGTCACCCACCTTTGATCCCACATGTAAGCACCCACGTCAGCCATTTTTGGGCCCATATGTCAGCGACGTTGATGGGTCAAAACTGACGCCCGACTTATTACTGACGGGCACTGTCGGTGATAAAACCTCGGCCGAGCCCAACTATGTGTGCCTGATACGTCCATTTTGCATTATGTTTTCCTACTGTTATTTATAATGTTTTTGATCTTTATTTCACTTTATGAAGCAATCCTAATGCCTTTTCTCTCTTATTTTGCAAGTTTCACATGAAGTGGGAGATTGCCGGCAGCTGGAATTCTGGACCTGAAAAAGCTACAACAGAGATTGATATTCTCCAGAGCTCCAAATGACTTGAAAATTTACGGAGAATTATTTTGGAATTATTAAAAAATATTTGAAGAAGAATCATCGGGAGGGGCCCCACCAGTGAGTCATGAGCTCAGGTGGCGCGCTCCACCTAGGGCGCGCGAGGTGAGCTCGTGGCTCCACCAGTAGGCCTCCGTGGCCCCCCTTCTCCTATAAGATGCTATTTGCCCTAGAAAAAAAAATCAAAAGAAGACTTTTGGGATGAAGCGCCACCGTCTCGAGGCGGAACCTGGGCAGGAGCACTTTTGCTCTCCGGCGGAGCGGTTCCGCCGGGGATACTTCCCTCCGGGAGGGGGAAATCGAAGCCATCGACTTCACCAATGTTCCTCTCATCATGGGAGGATCAATCTTCATCAACATCTTCACCAGCACCATCTCATCTCAAACACTAGTTCATCTCTTGTATTCAATCTTTGTCCCAAAACCTCAGACTGGTACATGTGGGTTGCTAGTAGTGTTGATTACATCTTGTAGTTGATGCTAGTTGGTTTATTTGGTGGAAGATTAAATGCTCAGATCCTTAATCATATTCAATAACCCTCTGATCTTGAACATGAACATGATTTGTGAGTAGTTACTTTTGTTCTTGAGGACATGGGATAAGTCTTGTTATAAGTAATCATGTGAAGTTGGTATTCGTTCAATATTTTGATGATGTGTATGTTGTTATTCCTCTAGTGGTGTCATGTGAACGTCGACTACATGACACTTCACCATATTTGAGCCTAGGGGAAGGCATTGGGGAGTAATAAGTAGATGATGGGTTGCGAGAGTGACAGAAACTCAAACCCTAGTTTATGCGTTATTCTGTAAATGGCTGATTTGGATCCATATGTTTCATGCTATGGTTAGATTTATCTTAATTCTTCTTTCATAGTTGTGGATGCTTGCGAGAGGGGGTAATCATAAGAGGGTTGTTTTTTCAAGTAAGAACAGAACCCTAGCACCGGTCCACCCACATATCAAATTATCAAAGTAGTGAACGCGAATCAACTAAACATGATGAACGTGACTAGACAGAATTCCCATGTGTCCTCGAGAACGCTTTGCTTACTATAAGAGAACTTTCCGGCTTGTCCTTTGCTATAAAAAGGAATGAACCATCTTGCTGCACTTTGTTACTATTGTCACTTGTTACTTGCTACGAATCAACTTGCTACAAAACTATCTGTTACTACTGTTTACAGCACTTGCAGAGAGTACCATGCTGAAAACCACTTGTCATTTCCTTCTGCTCCTGGTTGGGTTCGACACTCTTACTTATTGAAAGGACTACGATTGATCCCCAATACTTGTGGGTCATTAGTGCCATGTCAGCAGATTATGGGGCCGTATGTCAGACGTGTTGACTGGTTAAGCATGGTTGGTCGGTTGTTAGTGTTGGATGTATCGTCACCGCAAACTACGATGAGGGACGAGCAGGTCATATATGGTGACAGTTCTAGTGACATTTTTGGGCTGTCGCAGAAGTTATCGGCGACGAATTTTTATTCATCACCTAAGATGCGATCTTACGTGGCGAAAAAAGTGGTACCGTCAAAATTTTATTTTTCTTGACGGCGCTTCAGTGACGGTCGGGGTGACGGCCGAAAAACATCACCGGGGTATTTTCCGTGACGAAAAACGGTTATACGTGACACAAATGAAACATCACAAAATATAGCAAATTTTGTAGTGGCATTTTACGCTGATGGACGACTACTTTGCCCCTGATGCCCCATTCACAGACAATTTTCACCGGAGCTTGCGGAGGCAAAAAAATGTCTTCTGTTACCTCCACAATGGCGTTCGGTCCTACAATGACTACTTCGTCTTGAAGAAGGATGTCGTATGAAGGATTGGATTCTCTGGTTACCAAAAGTGCAGACTGCATTGCGGATGCTTGCATATGACAGGTCTGCAGATTCATGGGACAAGGACCTCCGGATGTGTGAGAGCACATGCAGAGACGCCATGGTCAGATTTGCTACTTCGGTGGTCGAGGTGTTTGGACCTTGGTACTTGAGAGAACCAACTGTCGTAGACATTGGGTGGTTCTTGGTGATGTCTGAAGCAAGAGGGTGGCTAGGCTTGCTCAGATCTGTTGGTTGTATACATTATAGATGGAAGAACTATCCAAAAGCTCTACAAGGTCATTATCAGGGTGATACGTCTCCGATGTATCTCTAATTTTTGATTGTTTCATGCTATTATCATACCACTTTTACATATTTCTTTGCAAAAATTTATATTATTTCTATTTGGACTAACCTATTAACCCAGTGCCAAAGGTCAGTTCCTGTTTTCTATTGTTTTGGGGTTTTTAGGTCAAAAATTCACTGAGTCGGAATGACCTAAAAATTTATGTTGATTTTTTTATAGAATATATCTAAATTTATGGCGCAGGAATCAACACAAGACAAGGCCCGTGGGCCTCACAAGCCAGGGGGCGCCCCCCCTAGGGCGCGCCGAGATGGCTTGTGGAGAGACCATGAAGCTTTTGGATCTCTCCTTCGGACGCAAGGAAGCTAATTATGAGGAAACAATTATGTTAAAATTTTAGCCCGATCGGAGTTACGGAACTCTGGCTATAAAAGAAACAATGTTCAGCCAGAAAACAGAACCGAAAACAGAGGAGAAACCCTAGAGAAAATAGGAGGAGAGATCTAATCTCGGAGGGTCTCCCGCCCTCCGGGGGCCATGGAGGCCAAGGACCAGAGGGGGAACCCTTCTCCCATCTTGGAGGGAAGGCCAAGCAAGAAGAAGAAGGAGCGGGCCTCTCCCCCCCTCTCTCCCGGTGGCACCAGAGCACCACCGGGGGAACCATCGTGACGACAATCTTCTCCAACAACTTCGCCGCCGTCATCAACAACTTTCTCCCTCTCCGTGCAGTGGTGTATACTCTCTCACCCCAATGTAATCTACTTAAACATGGTGCTCTATGCTATATATTATTATCCAATGATGTGTTGCACCTCTATTATGTTTGAGTAGTTTCTTTTTGTCCTATGGGTTAATTGTGGTATGGTATGGTTGATATGAGTTGTATGTTATTATGGTGCTGTCCTATGGTGCCCGCCGTGTCGCACAAGCGTGTGGGGTTCCGCTGTTGGGTGTTGCAGTATGTTAATGATTTGCCTATAGTGGGTTGCGGGAGTGACAGAAACCTAAACCCAAGTTCGTGAGTTGTTGCATATGGGATTAAAGGGGACTTTTCACTTAATGCTATGGTTGGGTTTTACCTTAATGCATCTTTAGTAGTTGCGGATGCTTGCTAGAGTTCCAATCATAAGAACATATGATCCAAGTACGGAGAGTATGTTAGCTTAAGCCCCTCCTTCATAAGTATGATGAGTATCTCTATTGTGTCATATTCAATTGCCTAGGGACAATCCTTTTCTCATTGTTCTCCAAAACTCTCTTCTTTATTGTACTTTTATTTAAACAACAACTGATTCTTTATTATCTTGCAAAGCTATCTTTTCATTATCACAAACTGATACGTCTCAAACGTATCTATAATTTTTGATTGTTAAATGCTATTATATTATCACTTTTGTATACTTTATATGCCATATTATATTATTTTTCGGGACAAACCTGTTAATTTAGTGCCCAGTGCCAATTCTTGTTTTCTACATGTTTTTGGTTTTCCAGAAAATCCATACCTACAGAAGTCCAAACACGATGAACCTTTTTGATGATTTTTTCTGGACAATAAGAGAACCTAGAAGCTTCGGAAAAGGACCACACGACCTACGAGGGCCTCACAAGGCAGGAGGCGCACCCTGGGGGGTAGGGCACGCCACCCTGGCTTGTGGGCACCTCGTAACTCTGTTTGCCCTAATTCTTGGCCTATAAATTCTCAAATATTCAGAAACCCTCGAAGCGAGACCCGAAAGAATTTATCGCCACCGCAAGCCTCTGTTCCAAAGCTATCCCATCTGGAGCCCTGTTTCGGTACTCTGTCGGAGGGGGGAATCGTTGGGGAGGCCATCTTCATCAACCTTGTTGCCTCCATGATGATGTGTGAGTAGTTCCTTTAGGACCTACAGGTCCATAGCAGTAGCTAGATGGCTTTCTCTCTCTCTTTTGATCTTCAATACAATGATCTTCTCTAAGATCAATCTGGTGTAATCTTTTGCGGTGTGTTTGTTTGGATCCGATGAATTGTGAGTTTATGATCAGATTATTCATTGATCTTTATTAAATACCTTGAAGTTTCTCTCTTGTGTAATTTTATAGCTATGTATGCTTTTCGATCTATGAGTCTTCTTTGACCAATTAGATGAGTAGATCTTCAGAGGGAGTGGTGCATAGTAGTGCGTTCAACCTTGCGGTGATCTTTCCCTATGACAGGAGGGGCGGAGGCACGTATTTTGTTGTTGCCACTAAAGATAAAATGACGGTGTTTGGTCATATTGATTGATCTTTTTCTGTCTACATTATGTCATCATGCTTATTGTGTTACTCTGTTTATCATGAACTTAATACTTTGAGATGCATGCTGGATAGTGGTCTTGGGGTGGAGTAATAATAATAGATGCAGTTGGATTAACAGTCTACTTGTCACGGACGTAATGTCTATGTGAGATTATGCCATGAATGATCACAATTATAACTATGCTCAATTCTGTCAATTGCACAACAGTAATTTGTCTACCACACCATTGCTATGCTTTCGAGAGAGATGCCACTAGTGAACCTATGGCCCCGGGTCTATTTTCCATCAATACAAAAGTTTCTACAATTGCTCCTTATTTGTTCTTTTACTTTTTATTACTTTGCATATCACTATCTGCTTTTAATCTTGCAACTAGCAAGAACAAGGGGAGTGACGACCCCCTTGCCTTTGTTGGATGCAAGCAATTGTTGTGTTTGTGTGCAGGTACTGCTAACATTGTTAGTGTGTTGCCTCCTACTGGCTCGATAAACCTTGGTTCTTAACTGAGGGAAATACTTTCTACTGTTGTGCTACATCACCCTTCCTCTTTGGGGAATCCAACAACTCCTACGGGAGTAGCAGAAGAATTTCTGGTGCCGTTGTTGGGGAGACATCATCTACCAAACTAGGTGCCTTCGCACAAACACTTCTCTTTTGCTTGTTTTTATTTTCTTGTCTTTTGCCTTTTGCCTTTTTATTTGCCTTCTTCTTTTCTTTGCCAAAAAATTCCAAAATACCAAAAAATCTTGCGTTGCTATCTTTGCTTGTGTTGCCATTATGTCTACTCCTGAAAATACCAAGCTTTGTGATTTCACTAGTACTAATAATGACGATCTCATTAGTACTTCTATTGCTCCTCCCGCCACTAATGCGGAGTCTTATGCTTTTAAAGTGCCATGTTAAATCTTGTGAGAGATCAAACTCCTAGAAGAGATAAAATTTCTAGTAATCCTAACGATAATCAAGAGGAAGCACCAAAGAATCCTATTTATGATAATGATTTTCATGACAAAGAAGTGCCCTCTGTTCTGCGAACAAAAAAGTTTCGTATAGGTAGTGGAGACATTATTAGAAAAAGTGTTATTCAGAAATTCTTTACTTGTGCGAGAACTATACCGGCAATAGGGGGTTCTATTCTTGCAAAAGCTGCTAGTTATGTGGATGCTATAATATTGCTTGTGGTTGAACTTGAAAGAAAATTTATACGCATGCATCCTGCCGTGCAAAGAGTGTTTCTTGAACTCCCCAATATTCGTGATCCTAAAGTTAAACGCATAGCTACTATTTTCTTAATGCACAAATTTGGTTTCATAATGAAAGTAGCTATAGAGAATTTTAGTTATTATGGAATAAACCGTGAGTGTCCCCCTATAAAAGAGGTCCTATATGATCAAGATGTTATAAGAAAGTTAAAATCTACGGATTATGAGGCTTATGATGAAAACATTAGGAAGAAGGTTCCATCTTCAATTTTGGTTGAAAAACTTTTTGAGCACACTAATGGTAAATTTTCTCTAGAAAATGTTGGATTGCATTATAAACTCGAGAATAAATTGTACAACCACATTGATACATCTCCAACATATCTATAATTTTTGATAGTTCCATGCTATTATATTATCAATCTTGGATGTTTTATATGCAATTATATGCCATTATATATCATTTTTGGGACTAACCTATTAACCTAGTGCCCAGTGCCAGTTGCTGTTTTTTTGCCTGTTTTTGCCTTTTCAGAAAATCATTATTAAACGGAGTCCAAACGAAGAAAAAACTTTGGATTAATTTTTTCTGGACCAGAAGGGACCCTCAAAGCTTCGGGAGAAGACCAGAAGAGCCACGAGGGACCGACAAGCTCGGAAGGCGCGCCCCAGGGGGGTAGGCGCGCCCCCCAGGCTTGTGGGCCCCTCGTGGCACCTCTTGACCTAATTCCAGCGCTATAAATTCCAAAATATTCCCTGTATACCAGAAAGACAGAAGAGAAAACCTTTCCGCAGCTGCAAGCCTCTGTTCTTCTGCGATCCCATCTGGAGGCCTTTTCTGGTACTCTGCCGGAGGGGGAATCGATCACGGAGGGCTTCTTCATCAACCTTGCTGCCCTTCTGATGATGTGTGAGTAGTTTACCTGTGACGCCCCCGACTTAATCGTGCACTAATCATACACGCAAACATGCATGATCAAGACCAGAGACTCACAGGAAGATATCACAACACAACTCTAGACACAAATTAAAGCATACAGATTTATATTACAAGCCAGGCCACGAAGGCTCGAATACATAAGTCAGCGGAAGCAACAATATCTGAGTACATACATAATTAGACAAGTTTGCCTTAAGAAAGCTGAGCAAAACAACGGCAACTAGATCAAAAAGGCGCAGGCCTCCTGCCTGGGAGCCTCCGAACTACTCCTGGTCGTCGGCCTCCATGTAGTAGTAGGCTCCATCGGTGTGGTAGTAGTCATCGGCGGGATCAGCTGTCTCCGGGACTCCGTCATCTGATCGGAGCAATCGGGTAGGGGGAAAAAGGTAGCAAAGCAACCGTGAGTACTCATCCAAAGTACTCGCAAGAATTACATCAGATCTATGCTAAGTATGCATCAGTATCAATGGGAAGGGGCTGTATCTGTGGACTAAACTGTAGAATGCCAGAGTAGAGGGGTAAGGCCTAGCCTATCGAAAACTAGCATCTTGCAGCGTCTTGCAGCAATAGAAGAGAATAGAGTAACATAGCATATAGTAACAAATATATATTAGTAACGCCCAGAGATCCTTCCTCATCTACCCCGTGAGGAAGCGATCCCGGAGCCATCATATCAGTTTAGTGTCACATGTATCCAATTCTAGTTGTAGTAGATCGGGATACAACTCCGAGCGTGCTGTTACCGTGGACATGGCTATTCGAATAATTTACTTCCCTGCAGGGGTGCACCAACTTACCCAACACGCTCGATTAACTCTGGCCGTTCACACTTTTCCGGGTCATGCCCGACCTCGGCTGATCGACACGCCGTAGTCCTACCTAGGCTCCGCAGAGAGGTCCCCGCCGGTCTACATCCTAAGCGCAAAGGGGTCATGGGCCAATCGTCCTAAGAGCTCCAGGTCGTTGGCCGCAGGGCGGACCCAGGCACCACCTCTGTCCTGGATGGCGCGGGCCCACCCGTGCCGCAATGCTGAACTGGACGTCTGACAGATCTGTCGGGAGAATCGTACGACACCGAGTGCCCACAACTTATCCCGCTTGGTGGTTAGTGCGAAAAGGCCAGAGGCCTACTCAGATCACATATCCAAACCCATTAGTGTGTTGGGAGCTCGCGGTGACGATCAGTGATCCTGTCGCCCCGTCTCGCAGACTTACGACAAGGGCCAGGCCCATCCCTCTCTAGGGCGGTCTCTGCTTGCCCGGTCGTGCCGCGTAACTATCTCGCGGGTACCCTCCTGGTCAACCCGACTTATCCAGAGACTGTCGGGAACTCAGGTCCACCTCTACCGGGGTGGTACCGCCTGTCCCTTCAGTCCCGCAGTAACAAAAATGGGAACGGTTTAAAGGTAACAGTGTGTCCGTAACATCAAGGGGGAATCCGAGGAATCACCCTCGATGGATTCCCACTCGATGTAACCGTCAAGGTGAACTTGGAGGAATCACCCTCGATGGGTTCACACTTGAGGGGCTGCACGACAGAGGCATCATCGGAGGTGGTGAAAGAGGAATCATCCTCGGTAACCCACAACCGACTAGCTACGCTACAGAGATATCATCAGGAGTGAGGTAGGAGGTATCACCCTCGGCACTCGATAGTAGCTCTGCAGATTCGTACAACTAAGGGGGGGTGCTGGTGGTATGATCGGTCTCTGTACATCAATCACATTGATCGAATCTTCTGGTAGTAAAGCCTGGCAACACGGACAAGGGTGTAGGGCCTCTGATGGATCACTAACCAGCCTATACTAAGCATATAGGACAACATGTAAAGTATTAACAATAGGTTACAAAATCAGGTTATGCATCAGAATAGGAGCTATCGAATACAGTAACAAGATCTAATGCAAGCATGGGAGAGAAAGAATGGGTGATATAAGAATGATCAAGGGGGTTTTGCTTGCCTGGAAGCTCTACTGAGAAGGACGGGTCTTCGACGACGTAGTCGTACTCGGGGTCAACAGCAGTCTCGGGGTCTACCGGAGAGAAGAGGGGGAAGAAACAGTAAATATAAAGCAAACAAATGCATCACAAGGCATGACATGGCAATATGTTGTGCTAGGGATGACCTAATGCAGTGCTAAGCGTTACATACGGAGCGGGAAAATACCTGGGGATATTTTCCCGGCTCTGGGCAATTATCGGAGAGGCGATCCGGAGGGGAAGGTTCCACGTTTGTAGTGTTAGACGCATGTGACAGCTACATGGATGGCATATTCGGATTCGTCTTATTTTTCTGATCATTTTTCATATATAAATTATTTTCATCCGAGTTACGGTTTATTTTCTACGAATTTCCAAAGTTTTAATCAACTTCTGGAATTTCTGGAATTAATCCAAATTCGAAAATAAATGGGAAATTGCTAGGTGCACCCGGTGCAGTGCACCCGGTGCAGTGCACCCAGCTGTGCACACAGAGGCTGACTGTGGGGTCCAGTTGACTGCTGAGTTAGCAGTCAACAGTCGACTGGTTAATCTGACCAGGGGGGCCCACATGTTAGTGACAGAGCACTTTGACAGAGGCTTAATTTTAACTAATTAAGTTAATTAGCTAGTGGGACCCACTTGTCAGTGTCACATTAATTAACAGATTAAGTTATTTTATAAAATCAGTCTAATTAGCGCGTGGAGTCCACAGGTCAGAGACTGCGGCCGCCCAATCAGCATGTTGACCAGTCAACGGGGCCAACTGGGCCCACGGGACCCAGCGGCCAGTGACCCAGGGTGGGCCCCAGGGCTGCGCCACCTCAGACCACCGGCGTTTAAACGCCGGCGACCACAAAACGCGGCGGAGGAGCTCGGGAGTCGTCGGAAAACGGCTACGGGGCACCAAACAAGGCGCGGTTTGCGGCGTTTGATCGGGCGTTCGACGCCGCATTGAACCATGGCGGTGCCGTGGCCGGAGATGCCCTACAGCGACGACGGCGAGCGCCGTGGCGGATGCCGGAGTACGGGTCCGGGCGAAAACGTAGCTAGGGGCGTCGTAGGGCTGCGTGCGTGCACGCGTTCGGCTTCTGGGAGCTCCAGGAGCTCGATGCGCTGCCCAGGAGCGAGCGCGGGTGCCCGTGAGCGTGACTGCGATGAGCTCGACGGCGGCGAGCTCGGCTATGACGGAAGCGATGGCTACGGGCACGGAAAGAAGGGGTAAACAGAGGGGTTTCGGTCGTCAGCTCACCTAGAGGCACACGGCGGCCGTTGGGAGGTTTAGGAGCTGCAGACGGCGCCGGAGTCGAAGAAGAACGCCGGCGGGTGCAGAGGAAGAAGACGAAGGAGATCCGATGATGTGGGGCTCCTCATCTCGGGTTCGTGGATGCAGGCGATGTAGCGGACGACGGCGGTGCGCGGGGACACGCTGGCGAGGAGCGGGAAGGCCGGCGGCTACGCTAACGATGGCGGCACTCGTCCAGATCGAGAGAGGGAGCGAGGGGGAAGTGGATAGGGTTGCCAGGGGAGGCCGCGGTGGAGGCCTTATCCACCCAGGGCGCCGGCAACGTCAGCGGACGACCGACGCGTGCGCCTGGCTGGCCCGGGGCGCGCGAGCGGCGACACGCAGGAGAGAGAGGGGCGGGAGGTTGAAGGAGAGAGAGAGGTGGGCTGGGCCGGTGCACTGTGCACTTAGGCCCAGTACACAGTATGTTTTCTCTTTTTTCCTTTCTGTTTTTCTGCTTTTTCTTTTTCAGAAACAGTTTTGCATTTAATTAAGCCATCAAATGACTTTGCAAAATTGTGGAGCTTGGCCAATAAAATGTAATGCAATATTTGGCACTGCCACAAAAATTTGGGAGGCGTTTGAATTTGTTTGAATTTTTCATAAATGGAAAAGCATTTAAGTATGCTGATTTGGCACTGTTCTAATTGCTATAGCCCTTTTAAGCAAATAAGTGATGTTGTTTTCCTTAACAAATAATTGTTATGAAATATTTGCTAAATGATGGACTATTTTGCAACCATGTTTGTGCAACTTTAAATTTCACTTGCAATTTGAATTGATTTCAGTGGTGGAATTTGAAATGAGATATGAATCCACTGTGATCATTCATTGCAAAACAAAGTAGCTTAGCATTTACATGGAGATCACTGTAGCTCATTTACTCAGGGGTGTTACATTACCACAGACCTACGGGTCCATAGCTAGTAGCTAGATGGCTTCTTCTTTTGATCTTCAATACCATGTTCTCCTCGATGTTCTTGCAATTCTATCCGATGTAATCTTCTTTTGCAGTGTGTTTGTTGGGATCCGATGAATTGTGAGTTTATTATCAGATTATCTGTGAGAAATATTTGAGTCTTCTCTGAACTCTTTTATGCATGATTGTTATAGCTTTGTATTTCTCTCCGATCTATCCGTTTGGTTTGGCCAACTAGATTGATTTATCTTGCAATGGGAGAGGTGCTTTGTGATGGGTTCAATCTTGTGGTGCTCAATCCTAGTGACAGAAACAGACATGACATGTATTTGTATTGTTGCCATTAAGGATAAAAAGATGGGGTTTAATCATATTTCTTGAGTTTACTTTGTCTACATCATGTCATCTTGCTTAAGGCGTTACTCTGTTTTATACTTAATACCCTAGATGCATGCTGGATAGCGGTCGATGGGTGGAGTAATAGTAGTAGATGCAGGCAGGAGTCGGTCTACTTGTCTCAGATGATCATTGCCATGAATCCATCATAATTATTTGCTTTTCTATCAATTGCCCAATAGTAATTTGTTTACCCACCGTATGGTATGCGTTCGAGAGAGAAGCCTCTAGTGAAAACTATGGCCCCCGAGTCTACCTTTATCATATATTAAAATCCAAAAATACCTTGCTGCAATTTATTTACTTCTATTTTATTTTGCAATTTATGTTTTGATCTATCACTATCAGAATTAATCCTTGCAAGTAACCGCTAAGGGGATTGACAACCCTCTTATTTGCGTTGGGTGCAAGTGTTTGCTTTTGTGTGTGTAGGTGCTGCTAACGAGGTTGTGTATGGTTCTCCTACTGGATTGATAACCTTGGTTCTTAACTGAGGGAAATACTTATCTCTACTATACTGCATCATCCTCTCCTCTTCGGGGAAATCCCAACGCAGTTTACAAGTAGCAGGAAGAATTTCTGGCGCCGTTGCCGGGGAGACATCACCAAAACTTATCAAGTACCTTCGCATAAACTATCATCCACTTGCATTTATTTTATTTGCCTTTTTATTTGCATTTGTCTCTCATTTTCGTCTCCCCCACTTCTAAAACAATTTTACAAAAACACAAAAGTATTTTCGTTTGCTTGTTTGCTTGCTTTGTCACGATGTCTCAAGAAAACACAAAATTGTGTGACTTTTCCAATACTAATAATAATGATTTTATTAGTACTCCTATTGGTCCTCCCGACACTAGTGCGGAGTCGTGTGATATTAATGCTACCTTGCTTAATCTTGTTATGAAAGAACAATTTTTTGGTAGTCCTAATGAAGATGCTGCATCCCATCTAAATACTTTCGTTGAACTTTGTGATATGCAAAAGAAGAAAGATGTGGATAATGATATTGTTAAATTGAAATTATTTCCGTTCTCACTATGAGATCGTGCTAAAACTTGGTTTTCATCCTTGCCTCGAAATAGTATTGATTCTTGGGATAAGTGTAAGGATGCTTTTATTGCCAGGTATTTTCCTCTCGCTAAGATTATTTCTTTAATAAATAAAATTATGAATTTTAAGCAACTTGAGCATGAACATGTTGCACAATGTTGGGAGAGAATGAAACTAATGATAATAAATTGCCCAACTCATGGTTTATGCTTATGGATGATCATACAAATTTTTTATGCAGGACTAAACTTTGTTTCTAGAAATTTGCTAGACTCTGCCGTAGGTGGTACTTTTATGGAAATTACATTGGGAGAAGCTACAAAACTCCTTGATAATATTATGACAAATTATTCTCAATGGCACACTGAAAGAACTCCAACTGGTAAGAAGGTAAATTCTGTTGAAGAAATTAATACTTTGAGTGATAAGATGGATGCTCTTATGAAATTGGTTGCTAGTAAAAGTGATCATATTGATCCTAATGATGTGCCATTATCTACTTTGATTGAGCAAATTAATGATGCTATTGATGTGAATTTTGTCTCTAGAAATAATTTCAACAACAATGCTTATAGGGGTAATTTCAATCATAGACCGTTTCCCGGAAATTCCTTTAATAATTATGGTAATTCCTATGGTAATTCATATAATAATAATAGGATACCCTCTGATTTTGAAAGTAATATTATAGAATTTATTAATTCTCAAAAGATTTTCAATGCTATGGTAGAAGAAAAATTGAATAAAGTTGATGACATGGCTAGGAACATGGATATAACTGCTCATGATGTGGAAAATCTCAAAATTAAAATTTTGCCACCCAAGCATGATATAAATGAGTCTATTAAATCTATTTATGTCTCCATTAATGAAAGTAAAGAAAGGACCGCTAGGTTGAGAGCTAAGCGAGAATTCCTAGAAAAGGCTATTCCACCCAGTTTCTATCGTAGTAATGATGAAGATATTAAAATGATTGGTGGATCACCTATTGAATCTTTATTTAGTAATATAAAACTTGATGAAAAAGGGACTGGATATGAGTCAAATTTAGCTAGAAGGCGTCCCAATTATTTGGAGGGTGATGATCTTAATGATAAAAATGACAAAAGTGGGTTTGGAGAGGTCAAAACTTTAAATAGTGATGTGCCCACTACTTTGGATTACAAGGACTTTAATTATGATAATTGTTCTTTAGTTGAATGTATTTCCTTGTTGCAATCCATGATTAATTCACCTAATGCTTATGAACAAAATAAAGCTTTTACTAAACATATTGTAGAAGCTATGATAAAAGCTCATGAAGAAAAACTTGAGTTGGAAGTTTCAATTCCTAGAAAATTACATGATGAATGGGAACCTACTATTAAAGTTAAAATTAAAGATTATGAATGCAATGCTTTATGTGATCTAGGTGCTAGCTTTTTAACTATACCAAAATCTTTGTGTGATATGCTAGGTCTCGCCGATATGGATCCTTGTTCCCTTAATTTACATCTAGCGGATTCCACTATTAAAAAACCATTGGGTGGAATAAATGATGTGCTTATTATTGCTAATAGGAATTATGTGCCCGTGGATTTTATTGTTCTTGATATTGAATGCAATCCGTCTTGTCCTATAATACTTGGTAGGCCTTTCCTCCGAACCATAGGTGCTATTATTGATATGAAAGAAGGTCATATAAGATTTCAATTTTCGTTAAAGAAAGGGATGGAACACTTCCCTAGAAAGAGAATTAATCCACCATATGAATCTATTATGAGGGCCACCTATGGAATTAATTTGAAGGATGACAACACTTGAAACTATGCATTATGCCTAGCTAGGGGCATAAAACAATAGCGCTTGTTGGGAGGCAACCCAATAAATAAAATAAATTTTTGTTTTACTTTCTGTATTTTGTGTTTACACAATTATAGCCTCTGTTATGATTTTGTTTTAGATTTTAATTAGTGTTTGTGCCAAGTAATGCCTTTGGGATGATTTGGAAGATAGTATAATTGATGCTGTTTGAAAACTGAAACTTTTGCGTCCAGTGCTGGAATTTTTATTTTTTGCTGGAGCGTGAGAAACTTCTGAATTTTTGAAAAATTATTGATATATGAATTTCCACATTGTCCTAAGTTTTTAGAATTTTGGGAGTTACAGAAGTATGACTTTAATTCAGATCTTTACAGACTGTTCTGTTTTAGACAGATTCTGTTTTTGTTGCACAGTTTGCTTATTTTGATGAATCTATGGATCGTATCGGGGGGTATGAGTCATGGAGAAGTTGGAGTAGAGTAGCATTATGCCAATATTAAATATGAATCAATTTACAACAGTACATAAAGTTTAAGATTTGTTTGTTATACTAACGGATCTCATGAGGTTTCTGTTGAGTTTTGTGTGCTGAAGTTTTCAAGTTTTGGGTGAGACTACAATGGATAAAGGAATAAGGAGCGGCAAGAGCCCAAGCTTGGGGATGCCCATGGCACTCCAAGGTAATATTCAAGGATGACTCAAGCATCTAAGATTGGGGATGCCCCGGATGGCATCCCCTCTTTCGTCAACAATCTATCGGTAAATCACTTGGAGCTATATTTTTATTCATCACATGATATGTGTTTTACTTGGAGCGTCTTGTGCTATAGTTTGTTTGCTTTTGTTTGATTTTTAGTTTGTCACAATAATCTTTGCTAAACACACCTTTTTGAGAGGGACACCCATTATTCGTGATTTGTTACAATACTCTATGTGCTTCACTTATATCTTTTGAGCTAGGCAGTTGCTCTAGTGCTTCACTTATATCTTTTAGAGCATGGCGGTGGTTATATTTTAAAGAAATAGTTGCACTCTCATGCTTCACTTATATATTTTTGAGAGTCTAATAAATAGCAATGGTAATATGCACGGGTTATAAATTTGGTCCTAATATGATAGGTATTCAAGAAGGATATAATAAAAAAACTTTCATGTAGATCACTGAATATGATAAGTTTGATTCCTTGCAATAGTTTTGCGATATTAAGATGGTAATATGTGGGAGGTGCTAGTAGATAATTGTGGTTTAGTAAGAATATCGGTGTTAAGGTTTGTGATTCCCGAAGCATGCACGTATGATCTGTCGTTATGCTAAAAAGTTGGAGCATGATTTATTCTTGATTGTCTACCTTATGAGTGGCGGTCGGGGACGAGCGATGGTCTTTTTCTACCAATCTATCCCCCTAGGGGCATGCGTAGTAGTACTTTGCTTCGAGGGCTAATAAACTTTTGCAATAACTATGTGAGTTCTTTATGACTAATGTGAGTCCATGGATTATACGCACTCTCACCTTTCCGCAATTTGCTAGCCTCTTCAGTACCATGCATTGCCCTTTCTCACATCGAGAGTTGGTGCAAACTTCGCCGGTGCATCCAAACCCCGTGATATGATACTCTCTATCACACATAAGCCTCCTTATATCTTCCTCAAAACAACCACCATACCTACCTATTATGGCATTTCCATAGCCATTCCGAGATATATTGCCATGCAACCTCCACCGTTCTTTTTTATGACACACATCATTATTGTCATATTGCTTTGCATGATCATATAGCAGACATAGTATTTGTGGCTAAGCCACCGTTCATCATTTTTCATACATGTTACGCTAGTATCATTGCACATCCGGATACACTGCCAGAGGCATTCATATAGAGTCATATTTGTTCTAGTTTCGAGTTGTAATTTTTTGAGTTGTAAGTAAATAGAAGTATGATGATCATCATTATTAGAGCACTGTCCCAGTGAGGAAATAATAAATAAAAAAAGAAAAAAGAGAGGCCAAAAAGAGCCCACGAAAAAAAAGAAAAAAAAGAAAAAAAAGAAAGAGAAAAAAAGAAGAAGAAAAAGAAGAGAAAAAAAGAAAAAAAAGAAAAAAAAAGAAAAATGAGAGAAAAAGAGAGAAGGGGCAGTGTTACTATCCTTTTCCATACTTGTGCTTCAAAGTAGCACCATGTTTTTAATATAGAGAGTCTCCTGTTTTGTCACTTTCATATACTAGTGGGAATTTTTCATTATAGAACTTGGCTTGTATATTCCGATGATGGGCTTCCTCAAATGCCCGAGGTTTTCATGAGCAAGCAAGTTGGATGCACACCCACTTAGTTTTCATGTTGAGCTGTCATACACTTATAGCTCTTAGTGCATCCGTTGCATGGCAATCCCTACTCCTCGCATTGACATCAATTGATGGGCATCTCCATAGCCCGTTGATTAGCCGCGTCGATGTGAGACTATCTTCTTTTTGACTTCCCCTTATTAATCTCTACCACCACATTCTATTCCACCCATAGTGCTATATCCATGGCTTGCGCTCATGTATTGCGTGGGGGTTGAAAAAGCTGAAGCGCATTAAAAAGTATGAACCAATTGCTCGGCTTGTCATCGGGGTAGTGCATGATAAATGCTTTGTGTTAAGAAGATGGTGCATGACAGGATTATATGATTTTGTAGGGATAACTTTCTTTAGCATTTTTATTTTGAAAGACATGATTGTTTGTTAGTATGCCTGAGTATTGATGTCTTTATATCAAATTATAGACTATTGCTTTGAATCATTCGGATCTTAATATTCATACCGTAAAGAGATTACATGATGGAACATGTTAGGTAGCATCCCACATCAAAAATTCTATTTTTATTATTTACCTACTTGAGGACGAGCAGGAATTAAGCTTGGGGATGCTTGATACGCCTCCAACGTATCTATAATTTTTGATTGTTCGATGCTATTATAGTATCAATCTTGGATGTTTTATATGCAATTATATGCCATTATATATCATTTTTTGGGACTAACCTATTAACCTAGTGCCCAGTGCCAGTTGCTGTTTTTGCCTTTTCAGAAAATCATTATTAAACAGAGTCCAAACAAAGAAAAAACTTTGGATTAACTTTTCTGGACCAGAAGGGACCCTCGAAGCTTCGGGAGAAGACCAGAAGAGCCACGAGGGAGCGGCAAGCTCGGGAGGTGCGCCCCGGGGGGTAGGCGCGCCCCCAGGCTTGTGGGCCCCTCGTGGCACCTCTTGACCTAATTCCAGCGCTATAAATTCCAAAATATTCCCCGTATACCAGAAAGACAGAAGAGAAAACCTTTCCGCCGCCGCAAGCCTCTGTTCTTCTGCGATCCCATCTGGAGGCCTTTCCCGGTACTCTGCCGGAGGGGGAATCGATCATGGAGGGCTTCTTCATCAACCTTGCTGCCCTTCCGATGATGTGTGAGTAGTCTACCACAGACCTACTGAAAGCACATTTGCTCCCTTGGTGGTTTTGGTAATTCATGCCAACATACATGTTGTTGGACTAATGCCTCTATCTAGTGAATTTTAGACAAGTTCAACAAAGGCGTGGCAAGGACAAGAAGATGTGAAACCCTTCAAAATGCTAAGGACATACATTGGCAAAAGCTCAAGACTCTTCATTTTTGGTTTAGTGATCCAAGATCACATTGAGTCCATAGGAAAGCCAATACTGTTAAAAGGGGATGAGGTTTTGATAATGATCTATTTGCTCAAGTGCTTAGTGATGTTGCTCCAAAACCCTCAGCCACCTTCTCCATCCAAACCTGTCCAAATTTCCAAAGTCTAACTCGGTTCCACCGAATCCTACCCATCCGGACCCACGGAGTTCATCAAGATAGTGCCACAAGCCAAGCCCTAGCAAATCGGATCCACCGATATAGATCTTGGTCCCACCGAGATGGCCTGGCCAACTCTCTATCATCTATTGCAATTATTTCGGTCTAACCGAGTTTGCAATCGGTGCCACCGAGATGGCTTGACCAACTTTCTGGTGCCTTGTTGCAATTATTTCGGTCTCACCGAGATGTTGCAATCGGTGCCATCGAAATGAGGTTTGCCCTACCGTTGCACATCGGTTGCTCCGAGTTGTTCCCAATCGGCCCCACCGAAACTTCAAACGTTAATATCTTTTGCACAGGTTGGTCTCACCGAGAATTCAAATCGGTGCCACCGAGTTTGGTCAAAAGTGTGTAACGGTTGGATTTCGTGTGAAGGCTATATATACCCCTCCACCACCCTCTTACCAAGTAAGAGAGCCATCAGAACGTGCCTACACTTCCACCATACATTTTCTGAGAGAGAACCACCTACTCATGTGTTGAGATCAAGATATTCCAATCCTACCATTTGAACCTTGATTTCTAGCCTTCCCATGTTGCTTTCCACTCAAATCCTTCTTCCACCAAATCCAAATCTGTGAGGAGTTGTTTGAATGTTGGGGAGACTATCACTTGAAGCACAAGAGCAAGGAGTTCATCATCAACACACCATCTATTACCTTTTGGAGAGTGATGTCTCCTAGATTGGTTAGGTGTCACTTGGGAGCCTCCAAGATCATGTGGAGTTGAACCAAGGAGTTTGTAAGGGCAAGGAGATTGCCTACTTCATGAAGATCTACCCCGAGTGAGGCTAGTCCTTCGTGGACGTAAGCCATGGTGGAATAGACAAGGTTGCTTCTTCGTGGACCTTTTGTGGGTGGAGCCCTCCGTGGACTTACGCAGCCGTTACCCTTCGTGGGTTGAAGTCTCCATCAACATGGACGTACGATAGCACCACCTATCGGAACCACGCCAAAAACCACCATGTCTTCATTGCGATTGATCTTCCATACTCTACCCCTTTACTTTCCGTACTTGCATGCTTTACTATTTCCGCTGCTCAATCTCTAGATATGCATGTGTAGGAAGTCTTGGTGTTATCTTAACTTGTGCCAAAATCTGCCTAAATTTCAAGTGAACTAAAAATATGCACTTTTGGTTGGTTAAGGGTCAATTCACCCCCCACTAGACCTATCTCCTCGACCCCACAATTGGTATCAGAGCTTTGGTCTCCATTGCTTTGGTTTAATCATCTTTGGAGGGAGATGGATGTGTCTACTTTGGGGAGTCTTAGACGTAGAGTGCCTATTCTCAATGAGTAGTATTACAACTTTTGGAAGGATGAGATGCTTGATATCTTTGATGAATTTAACTTGAGCAAGTATATTCATAATCCTTATGTGCCTCCTATTGATCCCTTGCATCCTACTCATGAAGAGGAAATTGACATGCTTCGTAATCTTAGAACCATCAATCTTATCATTAGAGGATTACCTGAAATTGTGCTTGGTTGTATGCAAAACTTTGAGTGTGCCTATACTCTTTGGAGAGACTTGGAAAAGCGATATCCCGATTACTCTTTAAAGAATCTTGATGAGATTCTTCATAAGACTATTGCTTTTCACAAGATGAGTCCTAGTGATCCTATCTTTGATGATTGCTTGTTTGAGCTTTGCGATCTTATGCGTGCTAAAGGAGATGTTAGAACTATTAGCAACATTATCACGGAAGCCATTAGAATTCATAAACTTGAACATTATCATGATCATGAAACTAATGAATTCATTACCCTAGGTGATGATCATATACATGTTGATGATGATGATGTTGAGCATGGCTATTATGATGAGGACGAACAATTTGATATTGAATTTGAGAAGACCATGAGGAACCTTAGTCTTATGGCAAATCTTCGAGATTACATGGCCGGAGGAAAAGAGTGGATTCTTGATAGTGGATATACCGATCACATGACCGGTGATAGAGACATGTTTCGTGAGCTTGCAAAAAATGATGGTCCACGCAAGTATGTGACTTTTGGAGACAACTCCAAGGGTAAGGTACTTGGCCTTGGTAAGGTGGCCATATCCAATGATAGCTCCATATAAAATGTTATGCTTGTTGAATTCCTTGGTTACAATCTTCTTTCCGTATGTAGACTAGCCGACTTTGGTTTCAATGTTCTATTTACCGAAGTAGATTGCCAAGTGTTTCGTCGAGATAATCATAATATGGTCTTTACCGATATTCGTAGAGGTGATCTATACATTGTTGATTTCACTAAGAGAGCCCAACCTCGTACATGTTTAATTGCTAAATCTTCTAAAGGCTGGTTATGGCATAGGAGACTTGGACATGTTGGCGTGCGTAATCTTGATAAACTCATTAAAGGAGATCATATTCTTGGTGTGAAAGATGTTATATTTGACAAGGATCGACTTTGTAGTGCTTGCCAAGCAGGAAAACAAGTTGGAGGAAGCCATCTCGTGAAGAACATTATGACCACAAGGAGATCACTCGAGCTACTTCATATGGATCTTTTTGGTCCCAACTCCTATAAGAGTCTGGGTGGTAACTCTTTCGGTTTGGTCATTGTTGATGATTTTTCCAGATTTACGTGGATGTTCTTTCTCGATGACAAATCGCAGGTACAAAAGATCTTCAAGAACTTCGCAAGAAAGGCCCAAAATCAATTTGAAGTGAAGATCAAGAAGGTTCGGAGTGACAATGGAACGGAGTTCAAGAATGCAAATGTGAATACCTTTCTTGATGAGGAAGGCATTTCACATGAGTTCTCGGCTACGTACACACCTCAACAAAATGGAGTTGTTGAGAGGAAGAACTAGACTCTTATTGAGATGGCAAGGACAATGCTTGATGAATACAAGACGCCAAAACACTTTTGGGCGGAAGCGTTTGAGACATCTTTTCATGCTACAAATAGACTCTATCTTCACAAGCTTCTTGGTAAAACGGCGTATGAACTACTCACCAATAACAAACCACAAGTTGGATACTTTCGAGTATTTGGCTCAAAATGTTACATTCTTGATAAGCATCATCGTTCAAAGTTTGCTCCTAAATCTCATGAAGGTTTTCTACTCGGTTACGGATCAAACTCTCACACTTACCATGTCTACAACAACTTCACTCGAAAAGTTGAAGAGACGGTAGATGTGAAGTTTGATGAGACTAATGGCTCGCAAGTCGAGCAACTACCAATTGATGTAGGAGATCTAGAACCATCAGAAGCAATCCAAGGCTTGTCTATTGGCAAGATTCGACCCATGGAAGTGAAGGAGAGTACTTCGTCAATTCAAGTGGAAGCTCCAACTTCACATCAAGGTGAACAACAAATTGATATGGAGGCATCCACAAGTGGAACATGTCAAGACGAAGGGAATGAGGAAGTGCAACAAGATGATCCACCTCAACCTCCTTCTCCACCTCCACAAGCGAACAATGACAACATCAACGAAGAAGAAGAAGATGATGATGAGGAAGCCTCACCACAACCCAAGCAAAATCTACCTCGATTTAGAGCAAGAATCGACAAGAATCATCCCGTCGAACAAATACTTGGAGATATCCAATCCAGGAGAATCACTCACTCTAATTCTCGTTTAGCTAACTTTTGTGAGCATTACTCATTCATCTCTAGTGTTGAACCTTTTAAGGTAGAAGAAGCTCTCAAGGACCCCGATTGGGTGAATGCAATGCATGAGGAGCTACACAACTTCGAGAGGAATCAAGTATGGATGTTAGTTGAAAAGCCTAAAGATGAGCAAAACATTATTAGAACCAAATGGGTGTTTCGCAATAAGCAAGATGAAGATGGACAAGTTGTACGCAACAAAGCTCGTCTCGTAGCACAAGGTTACACACAAGTTGAAGGTATGGACTATGGTGAGACCTATGCTCCCGTTGCTAGACTTGAGTCCATTCGCATTTTACTTGCTTATGCCAATCACCATGATATCACTCTTTACCAAATGGATATTAAAAGTTCTTTCTTAAATGGTGAAATTGAGAAGGAAGTGTATGTTAAACAACCTCCTGGCTTTGTTAATCCCAAGAAACCTAATCATGTTTACAAACTTCGTAAAGCTCTTTATGGTCTTAAACAAGCCCCTAGAGCTTGGTACAAATGCTTGACAAAGTTTCTTCTTGAAAAAGGTTTTGAAATTGGGAAAATTGATTCAACCTTGTTCATGAAGAGGGTTAATGGAGAATTATTTGTATGCCAAATTTATGTTGATGACATTATCTTTGGATCTACTACCCCCTCTTTTAGTGAAAAGTTTGGAAGGTTGATGTCGGAAAAGTATGAGATGTCTATGATGTGTGAACTCAAATTCTTTCTTGGCTTGCAAATTAAGCAAACTAAGGAGGGTACCTTTATTTCTCAAAAAAAGTATACCAAGGACTTATTCAAGAAGTTCAACATGCAAGAAAGTAAAGGTATGAAAACCCCCATGCCCACGAGTGGACATCTTGACTTGACCAAGGATGGCAAACCGGTTGATCAAAAGGTTTATCGATCTATGATTGGTTCATTGCTATATCTATGTGCCTCCCGTCCCGACATTATGCTAAGTGTGTGCATATGTGCATGATACCAAGCGGCACAAAAAGAGTGTCATCTTAAGGCAGTGAAGAGAATTGTGAGATACTTGTTACATACACCAAACTTTGGCATTTGGTATCCCAAAGGATCTTCTTTTGATCTTGTTGGCTATTCCGATTCGGACTATGCCGGAGACAAGGTTGATAGAAAATCCACTTCGGGTACATGTCAATTTCTTGGTAGATCTCTTGTGTCTTGGTCCTCCAAGAAACAAAACTCGGTATCTTTATCTACTGCCGAAGCGAAATACATTGCCGCGGGATCATGTTGTGCTCAATTACTATGGATGACACAAACTCTTAAAGACTATGGTGTGCATAAGAGACATGTGCCATTACTATGTGACAATGAGAGTGCTATTAAGATTGCACACAATCCCGTGCAACATTCTCGAACTACGCATACTGAGGTTCGTCACCACTTCATTCGAGATCATGTTGAGAAAGGTGACATTGACCTTAAACATGTTCATACCGACAAGCAATTGGTGGATATCTTTACCAAACCTCTTGATGAAAAAGTATTTTGCCACTTGAGGAGTGAGTTGAACATCATTGATGCTTCAAATGTGGACTAGAGGTTCATATGGATGCATACAAGGGCATGAGCCTTCTTGACTAATCCATGATACTTCCATGATCATATTATATCTTGGACATTTTGCTCCCTTGTATTGTATCTAACCTTTGTAGGTACTTGAACAAGCTTCATGTCACAAGATTGTATCTCACTCTTATCTTGAGCAATCTTGTATAACTCAAGTATCAACAATACTTGGTGGAACAAGGAACAAGACAACCTAAACATATCCTTTGACAACTTTTGAGATACGCTTCATTCTTGTCATTTTGGATATACATGTTGTTCCTTGCAAATCTAACCCATGTAGGAAGATGAACTACAAATGATAGGATTGCTCCCAACTTCAACTCATGAGCATCCACTTCAAGTTCAACTACATTATGGACATCACCACCAAATCCCAATGTAAGTTCTCACATCTTAGAGAAGCTTTGCTCAAAGACATGAGCTAAAGCAACTCAACAAGATGTGAATACATTGAAATGCTTAAAGTAAAAATGGTAACCCCATTTTGAGCTTAACGATGAGTATGACCTATGATCAAGTGCTCTCACTTGACTCCTAAGTCAATATACTCTAACATAGGTGACCTAGTCGCCGACCCCTCTAGATGAAGTTCTCTAGTGTTTCTAATTTGTTTCTCTTCTTGCTAGAGTGTTTTTTATTTCAAAAAAAAAACTCCATCTAGATGTTTCTTAGTTTCTTTGTTTCTTTCAGAGTTCTTTTTCTTTTTGCTAGTCTAGTAGTTAATTCATTGCAAATCTTTGTGAGGATTTCTTTGCTTAGTGAGCTGATTTGACATAATCTTCTTTTTCGCACCAGACTCGGTCACACCAAATTGTCTCAACTCGGAGTCACCAATTTTGCTGCTTTAAAGGAGTTTCTGTCAAGTATTTTTTGGGTTTTTTCTGCTCCAGCTCCACTCAATGATTCTTACCCTCTACTGGCATCTGGAACTACACATTGGCTAGATGTATTTCTCCAGGACCAAACCCTCCTGACCAATAACCTTGAAGTAGCCCTTCTTGGAAATTGATGTCAAAGGGGGAGAGAGATCTACATCAAAGCTTATCTGCTTAGAGATTCACTTTATAAGTGGAGAGAATGTTACATGTTTCTAAGAGGGGAGAAACATGATCTCAGTGTTTTTAGTGCTTTTGGTTGCTTTAGTTTTCTCGCCCTATCTGCTCCCAATATCCAATGCCAGATTCAGAGGGAGAGAAAGTTTTAAGGGGAGACAACTATTTTCTTTTGGGGACATGTCTGCTTCAAAGGAGTATTCACCTAGTGATACTCTCTTCTACATGTCTTCCCAATCTTGGTTTCTTGTTGATCTTGTGTCCTTTCTTGAAGAAATTATCTTGTGTTATCTAACCTTGTTTTCTCAAGTGTATTTCTTCAGGTACTTGATCAAGAACTTCAAGGTAAGTATATGCATCACACCCATGTAAATGATGACCTCTTGCTAGTATATATATTGTTTGCAAGAAGATAATCATGAACATGTGGATACCTCAATGTCATATTTTTTGCTCTGATGCATGTAGACAAGATACTTGTTGCATGTGTATTTCCTTACATTTGTGCCTGTTCTCTCCATGAAACATCATCGTTCTATATGCACATCTTTAGGGAGAGCTCATACATGTTACATGTTTTTCTTCAAAGCTTTCATACAAACTTCTATTACATCTTCAATTGAAGCTTTGATGTATGTTGTCATCAATTACCAAAAAGGGGGAGATTGAAAGCACATTTGCTCCCTTGGTGGTTTTGGTAATTCATGCCAACATACATGTTGTTGGACTAATGCCTCTATCTAGTGAATTTTAGACAAGTTCAACAATGGCGTGGCAATGACAAGAAGATGTGGAACCCTTCAAAATGCTAAGGACATACATTGGCAAAAGCTCAAGACTCTTCATTTTTGGTTTAGTGATCCAAGATCACATTGAGTCCATAGGAAAGCCAATATTATTAAAAGGGGATGAGATTTTGATAATGATCTATTTGCTCAAGTGCTTAGTGATGTTGCTCCAAAACCCTCAGCCACCTTCTCCATCCAAACCTGTCCAAATTTCCAAAGCCTAACTCGGTTCCACCGAATCCTACTCATCCGGACCCACCGAGTTCATCAAGACAGTGCCACAAGCCAAACCCGAACAAATCGGATCCACCGATATGGATCTCGGTCCCACCGAGATGGCCTGACCAACTCTCTATCATCTGTTGCAATTATTTCAGTCTAACCGAGTTTGCAATCGGTGCCACCGAGATGGCTTGACCAACTTTCTGTTGCCTTGTTGCAATTATTTCAGTCTCACCGAGATGTTGTAATCGGTGCCACCGAAATGAGGTTTGCCCTACCATTGCACATCGGTTGCTCCGAGTTGTTCCCAATCGGTCCCACCAAAACTTCAAACGTTCATATCTTTTGCACAGATCGGTCTCACCAAGATTTCAAATCGGTGACACCGAGTTTGGTCAAAAGTGTGTAACGGTTGGATTTCGTGTGAAGGCTATATATACCCCTCCACCACCCTCTTACCAAGTAAGAGAGCCATCAGAACGTGCCTACACTTCCACCATACATTTTCTGAGAGAGAACCACCTACTCATGTGTTGAGATCAAGATATTCCAATCCTACCATTTGAACCTTGATTTCTAGCCTTCCCAAGTTGCTTTCCACTCAAATCCTTCTTCCACCAAATCCAAATCTGTGAGGAGTTGTTTGAGTGTTGGGGAGACTATCACTTGAAGCACAAGAGCAAGGAGTTCATCATCAACACACCATCTATTACCTTTTGGAGAGTGATGTCTCCTAGACTGGTTAGGTGTCACTTGGGAGCCTCCAAGATCATGTGGAGTTGAACCAAGGAGTTTGTAAGGGCAAGGAGATCGCCTACTTCATGTAGATCTACCCCGAGTGAGGCTAGCCCTTCGTGGACGTAAGCCATGGTGGAATAGACAAGGTTGCTTCTTCGTGGACCCTTTGTGGGTGGAGCCCTCCGTGGACTCACGCAGCCGTTACCCTTCGTGGGTTGAAGTCTCCATCAACATGGACGTACGATAGCACCACCTATCGGAACCACGCCAAAAACCACCGTGTCTTCATTGCGTTTGATCTTCCATACTCTACCCCTTTACTTTCCATACACTTGCATGCTTTACTATTTTCGCTGCTCAATCTCTAGATATGCATGTGTAGGAAGTCTTGGTGTTATCTTAACTTGTGCCAAAATCTGCCTAAATTTCAAGTGAACTAAAAATCTGCACTTTTGGTTGGTTAAGGGTCTAGTCACCCCCCTCTAGACCTATCTCCTCGACCCCACACTTATGGGTCCATAGCTAGTAGCTAGATGACTTCTTCTCTCTCTTTGATCTTCAATACCATGTTCTCCTCGATGTTCTTGGAGTTCTATCCGATGTAATCTTCTTTTGCGGTGTGTTTGTTGGGATCCGATGAATTGTGAGTTTATGATCAGATTATTCATGAGAAATAATTGAGTCTTCTCTAAACTCTTTTATGCATGATTGTTATAGCTTTGTATTTCTCTCTGATCTATCCATTTGGTTTGGCCAACTAGATTGATTTATCTTGCAATGGGAGAGGTGCTTTGTGATGGGTTCAATCTTGCGGTGCTCAATCCCAGTGACAGAAAGGGACATGACACGTATTTGTATTGTTGCCATTAAGGATGAAAATATGGGTTTTAATCATATTTCTTGAGTTTACTTTGTCTACATCATGTCATCTTGCTTAAGGCGTTACTCTAGATGCATGCTGGATAGCGGTCGATGGGTGGAGTAATAGTAGTAGATGCAGGCAGGAGTCGGTCTACTTGTCTTGGACTTGATGCCTATATACATGATCATTGCCATGAATCCGTCATAATTGTTTGCTTTTCTATCAATTGCCCAACAGTAATTTGTTTACCCACCGTATGCTATGCGTTCGAGAGAGAAGCCTCTAGTGAAAACTATGGCCCCCGGGTCTACCTTTATCATATATTAAAATCCAAAAATACATTGCTGCAATTTATTTACTTTTATTTTAGTTTGCAATTTACTTTTCTATCTATCACTATCAGAATTAATCCTTACAAGTAACCGCTAAGGGGATTGACAACCCAGTTATTTGCGTTGGGTGCAAGTGTTTGCTTTTGTGTGTGTAGGTGCTGCTAACAAGGTTCTGTGTGGTTCTCCTACTGGATTGATAACCTTGGTTCTTAACTGAGGGAAATACTTATCTCTACTATACTGCATCATCCTCTCCTCTTCAGGGAAATCCCAACGCAGTTTACAAGTAGCAAACATCTATAGGAATCTATACAATGAGGAGGTATCTATTACTTATTAAGGACCAAATGATGAATCTCCTCCACCTAAAATTGATCTCATAAATGTTGAGCCTACTAAATATAATCCCTTCAATTATTTATGTTTGCCCACTAGAAAACTTGTTGCTGAAAGGAGGGAATATGAGATAAATGTGACTGATCTTTCCTTTGATAAAATGCTATAGATTGCATTATGCCTAGCTAGGGCATTAAACAATAGCGCTTGTTGGGAGGCAACCCAATAGTTATCCTTTATTTGATTTTGCTTTTTTTGTCTAAACATGATTATTGCTACTGTAGTAATTGTGTTTGTATCTTTTATTTTATTTTTGTGCCAAGTTAAACCTTTAGGGTGATGTGGATGCTTGTTTATTTGGTTATGTGCAGAAACAAAAACTTTTTCGTCCAGTATATGAATTATCATTCTGTACTGGAACGTGATAAAATGCTGAAATTTTTATGCAGTGCGTCTATAATGTTTTTTCATGTTGCTTTAATTTTTCATAATTTTTGGAGTTACAGAAATATGATCAAAAATTAGATCTTTACATACTGTTCTGTTTTTGACAGATTCTGTTTTGTTTTCTTTGTTTGCGTGTTTCAAAATTTATGGCTTATATTGGGGCATATAAATTGTGGAAGTGATAAAATACAGTAGACATCAATTGGGAATAGTTTAGAATCTTGTCTTGACAGTGCCTAAGTGAATGATTTATTTTATTATACTAACCTACCTCACGAAGTTCTGTTAAGTTTTGTGTGAATGAAGTTTTCAAGTTTTGGGTGAGATGGAGATATGAGAAGAATAAGGAGCGACAAGAACCTAAGCTTGAGGATGGCCAAGGCACCCCAAGGTAATATTCAAGGAAGACTCAAGCGTCTAAGCTTGGGGATGCTCCGGATGGCATCCCCTCTTTCGTCTTCAAAACTATAGGTAAACCTTACTCGGAGCTATATTTTTATTCTTCACATGATATGTGTTTTGCTTGCAGCGTCTTTTATTTTATTTTAGTTTTGCTTGCTGATCTTCACAATCATCATTTCCTGAACACATTTTTTAAGAGAGATACACATTCATCTAAAATTTATAGAATGCTCATCCATACTTCACTTGTATTTGTTTGAGCATGGCGATATGTTTTATAGAAATTATTTGCACTCTCTTACTTCACTTCAATATTTTTGAGAGTTAAATAGGAAGTGGTAATTTGCATGAGTTATATGGTTGGTCTAAAAATGATAGGTATATAAAGGTGGTATAATAAAAACTAGCATAGACTTGTAAGATCATTGAATATGATAAGTTTGATTCCTTGCAATAGTTTTGTGATATTGAGGTAGTAATATGTGAGTGCATTAGGAAATAATTAGAGCTAAGCATGAATATCGATATTAAGGTTTGTGGTTCCTTATGCATGAAAGTGGTGGTTGCTGGCATTAGCGAGGATGTCGGAGTGTGGTTTATCTTTGATTGAATAAACCTTTATGTGTTCGGATCGGGGGAGCGCAATGGTTAACTCCTACCAACCTCCTCCCTAGGGGCATCTGATTCATATTTACTTTGTGGGCTAAATAAACTTTTGCAACAAGTACTTGAGTTCTTTATGTTTAATGTGAGCTTTTGGTCTATAAGCACTTCCACCTATCCATATTTTGCTAGCCTCTTCGGTACCATGCATTGCCCACTCTCACCTCGAGACATGGTGCAAACTTTGCAGGTGCATCCAAATCCCATGAGATGATAAGCTCTCTCACACATAAGCCTCATTATATCTTCCTCAAAACAGCCACCATACCTACCTATTATGGCATTTTCATAGCCATTCCGAGATATATTGCCATGCAACTTCCATTATTACTATTCACATGACTTGAGCATTCATCGTCATTTTGCTTTGCATGATCATATAGAGCTGACACGATATTTTGTGGCAAAGCCACCATTCATAATTATAATACATGTTACGCTAGATCATTGCACATCTTGGTACACTGCCAGAGGCATTCATATGTAGTCACCGTTTTCAGTTTTTTGAGTTGTAAGTAAAATAAAAGTGTGATGGTCATAATTCTTTATTATCATGCAAAGCTATCTTTTATTATCACAAACTGATACGTCTCAAATGTATCTATAATTTTTTATTGTTAAATGCTATTATATTATCATTTTTATACTTTATATACCATTTTATATTATTTTTTGGACTAACCTATCTATAATACCTAAATAGTTCATCCCCACTATCCTATTTCTCTTGACATGCAAGCTATCCACATCAGCAACCTAGCCACATCAGCGTTTCATTACCCACTTACAGGCGGGACCCACCAAAGATTGACCAACCTACAAGTGGCCACGTTAGCGATCCATTACGAGCAGGATGACTCACCACTTCTTTAGCACACATCCTATCCACCTCAGCAGTTCACTTCTCCACACCAAGGAAAAAAATCAACAAATTATGTGATTTAATTTTTATTTTGTACTCATCCATGCCCTGGTCACCGATCAAGTGATTCTCTTTTGCTTCCGTAACCGAGAGATGAGCCAGGTAGTTCCCTTCTCCCACGCGAGCGGTTCACTCCCAAACCATAAAATCGCACCACCGGCCGCATGTGGCCATTGGGGTAACCCCGAGCATAATTGGTTTGTTACATATATTTGGCATTGCCAATAGTTGGCAAGCCAACATTTGGCAAAATGAAAAGTTGCCAAAAGTTGGCAACTTTTTATGAGGTTGGCAAGAAAAGTTGGTAGCCAACCAATCACTAGCCAACATTTGGCATTTGCCAAATATTGGCATGCCAACTTTTGGCATCAAACCAATCATGCTCCCCATCCTTATCCTGTCTCCACTTCTCTCCCGATCCATCCATCCCTATCTCTCCCATCTTTCTCTGCTCAAGCCATCGATTGCATCACGGTGCACCTTGCCTCTGCCCTCACCTCCTTCTGCCACCCACCTGCGCCTTGTCGCTAGGTTAGTGGTCACCCACGAACTACAGATGCATCGCGCCATCGACCTACCATTGCAGTTCCTGACCTAGGAGAGCGGTCACGCTCTGCCTAGAGAAGTCACTGGTTGTGCCATCTTCTTGCATCGCTCATGTGGAAGTTGGGAGGACGCCGATTTGGCCTTTCTTTTTGGCCTCGTGGGTTCAAAATTAAGAAGGTGAACCTTCCATCCTATTTTTTTTAGTGAGTTTAGCGATTGGCATCTTTACTGATTCACTTGGTAAAAATCAACCAACAACAGATTGGTTGCCAGGGGCGGAGGTATGTGAAGCTACCGGGATGCACAAGAATTAGGGTCGGAAGAAAATCTTAATAGTGATTACCATCCCTATAGAGCGTGTGCAGCAGGTAATCCAAATGACAGTGCATCAGGTATAAAATTTTGAGAGAAAAACACGACCTTGTAGGCTGTGATAGTGGGCAGTAGGTCTGATGGCTTGTGAGCAAGGCAGGTCTCGGCTTTGTTGGACTAACTGAAGGCATGCTAGGCTAATAGGAGGAGGTCTCAGCAGCGAAATTGGATACCTGTCAGTCTAATTGGTACATGAGTAGCACGTTGGTAACCACAAAATCGATTGATTACCTATATCTCACAAAGTGGCACGTGTTTGCGTCGATGCTTCTACTCTTCATAACTTAGGCGACGAGTAAGGCAGCAGATGGCCAACGTGCCGACGTTGCAGCCTACCCTCAATCCGCTAGCGGTCAAGCATCTGTGCAGCACCGACCTGGTCAGCTCCACCCACAAAGGCTACAAAGCAAGCACCCTAATTATATTAATGCTTAATTCAAAATTTATTTTCAGAAGGTGTTTATATTCTTACATTTTTTTTCTAATTCCCTTCACAAACTTTTCACGAAGTGGAGAATCCGATTTATCTAATTAGTCTTCGCTAAATACAGGTACATCATTGACCATAAATGGATACATATCTTCCCAAAAGAAAAGCAACATCACAAGAAGTCCAACCTCACACTTACGAATTTCCGTAACCATGGAGAAGAAAATAGAAGGTTTAATCCCAGGTTTCATTTTATTATTTTCACTGGATAATTTGATGTCACATCTGGTTATTTTACATGTTATGTAGGATTCAAGGTAGGATGAATTATTTTGCTACTATCAACTTTCTTTTACATGTGGCATCATGTGAGTGTATTAACTCAGTAAGAACTTGATCGCCCCTTATTTGTTATCACATGGTGTGTCATTCATTTTTTTGAATATTATATGCTAAGAATTGTTAGATACCTTATCGTTAGAGGGATTGAACTAGATATGTTTGCACCATTGTTAAAGTTGTGCATCAGGGTGGATTTTCACAAGCTTGGCCCCTTTTGGTCACCATAGCTCGACATGCAACAAGTGCATCCACCATGGTAACCGCCAACACCAATACCCAAGAAGAAACACTCCTCGGTGGCGGTGAGGCACATGACGAAGTAGTCGGTGCATGAGTGTCTGTACGAGGCGGAGCCGGTGGGCTATAGCTTTGTGGTGATGTTTTAGTTCTAGCTTGGAATTTTTCTTCCCTTGCATAGAAGCGGAGGTGGTACCTATTATTTTTGTCAAATAACAATCATTTGTTCATTGTTTTGCTAATCGTTTTAAGAGAGTCAATTTTTCGAGTATAACACTAATTTTTGGCAATATTTCCTGCAGCAACGCGCGGGGAATCATCTAGTTAATTTAGTGCCTAGTGCTTTTTTTTGCATGCTTTTGGTTTTCCAGAAAATCCATACCTACAGAAGTCCAAACACGACAAAACTTTTTTGACATTTTTTCTGGATAATACAAGACCCTGGAAGGACCAGAAGACTTATGAGGGCCCCACAAGGCAGGGGGCGCGCCCTGGGGGTGGGGCGCGCCACCCTGGCTTGTGGGCCCCTCGTCACTCCGTTTGCCCTAATTATTGGCCTATAAATTCTCAAATATTTAGAAACCCTCGAAGCGAGACCCAAATTTTTTTGTCATCGTCGCAAGCCTTTGTTCCGTAGCGATCCTATCTAGAGCCCTGTTCCGGTACTCTGCCAGATGGGGAATCATTGGGGAGGCCATATTCATCAACCTTGCTGCCTCCATGATAATGTGTGAGCAGTTCCTTTAGGACCTACATGTGCATAGCAGTGCTAGATGGCTTTCTCTCTCTCTTTTGATCTTCAATACAATGATCTTCTCTAAGATCAATCCGATGTAATCTTTTGCGGTGTGTTTGTTGGCATCCGATGAATTGTGGGTTTATGATCATATTATTCATTGATCTTTATTGAATCTCTTGAAGTTTCTCTCTTGTGTAATTTTATAGCTATGTATGCTTTTCGATCTATGAGTCTTCTTTGGCCAATTAGATGAGTAGATCTTCAGAGGGAGTGGTGCATAGTAGTGGGTTCAACCTTGCGATGATCTTGCCGCGTGACGGGAGGGGCAAAGGCACATATATATTGTGTTGTTGCCACTAAGGATAAAATGACGGGGTTTGGTCATATTGATTGATCTTTTTCTGTCTGCATTATGTCATCATGCTTATTGCGTTACTTTGTTTATCATGAACTTAATACTTTAAGATGCATGCTGGATAGCGGTCTTGGGTGTAGTAATAGTAGTAGATATAGTTGGATTAATGGTCTACTTGTCACGGACGTAATGCTTCTGTGAGATTATGCCATGAATGATCACAATTATAACTATGCTCAATTCTGTCAATTGCACAACAGTAATTTGTCTACCACACCGTGGCTATGCCATCGAGAGAGATGCCACTAGTGAACCTATGGCCCTCGGGTCTATTTTCCATCGATACAAAAGTTTCTACAATTACTCCTTATTTGTTCTTTTACTTTTTTTATTACTTTGCCTATCACTATCTGCTTTTAATCTTGCAACTGGCAAGAACAAGGGGAGTGACGACCCCCTTGCTTTTGTTGGATGCAAGCAATTGTTGTATTTGTGTGCAGGTACTGCTAACATTGTTAGTGTGGTGCCTCCTATTGGTTCGATAAACCTTGGTTCTTAACTGGGGGAAATACTTTCTGCTGCTATGCTACATCACCCTTCCTCTTTGGGGAATCCAACAACTCCTATGGGAGTAGCACAAACTAGTTTTATTTGTTCTAGGTAAAGCAAATGTTAGTATGCGTAGAGTTATATCGGTGGTCGATAGAACTTGAGAGAATATTAATTCTACCTTTAGCTTCTCGTTGGGTTCGACACTCTTATTTATTGAAAAGGCTACAACTGATCCCCTATACTTGTGGGTTATCAAGACCTTTTCTGGCGCCGTTGTTGGGGAGCAATAGTGTGGGGTGAATATTCTCGTGTGCACTTGTTGGCTTTATCTCTAAGTAGTTTTTAGTTTTTGCTCTTGTTTTCTATCTTTAGTTATGGGTAGAAAACGCAAAATAGCAAAAAAAATAGTCGTACTTGCTACCCCAATGGTTGAGGAACCGCCTAAAATCCTTACTGCTGAAAATTTCTACTTGGACCATCACTACAAAATTTGCTTTATTTTGCGACGTTTCACTTGTGTCACGTAAAACCGTTTTTTGTCACGAAAAATGTACTGGTGACGTTTTCCGGCCGTCATAAAAAATAAAATCTTGACGGTACCACTCCCCCGTCACGCAAGATCGCATCTTAGGTGACGAATAAAAATTCGTCGCCGAAGCTATCTTCTCCGACGGCCCAAAAATGTCACTAGAACTGTCACCGTATACGACCTGCTCGTCCCTCATCATAGTTTTCTATGACGATACATCCAACACTAACAACCGACCAACCATGTTTGACCAGTCAACGTTTCTGACATACGGGCCCATAATCTGCTGACATGGCACATATAGCTGGGCCCGGCCGACGCTTTATCACCGACGGTGCCTGTCAGTAATAAGTCGGGCATCAGTTTTGACCGGTCAACGCCACTGTCATATGGGCCGAGAAATTGCTGACGTGGCTGCTTAGATGTGGGACCAGAGGTGGGTGACGTGGCTGCTTACATGTGGGTCCATACGCTGGTGATAGTATCAATAACTCTCACAGTTTACACACTCCGATAATTTGTTTTACATTTAAATTTGCTGCCAAATTGGAATAAATTTCATTATTTGCTCTCACAACTTTGATTCATAATTGGTGACATTTCATATAAGAACCATGGGACAAAGTATCGCACAACAAAATATGACACTTGTCAGCTTCAACTGCATCCTGCTGCTCTCGAATGGCCTTGTTGACAGCTTTAGTTCTTCCTGCAGGTCTAATAGGGCATTACAACTTCATCATTGTAGTCAAACCGGGCCATTTTGAAACCTTCAAGTTCATCCTTGTGCTCTGACAGGGCCTTCCTGACAGATTCAAGTTCTTGTTGCTGCTCTACGAGGGCCGTCTTGATAGCTTGAAGTTCTTCCTGATGCTTTGCTAGGGCCTTCTTAACAACTTCAAGGTCTCCATGTTGATCTAGCGGTTCCTCCTTACCAGCTTTAGGCTCCTCATGCTGCTCAGCCAGGGCCTTGTTGACAACTTCAAGGACTTCATGCTCCTCTGGCAGGGCCTCCTTGCCAGCTTCAGGCTCTTGATGCTACTCTACTAGGGCTTCCTTGCTACTTCCTACCTCCACATGAACCTCTGCTAGGGCTTCCGTGACAGGTTCAGCCTCTTCATGCTGATATGCTACGCCCCCCTTCACAGCTTCAGTCTCTTCATGTTGATCTGCCATGGCCTCCTTGACAGCAATGGGCTCTTATTCCTCTGCCAAAACATTCTTGACTGCTTTAGGTTGTTTACGCGGCATCTTCATAGGTCCAATTTCTTCATGCTAGCCTCCTAGACTTGCATTCAACTCAGCATATGTGAATTCCAACTCTCCCTACAGAAATCATATATCTAGGTTATCAATGTGGTTTAATATTTAGGTATTGCACAATTGCAAAATATTAATGCATTTGCGGCAATATGCAGTGGTAAAGGAAAGAGAGACAGTATATGGATTTAAATATCCATTTTAAATAAGTGTTCAGAGGGTAAAAAGTACGTTGACTAACCGGTTCATCTCGCTTTCTCTAGGACGCGGCTGAGCTTTGCGTAACAGTTATCTCTCCTTCCTTTTTATCATAGAAATATGCCTGCTAAGATGTAATTCAACATATTAGATTATAATCTACATTTTGCAGTACCTTTTTGAATGTCAAACTATGTAAACATATTTTCACCAGAGTTGTTGGGTTTTCCTTCTCGTTTCCTTCTAGACATGTAATCATATTTGCAACATAGACTAGCTGCTCAACAGTTGGTTCATTTTCATCATCATCATAGTGCATCACTTCTTCGGTTTGAGACCTGTTATCCTTGTTGGGGACTGCTTGAATAATCTCCAATCCCATTGGTGAGCTTTTGGCAGCTCCTGTACAACGATGATGACAATTAAACATGTACGTACTTGTTATTGTATGAAGTAATTAAACTAGTAATTTGTACATTGTCAACACAATTTACTCCAGAGTAAAAGCAATATGAAAGGGCATAATCACTAAACTAGAACAACATAGGATCAAAGTCTGGAGAAACAATTTCCATGGAAAAAAAGTTTGGACAAACAAGAAGCACATCAATAAAGTAAAAGAAGTAATTAGCCGATAGATTAGATCTTATGACCTTGCTAATTAGAACATCATACCTATACTAGAAAATCCTAACCATACTAGAACCCTGGATAGAATGACCCGCAGTCTTAACCCAGATAAGAACCCTAAAAGTTGTACTAGTACAAGTAACACAATCTTAGATTGCATCTCTGAGTCAACAAGGAACTAGATGCACAGATCTAGACGGATGTACAAATTTGATATGGGGAGGGAGGGGGTGTGACCTCGTCATGTAAGGTGAGGTATTGGAGTACTTTTACCTTCAGAGGGGATGGAGTCCATCGTAATGCCATCGGTCATGTTGTGCGCCGCGATGGGACCGAATGATTTGTTGCGGCAGAGCTAGAGCCACTGGCACGGGGGCGGGGGGGGGGAGGATCTAGGTTAGAAGAGAGAGAGAGAGAGACGATGAGGTGCTTTGTTTGTTGGAAGGAGATGTGGTCACACTTATAAGGATAGGCTGTATTTATGGAGGGGTGGGAGTTAATCGAGAAGGCCTTTCAAACATTTTGGAGGGAAGGAAATTTTTTGAGGGAAAGGCTAGGCTAGTTGGAAGGAACGCTGTTTTGGAGGGAAGATAATTTTTCGAGGAAAGGACTATTTGGAGGTAACGATATTTTGAGGGAAAGTCAAGTAGGAGGGAAGGATCGCACGTAAGTGTGTTATAAGTTGTACCATGTTAGACGATCGTGATGCACAATATATTTGTAATTGTGCATGTAACTTCAGCAATGAACATGATCATGTGAAGTGTGATGGTGTCATGGGGGTGTCTAATTTCAAATCCAAAGTCGTGTTGACGGTTGTCACGTCATGTCTTGGCATCCTACGTACTCCTGCACGATAGTCCTCGTCCTCAATGCGTCGTGAACATCTTGCGACAACATAAATCCAAGCGTACTCCATCATTTTTAGTCAAGATGATGCTTGCCACATTGTGCATTGGATTTCGAAATGTCATTTATGTACCTCCCCTACGGCACTTTTGAGTTATTTCTATGCATTTGTAGTCATTTTTCATTACAAAATGTTTTAAAACACACCTACTAATCTATACAATTAGTTGGAGTTATGAACGGGGTCATATATATATGTTAGGATGTACCATGTGTTTATGACGTGTCTGATGTAGAAGCATGAATCTCAGATATCGAAGGTAAATCATAAAGGATCGTGATGCACAATATATTTGTAATTGTGCATGTAACTTCAGCAGTGTACATGGTCATATGTGAAGTGTGATAGTGTCATGGGGGTGTTTAATTTCAAATCCAAAGTCGTGTCGCCGTTTGTCATGTCATATCTTGGCATCCTACGTACTCCTGCGCGACAACCCTCATCCTCAATGCATCGTGAACATCTTGCGACAACATAAATCCAAGTGTACTCCATCGTTTTTAGTCAAGAAGGTGCATGGCACATTGTGCATTGGATTTTTAAGTGACGTTTGTGTACCACCCCCACGACACTTTTGAGCATTTGTAGTCATTTTTCATTACAAAATGTTTAAAAACACACCTACCAGTCTATGCAATTAGTTGGAGTTATGAACGGGGCCATATATATATATATATAATATGGTGGGTCTATTCTAATAACACCCTTAAGACCCTTATTCTCCTAACACCGGAGCCTTATTCTGCTAACACTGGCGCCGCGTCCCGCACAAGAAAAAACAACCTAAAAAAGGGCGGACTGAGCTACACGCCTACCCCACCTCTTCCACTAGTCAACCCCGCTCCACCCCATCTTCTTCCCGTCCCACAACCCCCACAACCCCACGATCCACCGCCCTGCCTCCATCCCGCGCCGCGCCACGCCCCGCCAGCCTCCTCCTGCGCTGCGCTGATGGGGTGGGCCGAAGCCCCCGCCCCCCGCCCTCCTTCTTCTTCCTCCCAGGAGCCCCGCCCCACTACCTCCCCACCAGTGCCACCTTCATCTCACCGACCGCGCGGTGTCCTCCCTGGCGCCGTCCCGCACGACGTCCTCCCCGGCGCCGTCCCGCACCCGCCGCGCGGCGTCGTCCCCGGCGCTGCCCCGCACCCGCCGCGCGCCACCCCAGGAGCAATCTTTCCAGCCCACGCCGGTAGGCCTGGCGCGCCTCCATACCAACGGATCTGGCCTTGATTTCTCCATAACCGACGGGCCTCCCCTCCCTCTGGCCGGATCCACCCATGCCGAGGTGTGGCCCTGTTCCCCGACGCCGACGAGCTCTATCACCCATCCCCTGATCACCCTCATCATTGTTTCATTTGTAGGTCACCCATCGAGGGCATGTGGTGCAGAAGTAGAGAGGAGGTAGGAGGCCACCGGCAGAGAAGAGGTAGGAGGGTTCTTCCCCCTGTCCCATTCCCCTCCTTCATCATCTCCGGCGAGGCCCACCGGTGAGCCCCCTCCCAACGGGATCCAGCTCCTCCCTCGAGTTCCTCGCATGTCCGCCTCCACGAGGTACTGCACTGCATCGAGCTCCCCTCGTATCTTCTTCCAGAGCTCCCTAGTATCCCAATTGCGATTCGCGTTTTGATTCAGAAAAGGGGTGTTGTGTAATTTTCTAGGGAACTAGAAGTTCATATTTTCTTAGAAAAATTCACTGGCTTTTGGAGAGGTTCGCTCATATGTCTGCTGCGGTTCACTCTGTCCGCTGTGGTTCTTGCTATTTTTCGCAGGAAGAAAAGGACTGCCACTACAAGCAGTACATCACTGCGAACGTGGACTGGTTGCAGTGCGGGTCTCCTCCCCCGGAGTGAACTGCTCGCGCCACCCCGCCGCCCCTCACTTCCCCTGCTCAACTTCGCATCTTCTCAGGACTGCAGTTCGGCTCCTGGCGGGCTGCTGTGTCCGGCAACGCCACCGTGCAGTACACGCGTCGCGGTTGTGCGGTTCGCTGGCGACTCTGGACCAGAGATGCCACGTACGTGCGAGGTTCAGATCGCCCTGGAGTGCAGTTCGGATGGGCTGCGTCCGCGGTTCAGATGGCCTTGGTGTACTTTTATTTTTTCTGTTGTCCCTGGTTTTGTTCTTTTGATTTGAGGAATTTTGATGCGGTTTGCATTGCTCTGAACATGCATTCTTTCATGGACAGAATTGCAGTACAGTGCATAGTACAAAGGAGTTCACTTTGTAAAAAATTGTACAGAGGAGTTCACTTTTTATTATTTTTGGAGGAATAGTTTTTTGCAAATTTGTATGGACATCGATGCAGTTTATTAAGAAAACCTTGGCGGTGCACTTCGCAAAACAAAAAAAGCGATGAAGTTCATGGTTGCCCTGATGCATTACACACATGCAGTTCAGTTAACTATATTTTGCAGGAGAAGACAAACACATAAAAAAATTGATGCAGCTCACTAACATTAACCATGTAGCTCACTAATATTGACCATGTAGTCCAGATGAATTTAAAAAAAAGTAAAAAAGACAAAACAATTATGTAGTTCACTTTGACATAGGTTGTGGTTCACTTGTCCTCGTCACCGCGGTCCACTCTTGTTCATAAAAAAAGTTAGAAAAAGACACACTAAATCAAGCGGTTCACTTGCCCGTCCGATGCAGTGCGGTTTTCAGTCTGAAGACACACTAAATCAAGCGGTTCACTTGCCCGTCCGATGCAGTGCGGTTTTCAGTCTGAAGCAGTGCGGTTTTCTGTCTGATGCAGTTCCCTCTCGATTTTGGTGTCGCGAAAAACAGAGTGCTCGCATTTCGGTAATTTCAAAACTGCTCTTAAACCGTAAGGAATTAGGGAGAGTGTTCTACATGAAAAAGTCGCGTCTCGTCGTTATCTTTCCAACGGCATATCATTTGAATCATTCTGACAAGCGGTTTGTAAAAATTCGCGAAAAAACGGCTGCTGCCACTCGTCGTCCGCCGCACCATTTTCAAAATTAGTTTAAAACTGTAAGGAATCTCAAAACATGTTCTACATACAAAAGTTGCGCCTCTTCCATAGCTTTCCAACGGCGTATCACACGCCTCGTTTTGACAAATGGTTAAAAAAGTGGAGCAAAAACAGTACTGAAAAATTGATTTTTTTTGAAAAACAGAATTCCGCGATTTTGTAAATTTGAAACTGCTCTTAAACCGTAACGAATTAGAGAAAGTGATATATATGAAAAAGTTGCGCCTCGACGATATCTTTCCAATGGCATATCATTTTCTACATTCCGATGAGCGTTTAGAAGAAATTGCGAAAATACGCTTGCTGCCACTCGTCCTGCGCCGCACCGTTTTCGAAACTGCTCTTAAACCGTGATGAATCTCAAAAAACATTCTACATGGTGAAGTTGCGCCTAATTCATAGCTTTCCAACGGTATATTAAACGTCTCGTTCTGACAAACGGTTTAAAAACTGGAGCGAAAACAGTACCGAAAAAACTGCATGCAGTTTTTTGCGACATGAAGTTCACTCGCCTCAGTAGTGCAGCACTCTTGCTTCAACAAATGATGTGCACTTCCGTTGAGCGTGCAGTTCGGAAGTGTTAGTAGAATAACTATTCTCCTAATATTAGGAGAATAGATCGGCTATATATATATATAGTAGCAAACATGCCTGTGCGTTGCAACGGGAGAAAATAAGTTGACGTGCTTCGTTGTGAAGCAAATGCTAATTGTCCCAATTAGATTGGCCAAGTAGAGGATAAGTTTGATGATAACAGAAAAGTTGAATCAATTAAGAATAGAATTCTTTGGAGTGCTAGTTCGGAACATTGGACATGAATCCTAGTCTACTAATTGGGTGAACTTCCCTATCTTTAGATGAGCATAGTGATAATAAAAATAGCGTACTGATTTACTGACATTAGGTATACATCGTCCGGCGTCCAGGCATGCCCGCTCTCTATCTCTTTTCCTTTTTTTTCTTGGCATCCATGACTGAGATTGCGACCCAAATTTCTTGCCTTCATGAGAGTTTTCTAGAATGTGTTGATTAATAAAATAGATTGATTAGATTCTGCATCATAAATACATCATACATAGCTACTCATAATTAATTTAATTACACTGCACATAAGCATCAGAACATATGTGTTGTTTGTATAGTAATGTTTTACTCTTCCCCACAACCCCTTTTTAAAATTATGGATCATTTTGGCTTGAAGTTCAAGTTGATATTAGCCAACTACAGTATGATATTTTGTCTATCTCCTCTTTAGATGATTATCACAAATTAATCAAGGTGGGAGGATATAACAATTTTCGTAATTACCTTTGTTTAATAAAGTAGGTTATTTTTGTTTATTATATTCTTTTTTAAATATTTTTTATTGTGGTATCCCTAAACATAGTTTGAAATAAGCCTGAGTGAGTTAATTAATGCCGATGCATGTGTCGCTAGTGTCATGTTTTTCATGGATACAATTTAGGAAGCATAAAACTAATATTAAAGTAAAAGTACTGCTATACACACCATATTTTTCGTCTGACTTTGATATAACTTTGTAGATCAGATTTCGTCGATGCCATGTGAAAAAGCATACCACATGAACAGATTAATAATTGTACTATCATTTAGACAATAAAAATGTTGAGCATGCAACACTTCTAAAGTAATTTTACCTGGATGCAGTTGTTGTTCCTCCGTAGCATCAATGTTTGGGTCAAAAGGATGTATAAGGTGGTTGCCAAGTTCCTCCATACCACCTGCAATATGTCCGTCTTTAGGGACGTCAGGCATGGCATCCTTTTTCTAATCTGGAACAATAGCTTCATTGAGATTTGGCGCGGATGGTTTATTATGCACTCGTATGAACCGGGATCAACAATTCCCGAAGACAATTTATTTTCGTTTGACGGGCAGGCTATATATATTAGTCTTCCAGTTTTCACGTCCAGGTAGTCAATAAGTACGTATGAGTTCATGAGGGATACAAACAGAGCTAAATCCAACCTGATAACAAAAATATCTAGCATCAAATCCAGCAATCGTGTGCATGTTCGAAGAACAAATACATGCGTACACTAACACGTCTGTGTGATGCGGCGGCGGTTCGCCAACGTGCTCGTCGACTGGGACGGCGGCCGCGACCACTGCGCCTCGCCGTCCCCGTCGGCTGGTGGTGGTTCTGCTCCTCATCATCCTTCTTCCTTCCCCTCCCCCTCCCATCTTTCAGGCTGCTCCGCGGCTGCACAAGCCGACAACCAATTTCTATTCTGTGGTTCCTTCCTCGCTGGGCTGGTAGCAGCAGCCTGGTCTTCCTCCTCTGAGATGTTTTTGGATTCATGCATATATGCGGCAGGTCTTGCCCTCTTTTTTCTGGTGCACTCTTCTTTTTGTGCCTTGGCTTGTTTGATTCTTGCAGCTCGAGCACATATATAAGTTGCTATGATTTGATGTAAACATGCAGTGTGGGACTATTAATTACCAAAAAGGTTCAAAATTTTAGCACGTGAAGCAATTTCTAAGTGGCCCATAACTGAAATTTGAATTCCAGCCCATATGACTTACAGAGCAGACGCCAACATATACGGACGAGCGATGACGACGGACGAAAACGGACGAAATTACGGTGGTAAGAAATGTTTACCCCTTTATTAATATATATATATATATATATATATATATATATATATATATATATATGTTAGGATGTACCATGTGTTTATGACGTGTTTGATGTAGAAGCATGAATCTTAGATGTCGAAGGCAAATCATAGAGGATCTTGATGCACAATATATATTTAATTGTGCATGTCACTTCAGTACTAAACATGATCATGTGAAGTGTGATGTGTCATATGGGGGTGTTTCATTTCAAATCCAAAGTCGTGTCGCCGGTTGTCACGCCATATCTTGGCATCCTACGTACTCCTGCGCGACAACCCTCATCCTCAACACGTCGTGAACATCTTGCGACAACATAAATCCAAGCGTACTCCATCGTTTTTAGTCAAGATGATGCATGGCACATTGTGCATTGGATTTTGAAATGCCATTTGTGTACCTCCCCTACGGCACTTTTGAGTTATTTCTATGCATTTGTAGTCAATTTTCATTACAAAATGTTTAAAAACACACCTACCAGTCTATGCAATTAGTTGGAGTTATGAACGGGGTCATATATATATATATATATATATATATATATATGTTAGGATGTACCATGTGTTTATGACGTGAGTGATGTAGAAGCATGAATCTCAGATGTCAAAGGCGAATCATAGAGGATCGTGATGCACAATATATTTGTAATTGTGCATGTAACTTCAGCAGTGTACATGGTCATATGTGAAGTGTGATGGTGTCATGGGGGTGTTTAATTTCAAATCCAAAGTCGTGTCGCCGGTTGTCATGTCATATCTTGGAATCCTACGTACTCCTGCGCAACAGCCCTCATCCTGAATGCATCGATTTGGCAGTTGTCGCAAACCATGGTGATGAACTACACGTTCTTCTGGGGTTGTTGATGAAGCCTACGCTGACCCGCAGCCCCCGCGTTCCTTAGTCCGAACTGGAAGGAGTTGACGAGGCCGGATGCAGAGGTTGCTGAGATTTGGGCCTCGTCCCGTGCCCCGCGTCAGACGGGTGGCAAACACAAGCGGAGGTCGCCGCGGGCGTTGGTGACGAAGGCGACTTTGCCGATGTAGATGGTACGTGCATGGCGAGCCGGTGGGGCGATGTCGACCCAGCCTGCCCCGTCGGTGACAAACGTCAAGGAGCCAAAAGTCAGGCTCTCTCCCAGCGGTAGGCCGCCGGAAGAAGAAAAAGATCCGATTCAAGATCGGCCTCCAGCCGGTGCCGCTCGTGGCTAGCACGCCAATTGATGGAGCGAAATACCGTCAGATCCCTCAGTAGTGGTCCAAGCGCAGCTGGAAGTCATGGATCAGAGGTCACACGAGGGGTTTATCCAGGTTCGGGCCTCCGGAGAGTAATACCCTACATCCTGCTGGTTTTGATGATTCATAGTGGAGGGATACCTCATGAGAGGGATTACAATGGTGGATGAGATTGCTATCGAGAATTTTTCCTATCTATGGATAGATGATCAATGGGTACCCTAGACCTCCCTTTATATAGGCAGGAGAGGTCTAGGGTTTACATGCCAGATGCGATCTGGGGCGCTGCCGTCCTCTATTCTTGGAGTCCACGAAGATGTCCTCGCCTCATAGGGTTCAATCCTTGCTTAGGGCCTAGTGGGCCCCATGTCGAGGATGAGGCCGTGCTCCTTGTCGTGAGCCACCCCTAGTACGGGACTGTCGTGGTTTTGTCACGACAGATGTCCTCGTGAAAGGACTTAGTGGTGAGGCCATTGCTGCTAGGTGGAAGCTTGGATGGGGTTGATTGAAAACGAGAAGACGCGAGTTTACCCAGGTTTGGCCCCTCATGGTAGAGGTAAAAGCCTACATCCTACATGATTGCTATTGATTGTGGTGGTCTCGATTACAAGGGCGCAATTTCGCTACCTCTGTCTTGAGAGCTATCAAAACATCTGTCTCGAGACCAAACATCTGTCTCGAGACTTGTCTGTCTAAAAACCCGTCCTTCTGATGACCCATTGACTTGCTTTATATAATAGCTGAGTTCTCTGGGAGTGGCGGAGGTCGCAAAAGGTGCTTGCGAGACCTTCGGGGAGCTCTTGTTTTGTTTTGTTCTTTGGGAGTCCGGTCGAGAGGTCGGCGTTCTCTTGCATGGAATCCCGGAGGTTTGTTCTCCAGGTTGCCGAGGAGACAGAGTTGCCTGTGTCGCCACCTGCTGCGATGGAGGATGAGGCGGCCAACAAACTGGGGCGGGTTAAGCCAGAACCGCAAGAGCCTCCGGCGAGCCTGGGCTTCATCTGCAGCCTCCCCGACGAGATGTTGGTAACCATCGTATCCCTCCTCCCCATCAAATCTGGCGTGCGGACAACCATTCTCTCCTGGTGGTGGCACCCCCTCTGGCACTCCACCACCTGGACTTCATCGACAACGACGAGCTCTGCCGCGGGGATCGCAAATGCTTGGATGCATTGTCCCACATCCTCGCCACGCACCCTGGGCCAGTCAGAAGTTCCGTTCCAACTGCAAGGTCGAACCCAAGTTTCACGAGTGGTTCCTATCCCCCGCCCTAGATCAGCTCGAGGAGCTTAGCTTTCAAGCTGGACATCTGCGCTCGCTGCCACCATCTGCGCTCCGCCTCGCGCCCACGCTACGTCGCGCTAGGTTCATGCAGTGCTTTTCCCCCAGATTAATTCCGCGCCCGCTCTTCATCTCCCTCAACTGAAGCATCTCGAGCTCATGGGTGTCAGCATCTTGAAGGAGGATATGGAGCGCCTGCTCCGCGGCTGTACAACGCTCGAGTACCTTCGTCTTCAGGTGATGGATGGGTTCAATAGCCTCCACATCGCGTCGACGAATGTCCGTTCTATTTATGTGCATTGCTGGTGCCGCAACAGGCGGTCAGTTGAGGTGTTTCATGATATGGTCATTGAGAATGCGCCTTTCCATGAGAGATTGTTTGTACTTGATAAAGAAGGTCCAATAAGAATCAGGATCATTGGCGCACCGAAATTAACAGTGTTGGGCTATTTGTGTGATGAATTCTCCGAACTTGTTACTGGATCCATAACCGTTCAGGTACAACAGTCTTCTTCTTCTCCTACTTCTTATTGTACATCACATTTTATCTAATTTTTTTTATCTATGTTCGGCTGTCATCAAGAAAATGATTCCCACAAGCTTGACCCCGTCTCTGTGCATAGTGAAAGTCTTGGCACTATAGTCTATCGGCCCCGATTTGGATCAAGTTGTTAGATTCCTTAGATGCTTTCCGTGCACGGAGAAGCTATACATCGAGGTGATGCATCTTTCCTATTAATTGTTAACCACAATGGAGTTCAATTTTTTGGTACTTTTACCCATGATTACAATGACAAATGTACTATGATTTCTAAAGGAATTTTGGAGGATTACAATACATATATTTTTGATATGTTAATCATGAACGATTGAAGATGGCATGTCACTCTATTCGTGTATTTTAGAAATCCTGCAAATCAAAGAGGCCCGTAGTGTTCAAAACTGCATCTAGGCACTAATATGTTGTCTTCGTTTGCAGATACAAGCAGGCCCGAAAGTGGAAAATGTGGCGCAATATAATAGTCCCATCAAATGCCTTGATCTTCATCTCACAGAAATTACTTTGAATGAGTACCGAGGCACCCAACCAGAGATTAAATTCACCAGATTCTTTGTTCAGAAAGGAAGTGTGCTCAAGGTAATGAGGTTTGCCCTATATTTAGTGCGCAAAAATGAATGGTTTGCTGATCAGCGCAGGCGTCTACAGATGAATGAAAAAGGCTCTGCAGAAGCTGAATTTCATTTTGGAAGTTCATATGACAGATTATTCAGAAGTCATTGTATCAAGTAGATATATGACTTCTCGGTGGCTGATCCCTTCGCAGAAATATTAAAATTGAGCAACTTTTTGTAATATCAATTTGAACCTTTTATATGTTCATGATCAGTTGATTAGCGCGGACGTCTACAGCTGCATGACAAAGGTTCTGTAGAAGCTGAATTTCATTTCTAATATCAGTTTGAACCTTGTAATCTTTGAATTTGAGCCTTGTAATACTGGAATTTGAACCTTGTAATATTTCTGGTATTTGTGATACAATCTTTGAAATGGCATTGTATTTATACATGTGAAGTACTGTCGGACTACGGATGCAAGCGGACGGCGTCTGCATGAAATGGGATTGAGATGATCCAAAAGGCAAAGTTGTTCGTTTGTATGAAACGAACAACTTTATTGTTGACCACCTTTTGGCTTGAAGACATTTTAGAATAACTTGTACATAATGCAATATATTTCTATGTGATCGTATTTTCCCGTTCATGCTCTCATAGTTCACTACAATGAGAGCACGCACGGAAAAATAATCAATGGATTTCGATAAGAGCATCCGAACCCTAAACCCTGAAAGTTTGAATGTAATATGTTATAAACTCTGCCGTGGCAGAATTTATAAGGTACTACGTTCTGAACACCAACACACCATTTTTTTAATCATTTTTCTATTCCGCCGAACATTTTTTGTGACACGAAACGTTTTCTGTGACACTACAAATCATCTCGGAAAATGGACATGACTAGTGAAGCCCAAAAGCGTCGCCAAATTTCAGGCCAAGACGTCGCCAAAGTAGCTGAGGGCGCTGATACGTCCATTTTATATCATGTTTTCCTACTGTTATTTATAGTGTTTTTAATCAATATAACACTTTGTGGAGCAATTCTAATGCCTTTTCTCTCTCTTAATATGCAAGATTTACACAAGGAGGGAGATTGCCGGCAGCTGGAATTCTGGACCTGAAAAAGCTATGTCAGAGATACCTATTTTGCACATCTCCAAATGAGCTGAAATTTCACGGAGATTTATTTTGGAATAAATAAAAAATACTGGAAGCAAGAAGTACCAGAGGGGGCCACCCAGGTGCCCATGAGGCACCAGGGCGCGTTGATACGTCTCCAACGTATCTATAATTTTTGATTGTTCCATGCTGTTATATTATCAATCTTGGATGTTTTTATATGCATTTACAGCAATTATATATCATTTTTGGAGACTAACCTATTAACTTAGTGCCCAGTGCCAGTTGCTGTTTTCTGCCCTGTTTTTGTTTTACAGAAAATCAATACCAAACGAACTTCAAATGCCACGAAACTTTTTGGAGATTTTTTTCTAGACAAGATAAACACTAGAAGCTTCGGGAGGAGGCCAGAAGCACCAGGGGGTGCCCACGAGGCACCAGGGTGCGCCTGGGGGGGGGGACAGGCGTGCCCTGGTACCTCGTGGGGCCCACAGAGCTCCGTTTGACCTAATTCCTCCACTATAAATTCAGAAAAAATCAGAAACCCTCAGGGGAGTCCACGAAATACTTTTTCCGCCGCCGCAAGTTTCTGTTCCAGAGAGATCCCATCTAGAGGCCTTCTCCGGTACTCCGTCGGAGGGGGAATCGATCACGGAGGGGCTCTACATCAACCTTGCTGCCCTTCCGATGATGCGTGAGTAGTTTACCACAGACCTTCGGGTTCATAGGCAGTAGCTAGATGGCTTCTTCTCTCTTTTTGATCTTCAATACAATGTCCTCCTCGATGTTCTTGGAGTTCTATCCGATGTAATCACTTTTTGCGGTGTGTTTGTTGGGATCTGATGAATTGTGAGTTTATGATCAGATTATCCATGAATATTATTTGAGTCTTCTCTGATCTCTTTTATGCATGATTATTATAGCTTCGTATTTCTTCTCCGATTTGTTGATTTGGTTTGGCCAACTAGATTGATTTATCTTGCCATGGGAAGAGGTGCTTTGTAATGGGTTCGATCTTGCGGTGCTCAATCCCAGTGACCGAAAGGGACATGACACGTATGTATCGTTGCTATTAAGGGTAAAAAGATGGGGTTTATTCATGTGTGAGTTTATCTTGTCTACATCATGTCATCGTTCTTAAGGCGTTACTCCGTTCTTTATGGACTTAATACACTAGATGCATGCTGGATAGCGGTCGATGTGTGGAGTAATAGTAGTAGATGCAGGCAGGAGTCGGTCTAATTGTCTCGGACATGATGCCTATATACATGATCATTGCCTTAGATATCGTCATGATTATTTGCTTTTCTATCAATTGCCCAACAGTAATTTGTCTACCCACCGTATGCTATTTTCTCGAGAGAAGCCTCTAGTGAAAACTATGGCTCCCGGGTCTATCTAAATCATATTACTAAAACCCTAAAAATATTGCTGCCATTTTCTTTTATTTTGTATTTTTGTTTCAATCTATCTATCTATCATATACAATTTAATCTTGCAATTGACCGCCGAGGGATTGACAACCCCTCGTTTGCGTTGGGTGCAAGGATTTGTTGTTTGTGTGCAGGTGCTGCTAACGAGGTGTTGCGTGATTCTCCTACTGGTTCGATAATCTTGGTTTCATAACTGAGGGAAATACTTATCTCTACTGTGCTGCATCATCCCTTCCTCTTCAGGGAAAATACCAATGCAAGCTACAAGTAACAGGAAGAATTTCTGGCGCCGTTGCCGGGGAGACATCATCAACATCTATCAAGTACCTTTGCATAAACTCTCATCTCCTTGCATTTAGTTTATTTGCCATTTGCCACTCGTTTTCATCTCCCCCACTTCTAAAACGTTTTTACAAAAATACAAAAATATTTTCCGTTTGCCTTTTTCTTGTTTGCTTGTTTCCTTGCTTGCTTTTATTGCCTTCATGTCGAACACACAAGAACAGAGACTAAAAGTAAAAATATAAGATACCATGGATTCACTTAAAGTTTACTACTTGGGTCATCTTCGATCCATTATTGCTCGTGCTGAAACCCCAACTAGTTTAGTTGAGGGAAAATCTTTAAAGGAGCATGCTCATTTTGTGCGTCACCGTTTGTCTGAAAAAGGGAGACTCTTATGGCGTCAAATAAATTGTTTGCTATGCTATGCTTGGAATCTATGTGAAATTTATGATTTTACTTGTTGCTCTAAGAACGCTAAAAAACACCTTCCCTACCTATGTGAGTTTAATGATAATGAAATCTTGTCTTCTTATGCCAAGGGTGTTTATAATTACTATGATATCGAACAAATTGAAGAATTTGTTGCTTTTAAGGGTGCTTATGAAGTTGCTTCTTTGATTGAAAAGTATGATATTACTCTCTACAAATCTAAGAATTTTGACATACTTAAATATTGCTATGAAAACTATGCTCATAATGCCTATGTTAAAGAATTTATTGAGAGAATGTCTACTGCTTTGGAAGAGAATAATGATGTGCATGAATCTATAGATAATTGTGATTCCATTGATTCAATTGAAATATCCCCTCTTGATGAATGTGATGCTTGCTATTCTTATGGCCATGATGCCAATATTAATGATGCTTGTAGAGATGAACTTGCTATAGTTCCTTATGTTAAAAATGAAATTATTGCTATAGCACCCATACTTGATAGCTCCTTGAATGAAAAGCATGATTGCAATGATGTTATTATAAATTCTATTAATGTCAATCATGCTAATGATATGCAAAACCACAAGCTTGGGGATGAAAATTTTGTTATGTGCACTACTTATTGCAATGATCATGATTGGGGTGATAATGCTTCTTATGATCTTGAAAATCTATTTAAGCCTCGTGATGAATATGCTATTGATAATAATGTTTGCAATAACATTGAAAGTGGGTTTGGAAGAGTGTCAACTCTAGGTAAAAATAATCCCACATATTTGGAGAATGAAATTTTTGATAAAAGTGGGTTTGGAGAGGTCATGACTTTCGTTGATGTTAATCCCACTATTTTGGAAGACTATAAGAATTTTATGCATGTGGGTCATGGAGAGAAAATTTTATATGATAGCTATATTGTTGAATTTGATTATGATCCTACATGTAATTATTATGAGAGAGGAAAATATGGTTGTAGAAATTTTCATGTTACTAAATTACCTCTCGTTATGTTGAGATTGTCAATGTTTTATTCCTCTCCTTTGCATATGCTAGAAATTTCTCGTCTTGATAATTTGTTCTCTTATAAAATGCCTATCCATAGGAAGTATGTTAGACTTAAATGTGTTTATCACCTGAATTATGATGCTCTCTTTGTGTTTCAACTTTTATCTCTCGTGAGAGCATCATTGAAATCTCAAGCCTATCTTAATGGCTATAAAGAAAGAGCTTGTCGGGAGACAACCCAATGAATAAAATAAATTCTTGTGTGTTTCCACAATTATGCTACTGGTATGAGTGTGTTTTTGTGTTTTTAATTAGTGTTTGTGCCAAGTAAATCCTTTGGGATGATTTGGAAGATATTATAATTGATGCTGTTTGGAAAACAGAAAGTTTTGTGTCCAGTGCCAGAATTTTGTTTCTGTACTGGAGCGTCAAAAAATCTGAAATTTTTACACAGTATTGTTATATGAATTTCCCACGTTTTCCTAATTTTTCAGAATTTTTGGAGTTACAGAAGTTTGGCTTTTAAATAGATTGCTACAGACTGTTCTGTTTTTGATGCACTACTTGCATGTTTTGATGAATCTATGGATTGTATCGGGGGGTATAAGCCATGGTGAAATTAGAGTACAGTAGGTATAATGCAAAAATAAAATATTAATGGGTTTGCAACAGTACTTAAAGTAGTGATTTATTTTGTTATGCTAACGGATCTCACGAAGGTTTTGTTGAGTTTTGTGTGATTGAAGTTTTCAAGTTTTGGGTGAGATCACGATGGATGAAGGAATAAGGAGTAGCAAAAGCCTAAGCTTGGGGATGCCCGAGGCACCCCAAGGTAATATTCAAGGAAGACTCAAGCGTCTCAGGTTGGGGATGCCCCGGAAGGCATCCCCTCTTTCTTCCACCAACCATCGGTAATTTTACTTGGAGCTATATTTTTATTCGTCACATGATATGTGTTTTGCTTGGAGCATCTTGTATTATATGAGTCTTTGCTTTGTTTGCTTTTTAGTTTGTCACAATCATCTTTGCTGAACACACCTATCTTGAGAGAGCCACACGTTTATCATCATTTGTTAGAATACTCTATGTGCTTCACTTAAATTTTTTGAGCTAGGCAGTTGCTCTAGTGCTTCACTTAAATCCTTTTGAGCATGGTGGTGGCTGTATTTTGAAGAAATAAACTCTCTTGCTTCACTTATATTATTTTGAGAGTTGATTGAAATTTTGAAGAAATGAATTCTCATGCTTCACTTATATTATTTTGAGAATTGGCAAGATTAAAATTTTGAAGAAATGAATTCTCATGCTTCACTTATATTATTTTGAGAATTGATAAGATTGAAATTTTGAAGAAATATTTGCACTCTTATGCTTCACTTATATCTTTTTGAGAGTTGACAATAGTAACGGTAATTTGCACAAGATATAAATTTGGTCCCAAAGTGATGAATATTCAAGAGGGATATAATAAAAACTTTCATATAGATCATTGGATATGATAAGTGTGATTCCTTGCAATAGTTTTGCGATATGGAAATGATAATATGTGAGTCATGTTAGTGAGTAATTGTGATTTAGTAAGAATATTAGTGTTAAGGTTTGTGATTCACTATGCATGCACATCAAGTCAATATGTCGTGGGTACGACCATCTATGGGGCCATCCAGCCCCTTGTGGTTCGGCAGGGGAGATCAACGTGCACAAAGAGCAGGAACAATGGAAAACGCAAGGGATTTACCCAGGTTCGGGCCGCTGAGAAGCGTAAAACCCTACTCCTGCTTTTGGTGTATTGGTTGTATGAAAGCACAAGTACAGGGAGCGCTTCCCCCGGCAAGGCACGGAGGGTGCTGCTACGCGAGATGTGCGAGTGTTTGAAAAGGGGGTCCGAATCACTCTAACTGTTGCCTTGGCCCTCCTTTTATAGCTCAAAGGGGTTACCACAATGGCAAAACAATAGTTACATAGCGATTAGATAGCAAACAGTGCTATCATACCTAACTCTGCCAGTTTAGGACAAAAGCATTAAATGCACCGTTAGGTGTCATGTGGAGAGGTAGTCCCGGCAAGGTTTCTGCACCGCTTGCCTAGCTACCTCATATTATTCTGACATGCCTCCTGGATGGGTGTCATTAGAGGCAAATCCTGTCCCAGTGTGCTGACACGTGCCCGACAAACCTTACCAACCAGCCTGCGTGGTCAACACCTCATCCACTAGCGAACACCTGTGCGGTGAGGTGGAGCGGTGGAGCGCTGGAGGGCTGGCAGAAGCTTGCCGGTAAGGAGCTTGCCGGGTCTTCACCTTGCCGGTTCAGCCTTGCCGACAAGGAATGTCTTCATCTTCGGTATTGGTCGAGTGCTCGTTGGTGCTGCGCCTTGAGCTTCTCTCCAGTGGCTTCCGCAACTGGGTCCTGAGCCTTGGTCTTGGCGGTTCCTGGCAAGGCTTGGCCGACAAGGAGGCTGCTACTGTCTGTACATAAGTCAGGGTATAAAATACCCATGTTTTATACACCGACAGGAGCCCCCGGGCCTGGGCCATACGCGCGTCTGAAGCGTCGTTGGGCTAGGCCCAAACAATGCACAGACACGCGGCGGGAAACTGCCGTTGTAATTTTCGTCATGATGGTTATCCTGACGCACGTCCAATCCACACATTAAATGTGGGTCGTGGGTACTTGGACTGTTGCGGTTATATCGCGGTAGTGCGCCCGTAAGAAAAATGTGGCTGGGGTAAACAGTGAAGAGCCAGCCCCCTCTCGCGCCTTCCCCATAAAAAGGCAACCACGAGGAGGCGCCGCTCATTCACCCCTGCTTTCCCCTGCTTCATCTTCTTCCTCATGCCAGAACTGCTTCCGCCGCCGCCGCCGCCACTGATCTGCACCTCGATTCGGCCACCTTCCTCCTCCCCAACACTTGATGGCGCCCAAGAGAGCCGACGCAGTGGGGAAGAAGCCCGCCAAGCCGCTCGATCCCAAGGCGGAGGAGAAGAAGAAGGCGCTGGAAGAGCTGGAGAAGCGGCGGAGGGAGAATGCGATCTTCTCGCCGTGTTCCTTAGACGCCAACGAGCTGATCAGGAGGTATGCATACATGTGGGGGAGAGATACCAAGGACCACAAGGCGCCCGTAGTGCTCCCCGAGGGCGACAAGGATCCATCGGATTCATATCCATTCTTCTGCACCTACTTCTACTGCGGCCTGGTTCCCCCATTCTCGGATTTCTTCAGCGCTATGATGTTCAGTTATGGGTTCAGGCTGCTGGATTTCACTCCGAATGCAATGACTTGCATGGCAGTCTTTGCCCACCTGTGCGAGAACTTTGTCGGGGTTGCCCCCAATGTGGATCTGTTCCGCCATTTCTTCGTCCCTTGGATTGAAGACAAGTCGCTCTCCGGCAGCGTGGCATGGATCCCCAGGGCCAAGACCAAAGGCCAGTACCTTGCCGGGCAACTCCATCTCAAATGGGAAGAATGGAGGGCAGAGTGGTGTTGGATCCAGGAGAAAGATTTCCCCCAATTCTGCATACCGCGCACAGTGAGGGTCGAGCATGGCAAGAACTGGAGCACTATGGGTGCTACTGACGCCAAGCTTCGTCCGGCACTGAACAGGATCGCCCGCCTCAAAGCCGCCAATCTGACCATAGAGATGGTTGGCGCCGATTTCCTCCGGCGACGCATAGAGCCGCTACAGAAGAGAGAGATTCGCTTGGCAATACCAGAACGCCGCCGACATCATGCGACTGTACCCCGGGACCACCAACAATTTGTCGGTTATGGAGCACGCCTGCCTCTGCGAGCAGTTGTTCCGGAAGACTGGCACATTCCACTTGCCGGATAAGATCATCCCACTACACATCAACTCCGCCAAGGATTCCATCCTGGCGGTGATACCGGACTGCGACGCTCACGGAGTGAAAGCGGACTGGGATCTGCCCACCTTGGATCATGAGATGGAATGGGCCTCCAACTTGACGGAGATAGCTTCCCAGAAGGAAACGGATCTCATCCGGGCCACCACCGAGGAAGAACTGGCGTACATCGCCAGCAAGGCCACAGAGATCGCGAGGATCAACGCGGTGGGCGGTTCTAGTGCCGCGGCAGCCAAGGATGATGAAGAGGAGCATTCTGAGGAAGAGGCTGCCGAAGGGCAACAAGAAGATCCTGCCGGGGACGAGATTGCCGATGCTGAGGTTGCCGGGTCCGAGGCTGCCGGGTCCGAAGCTGCCGGAGAGCCCGAAGAAGAGGAAGGCCCTCGAGCCCGAAGAGAAGGCGCCGCCTTTGGAGGGCGGTCAGTCAAGAGCCGGTGCGTGCTTTTTCGCCGAGAGCTGGCCGCACGGTGAAGAAGACGACCACGAAGACCGACCGCCAAGAAGAAGTACACCGGCAATCGACCCGGCGTCCCCGAACTCAGCCCTCATCTCCTCAGCAGGAGGTGGTCAAGGAAATCGAATCCATCCAGCCGACGAATTCACCTCCCCCGACACTTAAGAGGGCCAGGGAATCGCCCCCGCTAGTGACGTACGACTTCGACGTCCTTGGCGAGTCCGAAGAGGAGGAAGAGTAAGTAATTTCGCTTATTCCCGTCAAGCCTTGATTCCATTTGATTGTCATTTTAACTTGATTCCTTTTGTCTTGACAGGGACCCGGAATCGCTCGTGCATCGGTCGAAGCGGCCCAGGTCTGCAGCAGTACAGGATCCCGCGGCAAGCGCTGGGCAGGGGGTTGCAATGGCTGAAGCCATCGTTATCAGCCCCCAGCTCAGCCCCCTGCATGAGGATGTGGTGCAGGTGCGTCCTACGCGCACCAGTACTGGAGTTCCTACTGCTGAGCCTGTCGTGGAGACGGAGGAGGCCCGCCAAGAGGAGGAGCGCCAAGAGGCGGATCCAACCATGGCTCCCCCATCGATCAATGTTCCGGAGAGCGCTTCCCCGACAAGGGCCTCCACCGATGAGCCTGCCCACACGGGGACCACCCCGATGAGCGGGGCTGCCGACGACCATGCGCTGGCAATGCGAGTTGCCGGGGAAGGAGACGTCCTTCGCAGCAAGCACCAACGGGTAATCCTCTTGCCTTTGCACACTTCTTTCGGGAAAGATTTCTTTTTTGTCTTCTTGAACTTGACTTGTGATTTTGGAACCCTATTCCACCTTTGTTCCTGCTTTGATCCACAGCTCTGACCCCTCCCGAAGAAGGCGAAGTTCTTGTGGAGGTAGCCAATATCGCAAAGGACGCCGCTGATGAAGCTGCCAAGATTGCCGCTGAGGAGGGCCTTGCACAAGTCGCCGAGGAGATCGGAACACTCCCCGAAGAATCCGAGAGGTCCTCCGGCAACACGTCTGACCCCGCCAGGGTGGCTGTGGAGAAGGCGCCCATCAGCACTGACGCGCCGAATCCCGGTAACCAACTAGCGGTGACAACCCTGCCGGCCCCATCGAGCAGCTTGGCGTTGGTTACTTCCCAGCACGGGTCCGGAGCCCCCAGTCCATCTGGCGCTGTGGGGCCGAACTTTGATGAAGAGATAGCTCGGATCTTGCTCCCTTTGGTCCAAAGAACCGACGAATCCACCGATGCGGCCGACAATGCCGAAGATCTCGCCTTCATGGAAATCATGGCTGTCGGTTTCAAAGGCGTCCAGGAACGGTACGGTCGGAGGTGGGACAAGGTGCAAGAGGAACGCAAAGCTGCGGATCTAGTCGACTAGAAGTTGAGGGAGAAGGCGGACAAGCTGCGCTCGTGGTACAGTCAGCAGGCCCGCAACCTCAATGCCGCCAAAGAAGAGGCAGCAATCCGTGACGGCAAGCTGACAGAGTGCGAAACGCTACTCAACACCAAAGAGAAGGATCTTGCCACACGGGAAGGAGCCCTTGCCGCCACTCTTCACGGCAAGGATGACGAGATCGAAACGCTCCTTAAGCAGTGGACCTAACAGCTGGAAGACGGGCACAAGAAATTCATCAAAGCCCAGGCCTTGGAGAACGTCACCAAGCTTAAGGAGGTTGCTGACAAGGCTGCTGCTGCTGCTTCCGCCAAGGTAGAACTGGAATCCCAGGTGGCCAAATTGAAGGAAGATCTTGTCGGCAGCGGCAAAGAGATTGAGGCTCTCAAGGACAAAGCGCTGAAGGCAGCCCGCACCCTAGGGGACATGCAAACGCAGCAGTCGTCCAAGAACCAAGACCTTGATGCCGCCGCCAAGATGATTGGAGATCTGAAATCCCAACTAGCCACCATGGTAACAACTTCAGAATCCGCCAAGGAGAGGGAGAGGGTCTTAACGGAGAAGCTGGAAAAGGAAGAGGCCTTGAAGAAGGAGGCCAAAAACAACTATGCCCAACTACACGAGAACCTCTCCCTCTAGACCAGCAGGCTTGCCAATGCCGCCGAACGCATCTGCTCCCAAATCGCCATGATGGACATGAAGAGCTGGGGCTTCACCGTCAACGACAAGGAGGCCACCAGCGTCCGCCTGACCAAGTTCTTCGAGGGCCTTATCGATGCCTTGAAGACGTACCACGAGGACAGGTCTGCTTCGTTCGCCGATGAATCCCGGAAGTTTGCGCGCGAAATTGTATACAGGGTGCTGCTCAAGATCGCTCATCGCAATCCCGGCCTTGATCTCTCTGGGGTCTTCAGGAGGCTGCCGGCGAGCACAGACGTCACCGCTGCCAACAAGATCGCTGCCCCTCTCGCCGACAAGGTTCTGCAGATCCCCAGGGTCCAGGGTGACCGCCGGGATTGATTTTGCTGATACATTTCTCACCGTGCTGCATGTGAAAGATACATTTGATCTTATATTAGTCCTGCACTGTTTTTGTGATGTAATATAACTTGTGTTGCTCGAATGCATGTGCGTCGTTCCCCTTGCTTTATTTTGGCTTTGTATGATTGTGTTCCCTACGCTTGTTTGGAAACTTGCTGGTGCGCACACTTGCCGCGAGCGCTTTGAGGAACGGGTCCTTAGCAGCCTACTGGAGATGCTGCTGCCGGCAAGGTAACTTGCCGGGCCAGAATGCAGCTGCTAAGTTTGCCGAGCGGACTCGAGGCAAGCTAGAGCGTGGACTGACCGCGACAAGGTTCCTTCCCGTGCAGGTTTCTCATACAAAGTAAAGAATCGTTCAAGGGAAATCGCGAATGTACCAAGGAAAAATTTCCAAAGTTTTTGAACTTAGCTTTTCCTTGCGTCGTTTCTCTCTTTGTATGAACTCGTTGTATGAAATGATCGCTTGAACGTCATTAAAATGGTACCCCATCTCCATTCCCCCCGGGAAACTTGCACGCGAGGGATCCTTCTGTCCTTTTAAGAAAAAGAAAGAAGAGAAAAGAATGGTTTGGGAACCATGATGGTCCATCAGTCATTCCATACAAACTAAAGTGTAAATCACAACATCACATGCATCCACATATAAATGAATATGTACGAGGAGTTGCGAAACACTTAGCTTTATTATGCACAGGATCTGTGCCTGGCTTTGTACAAAGGGTTACATGTCTCGCCGACAAAGCTTGTACAAAAGGGGTTGACGGGAGGTGTCCCGGCAACTGCGCCTTAGGGGTAGAACTTGCGAAGATGCTCAATATTCCATGAGTTTTGCACACCTGAATGCCATCTTCGGTCTCCAGACAGACTGCGCCAGGTCTGGTGACTCGTACTACCCGGTAAGGGCCTTCCCACTTTGGCGTCAACTTGTTTGATCCCTTGGCGGACTGAACGCGCCAAAGAACAAGGTCGCCTTCCTCAAGGCTTCGGGCATGCACTTTGCGGCTATGGTAGCAGTGCAAGGCTTGCTGGTAACGTGTAGCTCGCACAGCCACCCGAAGACGATCTTCCTCAAGGAGCATCGCGTCGTCTTGCCGCAACTTCTCTTGCTCAGCTTCATCTTAAGCGAGCACTCGAGGTGACCCGTAAATGAGTTCCGTGGGGAGCACCGCTTCTGCAACATAAATTAGGGAGAAGGAGGTTTGGCCAGTAGCTTGATTTGGTGTCGTCCTGAGTGACCAAAGAACCGCCGGCAACTCATCAATCCAGTGTCTTCCACACTTGCATAGCTTGTCAAAGGTTCTTGTCTTGAGGCCACGCAACACTTCAGCATTCATCCTTTCCGCCTGGCCGTTGCTTCTCGGTTGAGCAACAGACGCAAAACAGATTTTACTGCCAAGGCCTTGGATATACTGCATGAAGGTGTGGCTCGTGAATTGCGTGCCGTTGTCGGTGATGATTCTGTTAGGAACCCCGAAACGGCAAACTAATCCTTTGAAGAACTTGACGGCTGATTGCGCTGTCACCTTTCTCACTGGCTCCACTTCAGGCCACTTTGTGAACTTGTCGATGGTGACGTACAAGAACTCAAAGCTCCCGGCAGCACGGGGGAAGGGGCCCAAGATGTTGAGCCCCCAGACCGAAAAGGGCCAGGAGAGAGGGATTGTTTGGAGAGCTTGAGCTGGCTGATGTATGTTCTTCGAATGGAACTGGCATGCTTCACACTTGGTTACTAGCTAAGTCGCATCCTGGAGGGCAGTGGGCCTATAGAAGCCTTGCCGGAAAGCTTTGCCAGCAAGTGCCCTTGACCCTATGTGACAGCCACACATGCCTCCGTGTATCTCCGCCAACAGCTTTAGTCCGTCTTCCCGGCAGATGCATTTCAATTTCACACCGTTTGGTCGCTTTCTGTATAGAATGCTATCTACAAACTGATACATACTTGACTAACAGGCTACTTTCTTAGCTTCTTCTTGCTCATCAGGAAATTCTCCTGTTTGATGGAAACGGACTATCTGCTGTACCCATGCCGGAGCCTGCGGCTCGACGACAAGGACTAAAGGCATCTCTTCAGCCACGGGAGCGCTTGCTTCTGCGACAAGAACCTGGGGTTCTGCGCTCAGCAGCTGCTCACCGGCAACCGTTTCGTTGTTCCCGGCAACATCCTTGCCGGCGGCTTTCGGGACCTCTGCCGGAAAATACTTGCCGGTATTCAACTTCCTTCTCTTACTGGCCTGCGTTGATGGGCTGACTGTTGGTTGATTCAAATGGAGCACAAACGTTCCCGGTTCCACAGGAAGCTTTTGAGCGGCACACTTTGACAGGCTATCAGCAATGCTGTTTTCCACACGAGGGATGTGCTCTATTTGTAACCCGTCAAACTGTTCTTCCAATTTCCTCACTTCTTCCACGTACGCTTCCATCAACGGGCTCTGGTAATCTTTGTTTACTTGCTTCACAATGAGCTGCGAGTCACCACAGATGATCAATTTTCTGATCCGAAGGTCCACTGCGATCCTAAGACCGGCAAGGAGTCCTTCGTACTCAGCAGTGTTGTTTGTAGCTTGCTCCCTGGGAAAGTGCATTTGAACCACGTACTTGAGGTGCTCTCCGGTTGGTGCGACAAGCAACACTCCAGCACCGGCGCCTTGCAGCGAGATAGCACCGTCAAAGTACATGATCCATTCTTTGGCTGTCTCTTTGCCGGGGAGAGCCGTTTCTTGAATTTCTTCGTCTTGCGTTGGCGTCTATTCGGCGATGAACTCTGCCAAGGCCCTGCTCTAAATGGTTGAAGTGCTTTCAAAATTGAGTGCAAAGCTTGACAATTCCAACGCCCACTCCACTATCCTGCCAGTTGCCTCTGGATTTCTCAAAATGCGTTGCAACGGAAAGCAGGTGACGACGATGATTTCATGTGCCTGGAAGTAGTGGCGTAGCTTTCTCGAGGCCATAAGGAGGCCAAAAAGCAACTTCTGGATGCCAGAGTATCTTGATCTAGCCCCCTGCAGAAGGGAACTAACAAAATACACGGGTTGCTGCACCACCTTCTTCTCCGGCACCACTTGCTGATCAGCTTCACTTGCTTGTGCTGTTGGTGACTTGTCGGCACCAGGCCTTGCCGGAGAAGATTCCGGTTTATCGCTGGACGGGTTTGCCGCGTCTGTTTCCTCGTCATTGAGTTCCCTCTGCGCTACTAATGCAGCACTAGCCACTTGATTCGTTGCCACTACGTATAGCAACAACGGCTCTTGCGGTCTAGGCGCAACTATTGTTGGCGCGGAGGAGAGGTATCTTTTCAAGTCCTGCAGCGCGGCTTCCGCTTTCGGAGTCCATTTCATCGGACCTGCCTTTTTCAAAATTTTGAAAAACGGCAGGGCACGCTCAGCGGATCTTGAAATGAACCTACTCAAGGCAGCAACGCAACCGGCAAGACGCCGCACATCTTTGACGCTTTTTGGTGCTTGAATCTGCTCAATGGCTTTGATCTTGTCAGGATTTGCTTCAATTCCTCGTTGAGATACAAAGAACCCGAGAAGTTTGCCGGATGGAACGCCAAACACACACTTCTCGGGATTGAGCTTCAAATTGATTTTGCGCAAGTTTGCAAATGTCTCTTCTAGATCTCGAATGAGGGTAGATTTGTCCTTGGTCTTGACCACTATATCATCCATGTATGCTTCCACATTCCTGTGCAGCTGGGGCTCAAAACCAATCTGGACTGCCCATGCAAATGTTGAACCAACACTCTTTAATCCGAAAGGCATACGCACGAAGCAGTACGTGCCACATGGAGTAATGAATGCGGTTTTCTCCTCATCCCCCTTGGCCATGAATATCTGATGGTATCCAGAGTATGCATCAAGGAAGGAGAGCAAATCACACCCGGAAGTAGAGTCTACAATTTGATCAATGCGTGGCAAAGGGAAAGGGTCCTTCGGACATGCTTTGTTGATATCAGTGTAGTCAATACAAAGTCTCCACTTTCCGTTTGCTTTGTGCACCACAACTGGATTTGCCAACCAAGTTGGAAGTAGTACACCTCTAACCAATCCTGCTGCTTCAAGCTTCTTGATTTCTTCGGCAATGAACTGTTGCCGCTCCAACGCTTGCTTCCGGACTTTTTGCTTCACGGGCCAGGCGTGGGGACAGACAGCAAGGTGGTGCTCAATTATCTCCCTGGGAACGCCGGGGATGTCAGATGGTCACCATGCAAACACATCGACATTCGCCCGCAGGAAGGCAACGAGCGCGCTTTCCTATTTGCTGTCAAGGGTGGCACTGATGGTGAAGGTACCGTCAGTGCCATCCTCCTTCCCCGGCACCTTTTTGGTTGCTAGTGAAGCAGCTTTGGATTTCTTACCGGCGGAACACTCCGGCAAGTCTTCAACAGGCGCGCAGCACTCCAAAGAGGCGCACTTCCCGGAGTCCTTGCTGGAAGTCTTGCCGGACTTCTTATTTTCCTTCTTCTTGGTGGGAGCTGGCGCCTTGGCGGCCTCTGCTGCAACCGCATCTCTGTACATCTTGTCAACGCAAATGACTGCATCTTTCTTGTCGGAGTTGATGGAAATGACGCCCATCGGCCCTGGCATCTTTAATGTGTTGTAAGCATAGTGAGATGCTGCCATGAATTTTTCCAAGGCTGGGCGGCCAAGAATTCCATTGTACGACAAGGGGATCTTGACAACGTCAAACACAATCTTCTCTGTTTTGTAGTTCAGTTCCCCGCCAAACGTCACCGGCAATGTGATCTTTCCTTTGGGCTGCCTTCTTCCCGGGTTCACTCCTTGAAACGTGCCTGTTGTCTCAAGTTCCTCGTCGGGAATTTGCAGCCTTTTGATAACTTCTGGAGAGATCAGACTCAGACCGGCCCCACCGTCAACTAACATCTTTGTTACTTGGACGTTGCGAATTGTTGGGGAAACCAACAACGGCAAACACCCGACCGCAGTTATGCGATCAGGGTGGTCCTCAACATAAATAATGATAGGCGTGTGTGACCATTTGAGTGGCTTTTGAGAGCCCATTGCCGGTTCTGCCGCATTAACCTCACGCGCCCACTGCTTAAGTTGGTGGTGAGAGGAGTGCAAGGATGCTCCTCCGTCAATGCACATGGCGTTGGTTGCCTTCTGGAATTCTTGTTCGCTGGTCTCATCATCATCCTCTTCGTCGCTCCCATCATCTCCCTCTTTCTTGTCTCGGCCTCTTGCAGGCTTCTCTTTTTGATGCTTGGTCTTGCCGCGGCGGCCTCCTCGACCACCACGGCCCTTTTTGCCAGATCCACCGGCACCATCTTGACCCTTCTCTTTGTCACGCTTTTCGTATTCGGCCTTTTGTTTCTCAACAAGGTGCTCGACTTGTCGGCACTCTTGGAGATCATGGCCTTTGGTGCGGTGAATCTTGCAGTATGGCCCATCAGACTTGCCGGCCTTCTCATTCGCCGCCGCCTCCTGACAAGCGGCGCATACAGCTGCCTCCTTGCCGGAGTTCTCAGTCTTGGCTTTCTTGGCGGGCTCAGAGTTGCCGGAGCCTTCGACAACCATGTCAGTCTTGCCTTTGTGCTTCCTGTTGCGCTTTCGGCCTTTCTTCCTCGGGGTGGCAGCATCATCGTCCTCAGAATCTACCTCGGCACCAGCATCCTCCCCGGGAAGCCTTCTTCCCTCCTCAGCACATGCACATTTATCCGCCAACGTGTAGAGCTCATTGACGGTCTTGGGAAACTTGACATTCATTTTCTCCCGCATCCTCCGTTTGCGCACATTCGTGTGAAAGGCGGCAATGACGGCTGCAGGGTGCACATCTGGAATGTTACGGTGCACACGGCTGAACCTCTGGATGTACTTGCGTAAAGTTTCACCGTCTCTTTGCGGGATCACTTGTAGGTCGCTGGGCTGTCTAGGGGCATTGTGGCCCCCGGTAAAGGCACCAACGAACTCGTTGCAGAGATCTGACCACGAAGAAATGGAGTTCTCCGGCAAGTTCATCAGCCAAGATCCCACATTGGGTTTTAGTACCAACGGGAAGTAGTTGGCGAGAATTTTCTCATCTCTTCCCCCGACAGCTTGTACGGCAATCGTGTAGATGCCCAGGAATTCTGCTGAGTTCATCTTGCCGTCATACTTTTCTGGTACTTCTAGCTTGAAGGCCCGGACAGACGGCCATCGGACTTGCCTCAGCTCGCGGGTGAAGGCGGGACACCCAACCTCGTAAGGTAGATATCCGCCAACCCCTGGCGTAGGCTCATCAACGATGGGGCCGTTGCGTGCGTTGGATTGATGGCGCGCCTCCCGGCGCCGTTCGATGGTGGTGCGGGTGTCTTCTGCTCGCCTGTCTCGCAGCACTTGCCACTGGTCTTGCCGCGCTCGTAGATCCGAAGAGGCCATCGACACTTCATCGGGCTCGAAAGATCTTCGAGCCTGCCGCAGTTGTTGGCATTGCTGCTATTGAGATTGTTGCCACTGAGGTGATTGCACCGTTAGCGTAGTACCGTCAACTCGGCCACCAGCTGGAGCTGCCGGTGCTATTTGCGGACGCCGTGAGGGCTCTGCTTGCTGTGGCTTACTAGCTTTGGCAAACCCAATCAAGCTTTGGATGGTGGCTCTCCACTCATCCATCTTCTCTACCGCTGGAGGGAAGTTCAGCAGCATCTGGGCTCGCGCCATTGCTTCTGCCGCTGTGGCTGGAATGGCCGGAAGCGAAGAGTGCGATGTCGCTCTACTCCTGGCAGAGCCAGCAGGAGCGCCATCGCGGTCTTGCTGCCGCGGCACATGATCAACAGTGGGTCACCGTGGCGGAGGTGATGCCTGACGATCTGGGATCTGATTGACAGGGGTCTTGCCGTGAGGTCGCCGCTGCCCGGAGTCATTGACGCCACTTGGGGCCGCGCCGCGTCTGTTCTGTGATGGGCGCGGCGTGTGTCTCGACGCAGCGTCCCTGGATGTCACCAAGGCAGGATCTTGGCTCGCGCCGGCCCGGGGATTGTTTCCCCGGTGGCTGCGCTCGTCAGTGCGAGGAGGAGGAGGTAGACATCCATTCGCCCTGCCCACGCCGTCGCGGTTCTGTTCGCCAGAGGATCGAAGAGGTCGACTGCCTCCAGCGCGCTCATCTCTTGCATCGACCGCGATGGGCGTGGCGACCGTGCTGCCTGCACTGGTAGTGCCAACCGCGGTACCCGCACCGCCCGCATTGGCCGCGCCGCCTGCGCCGCCTGTGGATGCATGCGGGGTGGCCGTCATCGTGATGCCCTTCTTCTTGGGTGCCATCGACGACGAGGAGGACGACGAGGAAGTCGATGAAGATGATGAAGAAGACGCGCAATCCACTGATCAAGGTTCGCGCAAGCGATGCCCCCCTACCTGGCGCGCCAAAGATGTCGTGGGTACGACCATCTATGGGGCCATCTAGCCCCTTGTGGTTCGGCAGGGGAGATCAATGTGCACAAAGAGCACGAACAATGGAAAACGCAAGGGATTTACCTAGGTTCAGTCCGCTGAGAAGCGTAAAATCCTACTCCTGCTTTTGGTGTATTGCTTGTATGAAAGCACAAGTACAGGGAGCGCTTCCCCCGGCAAGGCGCGGAGGGTGCTGCTACGCGAGACGTGCGAGTGTTTGAAAAGGGGGTCCGAATCACTCTAACTGTTGCCTTGGCCCTCCTTTTATAGCTCAAAGGGGTTACCACAATGGCAAAACAGTAATTACATAGCGATTAGATAGCAAACAGTGCTATCATACCTAACTCTGCCAGTTTAGGACAAAAGCATTAAATGCACCATTAGGTGTCATGTGGAGAGGTAGTCCCGGCAAGGTTTCTGCACCGCTTGCCCAGCTACCTCGTATTATTCTGACATGCCTCCTGGACGGGTGTCATTAGAGGCAAATCCTGTCCCAGTGTGCTGACACGTACCCGACAAGCCTGACCAACCAGCCTGCGTGGTCGACACCTCATACACTAGCGAACACCTGTGCGGTGAGGTGGAGCAGTGGAGCACTGGAGGGCTGGCAGAAGCTTGCCGGTACGGAGCTTGCCGGGTCTTCACCTTGCTGGTTCAGCCTTGCCGGCAAGGAATGTCTTCATCTTTGGTATTGGTCGAGTGCTTGTTGGTGCTGCGCCTTGAGCTTCTCTCCAGTGGCTTCCACAACTGGGTCCTGAGCCTTGGTCTTGGCGGTTCCCGGTAAGGCTTGGCCAGCAAGGAGGCTGCTACTGTCTGTGCATAAGTCAGGGTATAAAATACCCATGTTTTATACACCGACACAATAGTTATGCAAAGAAATTATATCCTACTTATGGTGCATTATTCAGTTTTAGTTATGTTCAATGCATGTTTATGACCGTTTTCGTTTTTTGGTTGGTTGCTTCTCAATCTATTTGCTAGCCTTCATTTGTACTAAGCGGAAATACTGCTTGTGCATCCAAAATCCTTAAACTCAAGTTGTGCCAAATGAGTCCACTATATCTACCTATATGTGGTATTTCAATGCCGTTCCAAGTAAATTTGCGTGTGCCAACTCTTATTTTCAAAATAATTTTTCCGATTTGTGTGCCCGTACCGCTCATGAAGCGGCAGGGGGTGGCCATTATTTTCCATGCTAGGTGTGTTATTCTCACGATGAGTGTTTATTCACTTGTCATTGCACGAGAGTATGGTTGGTAATAGGGATGCCCAGTCCCACAATGAAATCAAAATTAATAACAACAAAATTCCTTGGAAAGTGTTGGTTTGGAGGGCACCCATGGATACGGCTAGCCATGGATTGTGAAAGAATGGTGGAAAGGAAATAAACTTTACTTTCTGTTTGGGAACCACCTATGATGTGTCTAGCATGGAAAATAATGGGAATTCTCGGTCGTTTTCGTTGACAGGAAAAGCATGCCTCTCAATTTTTTTTATCTCTTTAATTTCAGCTTTGAGCTCTGGCACATTTGACAAATCTATGCTTCCCTCTGTGAAGGGCCTACCTATTTACTTTTATGCAATTTTTATTTTTACTTGAGTCTCCATCTTCTCTTATTAAGCACCAACTAGAGAGCACTATTGTCATACTAGCTAATATTTGAGTGTGTCTCATGAATGGATCAATGATTGAGCATAATGGGCTAGGGATAACTTTCTTTAGAGTTGATATTTTGAAAGACATCGTTGCTTGTTAGCATGCTTGAGTATTTATATCTTCATGTCAAATTATAGACTATTGCTTTGAATCATTCAAGTCCAATGTCCATGCTATAAAATAAAAGAATATGTGATGAATATGATAGGCAACATTCCACATCAAAAATTCTGTTTTTATCATTTACCTTCTCGAGGACGAGCAGGAATTAAGCTTGGGGATGCTGATACGTCTCCAACATATCTATAATTTTTTATTGTTCCATGCTGTTATATTATCAATCTTGAATGTTTTTATATGCATTTACAACAATTATATATCATTTTTGGAGACTAACCTATTAACTTAGTGCCCAGTGCCAGTTGCTGTTTTCTGCCCTGTTTTTGTTTTACAGAAAATCAATACCAAATGAAGTCCAAATGCCACGAAACTTTTTGGAGATTTTTTTCTGGACAAGATAAACACTAGAAGCCTCGGGAGGAGGACAGAAGCCCCGGGGAGTGCCCACGAGGCACCAGGGCGCACCTGGGGGGGGGGGTAGGCGCACCCTGGTACCTCGTGGGGCCCACAGAGCTCTGTTTGACCTAATTCCTCCACTATAAATTCAGAAAAAATCAGAAACCCTCAGGGGAGTCCACGAAATACTTTTTCCGCCACCGCAAGTTTCTGTTCCAGAGAGATCCCATCTGGAGGCCTTCTCCGGTACTCCGCTGGAGGGGGAATCGATCACGGAGGGGCTCTACATCAACCTTGCTGCCCTTCCGATGATGCGTGAGTAGTTTACCACAGACCTTCGGGTCCATAGGTAGTAGCTAGATGGCTTCTTCTCTCTTTTTGATCTTCAATACAATGTTCTCCTCGCTGTTCCTGGAGTTCTATCCGATGTAATCACTTTTTGCGGTCTGTTTGTTGGGATCCAATGAATTGTGAGTTTATGATCAGATTATCCATGAATATTATTTGAGTCTTCTCTGATCTCTTTTATGCATGATTATTATAGCTTTGTATTTCTTCTCCGATCTATTGATTTAGTTTGGCTAACTAGATTGATTTATCTTGCCATGGGAAGAGGTGCTTTGTAATGGGCTCGATCTTGCGGTGCTCAATCCATTGACAGAAAGGGACATGACACATATGTATCATTGCTATTAAGGGTAAAAAGATGGGGTTTATTCATGCGTGAGTTTATCTTGTCTACATCATGTCATCGTTCTTAAGGCGTTACTCCGTTCTTTATGGACTTAATACACTAGATGCATGCTGGATAGCGGTCGATGTGTGGAGTAATAGTAGTAGATGCATGCAGGAGTCGGTCTACTTGTCTCGGACGTGATGCCTATATACATGATCATTGCCTTGGATATTGTCACGTTTCTATCAATTGCCCAACAGTAATTTGTCTACCCACCGTATGCTATTTTCTCGAGAGAAGCCTCTAGTGAAAACTATGGCCCCCGGGTCTATCTAAATCATATTACTAAAACCCTAAAAATATTGCTGCCATTTTCTTTTATTTTGTATTTTTGTTTCAATCTATCTATCTATCACATACAATTTAATCTTGCAATTGACCGCCGAGGGATTGACAACCCCTCGTTTGCGTTGGGTGCAAGGATTTTTTGTTTGTGTGCAGGTGCTGCTAACGAGGTGTTGCGTGATTCTCCTACTGGTTCGATAACCTTGGTTTCATAACTAAGGTAAATACTTATCTCTACTGTGCTGCATCATCCCTTCCTCTTCGGGGAAAATACCAACGCAAGCTACATGTAGCACGCGCCACCCCCCAAGGTGCGCCCTGGTGGCTCGTGGGGCCCCTGGCCAGCCTCCGGTGCCCATTTTCTGGTATATAAGCCCATTTGCCCTAGAAAAAATAAGGAGAAGACTTTTGGGATGGTGCGCCACCGTCTCGAGGCAGAACTTGGGCAAGAGCACTTTTGCTCTCCGGCAGAGCGATTCCGCCGGGGATACTTCCCTCCGGGAGGGGGAAATCGGAGCCATCGACATCACCAACGATCCTCTCATCGTGGGAGGACTAATCTTCATCAACATATTCAACAGCACCATCTCATCTCAAACCCTAGTTCATCTCTTGTATTCAATCTTTGTCTCAAAACCTCAGATTGGTACCTGTGGGTTTGCTAGTAGTGTTGATTACATCTTGTAGTTGATGCTAGTTGGTTTATTTGGTGGAAGATTATATGTTCAGATCCATTATGCTATTTAATACCCCTCTGATCTTGGACATGAAGATGATTTGTGAGTAGTTACTTTTGTTCTTGAGGACATGGGAGAAGTCTTGTCATAAGTAATCATGTGAACTTGGTATTCATTCGATATTTTGATGATATGTATGTTGTTGATTCTCTTAGTGGTGTCATGTGAACATCGACTACACGACACTTCACCATCTTTGGGCCTAAGGGAATGCATTGTGGAGTAGTAATTAGATGATGGGTTGCTAGAGTGACAGAAGCTTAAACCCTAGTTTATGCGCTATTCCGTAAGGGGCTGATTTGGATCGATATGTTTAATGCTATGGTTAGAATTATCTTAATTCTTCTTTCGTAGTTGCGGATGCTTGCGAGAGGGGGTAATCATAAGTGGGAGGCTTGTTCAAGTAAGAACATCACCCAAGCACCGGTCCACCCACATATCAAATTATCAAAGTAGCGAACGCGAATCAAACGAACATGATGAAAGTGACTAGATGAAATTCCCATGTGTCCTCGAGAACGCTTTGCTTATTATAAGAGATCGTTTCGGCTTGTCCTTTGCTATAAAAAGGATTGGGCCACCTTGCTGCACTCTCTGTTAGTATTGCTACTTGTCACTTGTTACAAATTATCTTGTTATCAAACTACTCGTTACCGATAATTTCAGTGCTTGCAGAAAATACCTTGCTGAAAACCGCTTGTCATTTCCTTCTGCTCCTCGTTGGGTTCGACACTCTTACTTATCGAAAGGACTATGATTGATCCCCTATACTTGTGGGTCATCAGGAATCTTTTCTGGCGCCGTTGCCGGGGAGTGAAGCGCCTTTGGTGAGTGGAATTTGGTAAGGAAACATTCATATTACGTGCTGAAATTTACTGTTACTTGTCACTATGGAAAGTAATCCTTTGAGGGGTTTGTTCGGGGTATCTTCACCTCGAATGGAAGCACAAATAGTTGCTCCTCAACCTACTGCACCTACTGAAAATATTTATTATGAGATTCCTTCGGGTATGATAGAGAAACTGCTAGCTAATCCTTATGCAGGAGATGGAACGGTACATCCTGATATGCACTTGATCTATGTGGATGAAATTTGTGGATTGTTTAAGCTTGCAGGTTTATCCGGAGATGGAGTTAAGAAGAAAGTATTCCCTTTATCTTTGGAGGGAAAGACATTGACATGGAATAGGCTATGTGATGATACTGATACATGGGACTGGAACCGGTTGAAGCTGGAATTCCACCAGAAATTTTATCCTATGCATTTGGTTCATCGTGATCGGAATTATATATATAATTTTTGGCCTCGTGAAGGAGAAAGCATCGCTCAAGCTTGGGGGAGGCTTAAGTACATGATGTACACATGCCCCAATCATGATCTCTCAAGAGAAATTATCTTAAAAAAAATTTATGCTCGGCTTTCTCATGATGATCGAACCATGCTCGATTCTTCTTCGACTGGCTCCTTTATGAAGAAAACTATTGAATTCAGATGGGGTCTTCTGGAAAGAATTAAACGCAACTCTGAAGATTGGGAACTCGACAAAGGTAATGAGTCAAGTATAATACTTGAGTTCGACTGTGTTAAATCTTTTATGGATACCGATGCTTTTCGTAAGTTTAGCACTAAATATGGACTTGACTCTGAGATAGTAGCTTCCTTTTGTGAATCATTTGCTACTCATGTTGATCTCCCTAAGGAGAAGTGGTTTAAATATCATCCCCCTGTTAAAGAAAAGATTGAGGAACCCGTTAGTTTTAAAGAAGAAACAATTGTTTACCATGTTGATCCAGTTGTGCCTACTGCTTATATTGAGAAACCACCTTTTCCTGTTAGTATCAAGGAACATGCTAAAGTTTCAACTATGGTTAACAAAAGTAATATTAGAGCACCTAGACCCTCTAAACAAATTAAAATTGAATCTAATGTTGCTATGGTTAAAGATCTCTTGGTCGATAATATAGATAGGCATGTTATTTACTTCTGTGATGAGGCTGCTAGAATTGCTAAACCTGTTAGAAATGAACGAGATATGTTAGACAAGAACATGCCCGTAGTTGGCATGCCTGTTGTTTCTGTTAAGATTGGAGATCATTGCTATCATGGTTTGTGTGATATGGGTGCTAGTGTGAGTGCTATCCCATTTTCTTTATATCAAGAAGTAATGCATGATATTGCACCTGTTGAGATTGAAGATATTGATGTTACTATTAAGCTCGCAAATAGAGATACGATTACACCACTTGGGATTGTTAGAGATGTTGAAGTCTTGTGTGGTAAAATCAAATACCCTACTGATTTCTTAGTACTTGGTTCACAACAAGATAATTTTTGTCCCATTATATTTGGTAGACCTTTCTTGAATACCGTTAATGCTGAAATTGATTGTGTTAAAGAAAAGGTTCGAGTTAAGTTTGGTGATATATCTCATGAGTTTAATTTCTCCAAGTTTCGTAGACAACCTCATGATAAAGAATTGCCTAGTAAAGATGAAATTATTGGTCTTGCTTCTATTGCTGTACCTCCTATTGATCCGTTAGAACAATATTTACTAGACCATGAAAATGATATGCATATGAATGAAAGAAATGAAATAGATAGGATGTTCTTTGATCAACCACCTATCCTTAAACACAATTTTCCTGTTGTAACTCTTGGAGGCCCTCCTCCACCTAAGAGTGACCCTGTATTTGAATTGAAACAATTGCCTGATACATTGAAGTATGCTTATCTTGATGAAAAGAAGATATATCCTGTTATTATTAGTGCTAACCTTTCAGTGCATGAAGAAAAGAGATTACTAAAAACTCCGAGGAAGCACTGAGATGCTATTGGATATACTCTTGATGATCTTAAGGGAATTAGTCCCACTCTATGTCAGCACAAAATTAATATGGAGCCCGATGCTAAACCAGTTGTCGACCACCAACGACGACTAAATCCTAAGATGAAAGAGGTGGTAAGAACTGAAATATTAGAGGTTCTGGAAGCAGGTATAATCTATCCCATAGCTGATAGTAGATGGGTAAGTCCCGTTCATTGTGTCCCTAAGAAAGGAGGTATTACCGTTGTTCCTAATGATAAAAATGAACTCATTCCACAAAGAATTGTAACTGGTTATAGGATGGTAATTGATTTTAGAAAATTAAACAAAGCTACTAGAAAAGATCATTACCCCTTACCTTTTATTGATCAAATGTTAGAAAGATTGTCTAAGCATACACACTTTTGCTTTCTTGATGGATATTCTGGTTTCTCTCAAATACCTGTATCACAATCCGATCAAGAGAAAACCACCTTTACTTGTCCTTTTGGAACTTATGCTTATAGACGTATGCCTTTTGGTTTATGCAACGCACCTGCTACCTTTCAAAGATGTATGACGGCTATATTCTCTGACTTTTGTGAAAAGATTGTTGAGGTTTTCATGGATGATTTCTCCGTTTACGAAACTTCTTTTGATGATTGCTTAAGCAACCTTGATCGAGTTTTGCAGAGATGTGAAGAAACTAATCTTGTCTTGAATTGGGAGAAGTGCCACTTTATGGTGAATGAAGGTATTGTCTTGGGTCATAAAATTTCTGAAAGAGGTATTGAAGTTGATAAAGCTATGGTTGATGCTATTGAGAAAATGCCATATCCTAAAGATATTAGAGGTATAAGAAGTTTCCTTGGTCATGCTGGTTTCTATAGGAGGTTTATTAAAGACTTCTCTAAAATTTCTAGGCCTCTTACCAATCTTTTGCAAAAAGATGTTCCATTTGTTTTTGATGATGATTGTGTAGAAGCCTTTGAAACACTTAAGAAAGCCTTAACCACTTCACCTATTGTTCAACCACCTGATTGGAACTTGCCTTTTGAAATTATGTGTGATGCTAATGATTATGCTGTTGGTGCTGTTCTAGGACAGAGATTTGATAAGAAATTAAATGTTATCCATTATGCTAGTAAAACTCTAGACAGTGCCCAAAGGAATTATGCTACTACTGAGAAAGAATTTCTAGCAGTTGTGTTTGCATGTGATAAATTAGGATCTTACATAGTTGATTCTAAAGTAACTATTCACACCGATCATGCTGCTATTAAATATCTTATGGAAAAGAAAGATGCTAAACCTAGACTCATTAGGTGGGTTCTATTGCTACAAGAATTTGACTTGCATATTATTGATAAAAAGGGAGCTGAGAATCCCGTAGCAGACAATTTGTCTAGAATGGAAAATGTTCTTGATGACCCATTTCCAATTAATGATTATTTTCCTAATGAACAATTAGCTGTCATAAATGCTTCTCATAATACTCCTTGGTATGCGGACTATGCTAATTATATTGTTGCTAAATTTATACCACCTAGTTTCATATACCAACAAAAGAAAAAGTTCTTCTATGATTTAAGACATTACTTTTGGGATGATCCACATCTTTATAAAGAAGGAGTAGATGGTATTATTAGACGTTGTATACCTGAGCATGAACAAGAATAAATCCTACGGAAGTGTCATTCCGAGGCTTACGGAGGACACCATGCGGGAGACAGAACTGCACACAAGGTACTACAATCTGGTTTTTATTGGCCTACTCTTTTCAAGGATGCTCGTAAGTTTGTCTTATCTTGTGATGAATGTCAAAGAATTGGTAATGTTGGTAGACGTCAGGAAATGCCTATGAATTATTCACTTGCTATTGAACCATTTGATGTTTGGGGATTTGATTATATGGGACCCTTTCCTAAATCCAATGGGTATACTCATATTTTAGTTGCTGTTGATTACGTTACTAAGTGGGTAGAAGCTATTCCAACTAGTAGTGCTGATCATAACACTTCTATTAAAATGCTTAAAGAAGTTATTTTCCCGAGATTCGGAGTCCCTAGATATTTAATGACTGATGGTGGTTCACATTTTATTCATGGTGCATTCCATAAACTGCTTGCTAAATATGATGTCAACCATAGAATTGCATCTCCCTATCACCCTCAATCTAGTGGTCAAGTTGAATTGAGCAATAGAGAAATAAAATTAATTTTGCAAAGAACCATCAATAGATCTAGAAAGAATTGGTCTAAGAAACTTGACGATGCCTTATGGGCTTATCGAACTACTTATAAAAATCCTATGGGTATGTCTCCTTATAAAATGGTTTATGGAAAAGCATGTCATTTACCTCTTGAGTTAGAACATAAAGCATATTGGGCAATTAAAGAACTCAATTATGATTTTAAACTTGCCGGTAAAAAGAGGTTATTTGATATTAGCTCATTAGATGAATGGAGAACCCAAGCTTATGAAAATGCCAAATTGTTTAAAGAAAAAGTTAAAAGATGGCATGATAGAAGAATTCAAAAATGGGAGTTTAAAGTGGGCGATCAAGTTCTATTGTACAACTCTCGTTTGAGATTCTTTGCAGGAAAACTTCTCTCTAAATGGGAAGGACCGTATATCATCGAAGAAGTTTATCGCTCCGGAGCCATCAAAATAAACAACTCCGAAGGCACTAAGCCAAGAGTGGTGAATGGGCAAAGAATTAAGCACTATATTTCAGGTACTCCCATTAATGTTGAAACTAATATTATTGAAACAATTACACCGGAGGAATACATAAGAGAGACCTTCCAGAACACTCCAGAACCCTGAAAAGGAAGAGGTACGTGATACGGTAAGTAAACCGACTCCAAAAATTCCATAAAAATACTTTCTGTCAGTTTTGGAATATTAGAAAAAATACAAAAATAAGAAACAGCTTAGGGGACCCACGAGGTGCACACGAGGCACCAGGGCGCGCCACCCCCGCCCAGGCATGCCCTGGTGGCTCGTGGGCCCCTCATGAGCCTTCCTGACTCCGTTTTCTCTTGGATTACTTGTTTTGCAAGATAAAAATTCTTTATATATATTCCCGGATGTTTTGACCACCGTATCATAGAAATCTCCTCTGTTCTTGTTTCGTGCTATTTTTCTGACAGATCTAGATCGCCATGGCTCCCCGAAGGCTCCGTACCAGGCACCGTATTGTGCAACCATCGCCGGGAAAACGCCCCTACAGCAAGGTCTACTACGAGTGGTCGTCGGGGGAGGAAGACAATGGCAAGGAGGACAAAGCCGAGGAAGTTGCGGGAACCCAGGCTCCGGAAGGAGGGGAAGCCATCCCCATGGAGGAGGCTGCAGAGAAGGGAGATATCCTTCAACCCCTCTTTGATCATCTTCCCCTATCCATAATTGAAGCCCTAAGAGTCTTTGAAATAGTTAGTGCTCAGAATACATCTCTCACTCGTGAAGTTATTTTGTTGGAAGAGCAAAACATCACCCTTCGGAGCATCAACCGTAAATTCGAGTATCTGCTAAAGCTGAAGGACAAGCTCGCCACTTCACCACCAGCACCATCACCGAAGAAGGAAACTTGAGTACATGGGTATGGGCACTCCCCTTGGCTTGTGCCAAGCTTGGGGTAGGTGCCCCGGTATCGTATCACCATCACTTTTATTATCTTTACTTTTTTTTAGTTCGATCCTTAGTGATTTCGTGATTTAGTTGAATAAAAGTTTAGTATGATCTATTTTCGAGTGCTAGTTTCATGATCTATCTATCTATGTAATTGAGTTGAGAGTTATATAATAAAGAGTAGTTTGAGTCTTTGCTTCTTTACTTTTATGTTTCAATCCTAGCAATGAAAATAATGAAAAAGATCATAAGCTAATCTTATGGAAAGTAATGACATTACATAAACAAAAGTATAAGTGGTAAAATTTATTGAAAGTTAACAAACATAGCATTGGTCAATGATGCAATTCATGAAAAAATTAATAGGGAAGAGAAGATTCACATGCAAATACACTATCTTGGACATCTTTTATGATTGTGAGCCCCCATTAAGTATTTTATGTCAAATTGTTGACGTTGGACAAGGAAGACAACATAATGAATTATGTTTGCTTATATTCACATAGAAGCTATATTGTCATAGATCCTTCAACATGTGGTGCTTGCTCAATATCTTTGCTAGAAAAAAAATCCGCATCAAGTAGAGATACTACTTGTGCATCAAAAACCCTTAAACCCAGTTTCATGTCATGAGAGTCCACTATATCTACCTATGGATTGAATAAGATCCTTCAAGTAAGTTGTCATCGGTGCAAAAAGCAATAAAAATTGCCTCTAAATGTGTATGAACTTTTATTGGAAGGGAAAGTAAGATTTGTACGAACTTGTGATGGTAAAGAAATAAAAGCGACGGACTACATAATAAAGGTTGCTATCACAAGGGGCAATATAAAGTGACGTTCCTTTGCATTAAGAGCTTGTGCATCCAACAACAAAAAGCGCATGACAACCTCTGCTTCCCTCTGCGAAGGGCCTATCTTTTACTTTTATGTACTTACTTTTCATGCAAGAGTCAATAGTGTTCTCCTCTATTCATTTTTATTTTTCTCTTTTGCAAGCATCATGTGGTGGGGAAAGAGCTAGGCATATATATCCGGTTGGATATTAGTGATCATGAGTTATTATTGTTGACATCACCCTTGAGGTGAATAAGTTGGGAGGCGAAATTATAAGCCCCTGTCTTCCTGTGTGTCTGGCTGAAACTTTTTGCTCCATATATATGTTGTGAGTGTTAGCAATCATAGAAGACTATATGATGGTTGAGTATGTGGACTTGCTAAAAAGCTCCTACATGAGACCCTTCATGAAAATATGGTGAATTGCAATTTCATTGTTGACTGAGAACATAGTTTGTTAGTTTTCAAGAAAGTTTATGCCTTATACTTCATTGTTGTGATGAATTGTTACTTGCTCATGAGAAGTTTTATGATAATGAATATTGCTGTTATAATAATGATCATGATGCTACTATGTCCGTATTTTGTTTTTATCGACACCTCTCTCTCTAAACATGTGGACATGATTATCGATATCGGCTTTCGCTTGAGGACAAGCGAGGTCTAAGCTTGGGGGAGTTGATACGTCCATTTTGCATCATGTTTTCCTACTGTTATTTATAGTGTTTTTAATCAATATAACACTTGTGGAGCAATTCTAATGCCTTTTCTCTCTTAGTATGCAAGATTTACACAAGGAGGGAGATTGTCGGCAGCTGGAATTCTGGACCTAAAAAAGCTATGTCAGAGATACCTATTCTGCACATCTCCAAATGAGCTAAAATTTCATGGAGATTTATTTTGGAATAAATAAAAAATACTGGAAGCAAGAAGTACCAGAGGGGGCCACCCAGGTGCCCACGAGGCACCAGGGCACGCCACCCCCCAAGCGCGCCCTGGTGGCTCGTGGGGACCCTGGCCAGCCTCCGGTGCCCATTTTATGGTATATAAGCCCATTTGCCCTATAAAAAATAAGGAGAAGGATTTTGGGATGGTGCGCCGCCGTCTTGAGGCGGAACTTGGGCAGGAGCACTTTTGCTCTCTGGTGGAGCGATTCCGTCGGGGATACTTCCCTTCGGGAGGGGGAAATCGGAGCCATCGACATCACCAACGATCCTCTCGTCGTGGGACGACCAATCTTCATCAACATCTTCAACAGCACCATCTCATCTCAAACCCTAGTTCATCTCTTGTATTCAATCTTTGTCTCAAAACCTCAGATTGGTACCTGTGGGTTGCTAGTAGTGTTGATTACATCTTGTAGTTGATGCTAGTTGGTTTATTTGGTGGAAGATTATATGTTCAGATCCATTATGCTATTTAATACCCCTCTGATCTTGGACATGAAGATGATTTGTGAGTAGTTACTTTTGTTCTTGAGGACATGGGAGAAGTCTTGTCATAAGTAATCATGTGAACTTGGTATTCGTTCGATATTTTGATGATATGTATGTTGTTGATTCTCTTAGTGGTGTCATGTGAACATCGACTACATGACACTTCACCATCTTTGGGCCTAAGGGAATGCATTGTGGAGTAGTAATTAGATGATGGGTTGCTAGAGTGACAGAAGCTTAAACCCTAGTTTATGAGCTATTCTGTAAGGGGCTGATTTGGATCCATATGTTTAATGCTATGGTTAGAGTTATCTTAATTCTTCTTTCATAGTTGCGGATGCTTGCGAGAGGGGGTAATCATAAGTGGGAGGCTTGTTCAAGTAAGAACAACACCCAAGCACCGGTCCACCCACATATCAAATTATCAAAGTAGTGAACGCGAATCAAACGAACATGATGAAAGTGACTAGATGAAATTCCCACGTGTCCTCGAGAACGCTTTGCTTATTATAAGAGATCGTTCCATCTTGTCCTTTGCTATAAAAAGGATTGGGCCACCTTGCTGCACTCTTTGTTACTATTGCTACTTGTCACTTGTTACAAATTATCTTGTTATCAAACTAATCGTTACCGATAATTTCAGTGCTTGCAGAAAATACCTTGCTGAAAACCATTGTCATTTCCTTCTGTTCCTCATTGGGTTCGACACTCTTACTTATTGAAAGGAGTACAATTGATCCCCTATACTTGTGGGTCATCTGGCGCTTCCCCAGGAGGAAAATAGCACTTGTAAACTGCGGTGGGATTTCCCCGAAGAGGAGAGGATGATGCAGTATAGTAGAGATAAGTATTTCCCTCAGTTAAGAACCAAGGTTATCAATCCAGTAGGACAACCACATAGAACCTCGTTAGCAGCACCTACACACACAAAAGCAAACACTTGCACCCAACGCAAATAAGGGGGTTGTCAATCCCCTTAGCGGTTGCTTGCATGGATTAATTCTGATAGTGATTGATAGAAAAGTAAATTGCAAAAGAAAATAAAAGTAAATAAATTGCAGCAAGGTATTTTTCGATTTTAATATATGATAAAAGTTGACCTGGGGGCCATAGTTTTCACTAGAGGCTTCTCTCTCGAACGCATAGCATACGGTGGGTAAACAAATTACTGTTGGGCAATTGATAGAAAAGAAAATAATTATGACGGATTCATGGCAATGATCATGTATATAGGCATCACGTCCTAGACAAGTAGACCGACTCGTGCCTGCATCTACTACTATTACTCCACCCATCGACCGCTATCCAGCATGCATCTAGGGTATTCAGTATAAAACAGAGTAACGCCTTAAGCAAGATGACAAGATGTAGACAAAGTAAACTCAAGCAATATGATTAAACCCCATCTTTTTATCCTCAATGGCAACAATACAAATACGTGTCATGTCCCTTTCTGTCACTGGGATTGAGCACCGCAAGATTGAACCCATCACAAAGGACCTCTCTCATTGCAAGATAAATCAATCTAGTTGGCCAAACCAAACGGATAGATCGGAGAGAAATACAAAGCTATAACAATCATGCATAAAAGAGTTCATGTAGGATCGAAAGTATGTCTAGAGGGGGGGGGGTGATTAGACTACTTGACCAAATAAAATCAATCCTTTTCCCAATTTTAGTTGTGGGCAGATTTTAGCAAGTACATCAAGTCAAGTAACACCCTACACATGCAATTCTAAGAGTAGAGCAGCGGAAAGTAAATCATTGCACATGTAAGTAAAGGAGGGGATTGGAGATTTCAAACGCAATGAAGACACGATGATTTTTGGCGTGGTTCCGATAGGTGGTGCTATCGTACGTCCACATTGATGGAGACTTCAACCCACGAAGGGTAACGGCTACATGAGTCCACGGAGGGCTCCACCCACAAAGGGTCCACGAAGAAGCAAGCTTGTGTATTCCACCATGGCTTACGTCCATGAAGGACTAGCCTCACTCGGGGTAGATCTTCACGAAGTAGGCGATCTCCTTGCCCTTACAAACTCCTTGGTTCAACTCCACATGATCTAGGAGGCTCCCAAGTGACACCTAACCAATCTAGGAGACACCACTCTCCATAAGGTAATAGATGGTGTGTTGATGATGAACTGCTTGCTCTTGTGCTTCAAGTGATAGTCTCCCCAACACTCAAACAACTCCTCATAGATTTGGATTTGGTGGAAGAAGGATTTGAGTGGAAAGCAACTTGGGAAGGCTAGAAATCAAGGTTCAAATGGTAGGATTGGGATATCTTGATCTCAACACATGAGTAGGTGGTTCTCTCTCAGAAAATGTATGGTGGAAATGTAGGCATGTTCTGATGGCTCTCTTACTTGGTAAGAGGGTGGTGGATGGGTGTCGGTGTAGAAACCGGCAGACCTCAGGGTAGGGGGTCCCGAGCTGCGGATCTCGGATCGATGGTAACAGAGACAAGGGAGACAATGTTTTACCCAGGTTTGGGCCCTCTTGATGGAGGTAAAACCCTACGTCATGCTCTTGTTTATATTGATGGAGATGTATCGAATACAGAGTTGATCTACCCCGAGATCGTATGTTGCGGTCTAAACCCTAGAGGTAATGATGAATATCATAATAATCTATCGACTAGCCTAGCCTCGGCTTATATAATGTACCAGAGGCCTAGGATAACAAGAGTCCTAGTCAGCTGCGCCGGTGGAGAGGAGTCCTTGTCTTGATCACCAAGTCTTGTGGAACCTTCCTCGTATATGTCATGGACTGCCCGAAGTGGCCCAATAGTGAACTGCCATGGGGGTCCTCGGCCCGACCCACAGGTCGGGAGACGACATGGTTAGTACCCCCTAGTCCAGGACACCGTCAGTAGCCCCCTGAACCGGTCTTCAAGTTGGGGATGCTCCTCGGTTCTTCCGAGCTGTTCTTCGTCTTCGGCCGTCAGTCTTGAAAGCTGGTTCAACAAATCTTCCCATCTTTGATCTTGAGGATCGCCGAGCTGAATCCGAAGAGTTCATACGTCGGGCATCCGAGGAGCCCTTTAAGTTTTTGGCCTTTATCAATGCCTTATTATTTTTACGCCGCACCTCGGGTTCAAAGTTTTTCCCCGTGCAGCGGTGTCCTCTTGCAACCGAGCTCGAACGCCGGACTGCATCCGAGGTGTCTTTTTGTAGCCGAGCTCTAACGCTGATCGGCATCCGAGGTGTCATAGATTACCTTGGTCCTGAAAAAGTTGAAGGAGTTCAACTGAGCTTAATGCCGGAAACGTCCTATATGCATCTAGCCACTCGCATCCGAGCTTTACACCGGACTGCCTCCGAGGTGGTGCATCACCTCGGTCGTGGGCTGATTTTTTGCGGAATTTATTTCCAATTAGCGCAATTTATTCTCTGTCAAGATGTATAGCTAGTAGCCCTCAAGGTGTGTGTCGGCCAAAAATCCGAGATGCACCTGAAGGAAATCATAAAACCGATGACCCAGTAGCCCCTGAGACTCAGGTCGATTCACGAAATCGGCCTGAGGATCAACTCCTAGCTCGGCAGCATACATAGGAACAGAAACACGGTGTGCATAGTCCTCAAGACTCAGGTTGATTGCGGCCGACCAACCTGAGGATCATAATCTCCTCGGAAACTGTTTCGCACTTTGAATTTTCTGCATTGAATCATCAATGCAGTAGCCCCCGAGCCACTAGTCGGGTGGCAACACCAGATCAGGGGATCGATGTAACTCGTTAATGACTTTTAATTGAGAAGCGCGAAGCCCAGTAGCCCCTGAGCCTTAATTTGGGCACGGGTGGCCGACTTAAGGATCGATATCCAGAATAAATTGACTTTACTCACAATTTATGTGTAATGATTCTATGTATCCAAGTACTTTACATCATTACAAATGCCTCTGTTCTACAAACTTTGTTAACCAGCCTTCGGCTTCTCCCTCCTCGACCATTGGCCGAGGAGTGTTTCCTACTCCTGGTCCGCCAAGGCGAACTAGACTCTTCGGACAACAAGGCAATCCAGCTATTTGGTTCTACAAACAAAGTGGAACAGAGCTTATGTTATATTACGTTTAAGCGTAAGAAACATCTTCCAAGAAAAATATTTCCTTTATAAGTTCCTTTTCTCAGGCTATCATGTTGACCATGATCATGAAACCTCAACTCCGATCAAAGTGGGAGAAAAATATTGAGGATTTAGTTTGGGGAAAGTTCCCGATCTCTGTGGTCTTTAATGAACCGAAATTTTCACTTCCGTCATTGCCGAGCAATTGTATTCTTAAGATGCCTAGCTTTCGGCTTCACCCAGTCTGAGGTACTAACTCGGATGACCCGGTAGTAACAATCACAGAGGTGCTCCCTTTACCCCCTAGCCGAACTATCAGGAACGTAGGGGGCAAGCACAGGAGCCAGGCAACCCAGCTTGGCCAAAATCTTAAGTCAAATTGATGCATATTTCTGGCTTTATAATGATGATTACGGAAGGCAGCTTTTGTATATTGAATACAAACGCTAATGATATGTTGGGCTCTCCAGGAGTCCTGATGTAACCTCACCGAGGTGTCTCAAGGGGCCCTCGGCACATGCTAGGATGGTCAGCTTTATGCTATATGTTATTTTGACTCCATTGCGACTGTTTATCATTTGAAAGTGGCCCATCGTCGGCTTCCACCCCTTTGTAGATGCTACGCAGTGTGTTTCCGAAGTAACAAGACAACCCTTAGCCGACATCTCGGTGCCCGAAGGCGGTTGTGTTAGCGGAAACGAGGCAATCAGATATGCAGGCTTTATAACTTTCACTTAGTCATAGGAGCTTAAAGTTGGGAGGCCAGTTACTAGCTCCCGGTTAGTGTTCGACGTTAGCCGAGGTCAAACCATTAACACTGCGGCCAATTTTATGAAAGGCCCATCGTTTAAGACAGGGTAACCTCTAACGATTTTGAAACTGTCTCCGGATCGCCGACCAGTTTACGCCTATCG